>CM053604.1:62197711-62257548 GCA_028646535.1 Procyon lotor | reverse complement strand
ATATGTAGAGAGAAATTATTGATTTTCACAGAGATCTATTTGCCTAATATTTAAAAATATCTCCTTGAGTATACTATAATAATGTAGTTTTGTGGCAGAGATCAGTGCCAGGAAATAAAAAATAATTAATCTGAATTACAATCTTTGTACAGAGCTTTATCAACTAGAAGAATATAGGAAGTATTTGGCAGTAGTTCTAACTTAGAGGTCTACCATACGCCATTAATAATAGTGATAGATACATATATCTAAGAACTATGGAGAGCAAATATTACTATTTACTATTTTTTTCACATAATACTTGGGTTGGAATAATGAATCATCACATATCACCATAAGAAGATTGAGAATTGTTGAAAAAATATATATTAGGCTTAGGACAACTGCTTAGCACAAATAGTGTAGAACCAGTAAGAGAAAACATTTATGTAGACATAATGACTTAAGATTGGATTCTCTAGTTCATCACATCATTTTCTTTCTAACTCATTTCTTTCTAAAAAGTTGATTTAAAATTCCACCCATAATTTGAGACTATAAAATGAAGCAACAATTTATAATAATTAAATATAATAATGTGTCTAAATCAAAATATTGAATGTATTCATCCAAGGCTTGGTTAAGAATAAGCCAGCATTCAATTTAATTACAGGAGCTTATTAAAAACAGCAGAGAAATACTTTTTTTTTTTTTCCTGCACAGACAGGAATGTTCATGGATATCAGTATACTTATTTAACTAATATTTGTAGTACACCATATGCTTATCTCATATATATTGTTGTATTAGAAGCAACAAAATTCAGTGAAACACATGATATCTCCATGATATATTTTTTTGCATTTCCATTAGAGGCTATTCTTTGGATTATGTGGGCATGGTGGTTCTCATTATAAACCATCTTAGTTGTACATAAGACTTGAAATAAGCACAACATTCTGGAATGGGAAAAAATACGAAAACTAGAAACCCATTGAAAAAAGTCAATAAATGCCTTAAAAAGCACAAAAAATGATAAACTTCCTTAATACCTTCCTATTTTTCTGGAAGCACTTAGTAAAAAACAGATTGTAGGCATAGTCCAGAACACAGAGATAGAAAAGAGGAATATATAAACTGGTTGGAGAAAGAGCTAACACCATTCTTACCTGAGAAAAATGTTAAAATAATATCTCAACTATAATTGAGAAAGAATTTAGAACTTATTCACTGGCCCCAGGCACACACACCAAAAAGCAAAACAGTGCCAGACATAGAATGGAAATAAGAATCTAAGAAAATTCTTTTTTTCTTTTTTTTTTTTAAAGATTTTATTTATTTGACAGAGAGAATCACAGCGAGTGAGGGAACACAAGCAGAGGGAATGGTAGCAGGAGAAGATCAGGCAGGGAGCTTGATGCGGGGCTTGATCCCAGGACCCTCGGATCATGACCCGAGCCGAAGGCAGATGCTTTATGACTGAGCCACCCAGGTGCCCCAAGAATCTAAGAAAATTCTTAAAGAGCCTTTTATCCAAAAGCCTTGGGCCTAATGTTTTTCAGAATTTAGAATTATATAGATTTGCAAAGTAACACCTCTAGCTAAGTCTAGGGCTAGAGTAATCAAAGACCTTAATATTTCTACAACAAAAATATGATAACCCCATTGTGACTTAAAGAAATTATAAGTAGCTTCTTGTTAATTTAGATCAGGTCAGATTTGATTACCAAATAAGTCATAGAAAAATTTTGGGTTTTCAGGGGACTTTATTTGCTTATTTCTTTGTTTCTTTTGGATCTCAGAACTGCAGAAAAGAGATTAAAGAGCTATAAAAATAATAAAGATTGTATAATTGGAACCCAAGGAAATATGAAATTTTTAGAAAATTAGGATTTTAATTGCCTTATCTTAGGTCCTCATAATCTTAGATCCTCTTTATCTATTGATAAAGAAATGGTTTAAGAAACAATTAGTTTTCAAGAAAATATATTTAAGATTTAGCATTTACAGAAGAATGCTCAACTTCTAGAATAATTACAAATAAAAGAAAATTTGGCTTTTGTCCCTGGGCCATATATATATGTGAAAATGGTAAGATTTAGTGGATATAACCATTTTGAGTGGTGAAATAATATGATTTTAAATGATGACAAGATATTTCTGATAAATTTCAATATTCTTACATTCTTTTATGCTTTTTGGTGGCATTTCTAGTTAAACTTGTAAGGGTAAAGTTTCAAAAGTTTATATATACCACTCAAAACTGTCCTCAAGGACTAATTAACAGAGATGGGTTACTAGTTCATATGTAGGTTGTAAAATACTTAGCAATTCCTTGAAATTAGAAACTATTCAGGTGTATGTATTTTAGGGACCTAAATTATACAAGAAACAACCTTATTAATTCTGTGCTTATGTAGATTCTTGCTTTGATATTTAAACTTTTATTAAAACACCCAAATTGAACATATTAAAATATTATCTGTTTTAAAATCCCCCTTGGATCATCAAGCTGCCCAAGGCATGCCCTTGATCTACCTACCACCTTGGATGACTCAATTGATAGAGTTACTCACTCATTAATCAAACCAGGCAGTGCAAAGAACTTGCAAGATAAAAACTTCTTTAAGTAGATTGCACTTTTTGTACCCGGTTTGTCATTTTTACATGACTAAAAATAGTGATAACCAGGCTGAATATCTACTATTAGCATTTCAGACCTCATTTCAAGAATAATTATTCTGCCATGTTTTAAATTTGAAGGTAGCACAGGAAAATTGAGACAATAAAGTAAGTAGGATTTGGTGTCAGATGTTTTTTGGTTTTTGTTTATTTTTAGAGGGAGAGACTGGGGGAGCGCGCGCACACACACAAGCGGGAGGGAGTGAGGGACAATCTTAAGCAGGGTGAACATCCAATACAGAGCAGGATACCAAGCTTGCTCTCACAACCCTGAGATCGTGACCCGAGCCAAAATCAAGAGTCTGAAGCTTTAATCCACTGAGTCCACTCAAGCACCCCACGTGTTAGATCTTTAAGTAGCAGAAAGGGAAAAGAGAATTTTTTTTTTAATTTTTATTTATTTATTTTTTTTTTTAGTGGGGGATGAGTACAAGAAGAAATTACAGGGATTCGTGAACTACTTTATTTTCTCAACAACCCAGTAAAAAACTCAGAAATCAAAAACTGTATGGCAATAATGAATCACATCCTTAGAGCCTCCAAGTAGTGCTACTGGATCTAAATATCTGAGGACATAACCACAGTGAAAATGCACTGAGAAGAACATTAAACTGATGCCCTTCTTTTTTACCTACCTCTATCCTCTCTACTTACCATAGCTACACACGTGGAAATAAATTTAACATACATATTTAACAAATGTTTGCGATACAAATTTTGTTATCATTAACTTTAAAAAGTGACTAGTTTTATGAGAGACATTTAATTGAGGTACGTGAAAACACATAAATTATTTTATATAAACTTTGCTTTAAATAATTTTTTTCATTTCTTAAATTGACCCACTTAAAAGTCATTCTTATGCAATTTTCAATAATACATCTCCTGCTAGTACTTCAGTAAGAAACACAGAAGGTAAGTATGAACTTTCAAGGCATACCGAGAATATGAAATACACCCATAAGGAAACATAAATTCCTCTGCATGCTTGAAATCATTTTAACTTATAATAGCAATCACAAACTTACTGTGTTTCCTAGGGATTCCCCAAGGCACAGCCAAAGGCAATCAGTTCCTCCCAGCTAGTCATAAATGTCCTATGTTTCTTTCATTGCTTAAATATTGCCCTAAGCCCTTTCCTTTATTATATGCCTTTGAAATGGAGTGAACCATTTCCCAAAAGACACCAAGAAGAAAGTTGACATTTGCAACAATAAGAAGCAGCATGCGTTGTGTGTGAATGTGAGGGCCTGAAAGACTTGACACACGTCCCTCTAATTATTTCAGTCTTCTTTGGCAGTGTGCTCATTTATTATCAATAGAAATTAAAACCTTTTAAATGCCAGTACTCTTCACACTACAGATGTAGAGAAAATAAGCGAATACTGAGGACAGGCTCTTTAGGAAATTGTTTTTGTAGAGAGAGAAATAAGCATTCTCTTTAAACTGATTTTTTTCTTATTTGACACAAATGTACTCATTATGACGAACTATATGCTTTTTACAGGAAAAGGACAGAGAAAAGACTAAAAACGTAAGGAAAAGCAAAGACATAAGAGATTAATTTAATCATTTCCAAACATATACAAATACTCATCAAAACCCTTTAGTGCTACCCCGAGGGTGGCAGAATTCAGAAACCTTTCTGAACCCTCAGTTTTGCTACAAGCTTACGTTCACCTAGTCCTTTAAATCTACATGTCACTTCCCCAAATAACATTCAGACTGGCTTACCTAAAAGAGAAAATGGAAAAATAAGTAGATTGTGGGATGCAGGGAGGAAGGAGATCATTCTGCAAAGTTTATGTCTTAACTGACAAATCTTAACTATATCCAACTTTGCCTCTCGAAGGAACAGTAATATCCCAGTTACCTGGAATCAGACATGCAAAATATTCAGAACCATGAGAGAAACATGAACTTGAAAGTACAATGGTGCCTCAGCAACAAGGACAATATAATATCACAGTCTATTCCACAGCCAAAGAATATAGCCTTTCTTAAGATATGACATATAATAAAATACATTAAATCAATGCCTTCTTGCTTGCAAAATCAGGACCAGTTGAGCAGCAAACCAGGGAAAGTCTATAAATACAAGAATTATAAAACACATTTTATTTTAACTAAAAACACAAAAGTTCATGCATTTAACTACATTTTCACGTAGGACCGAGGTCTTTCTTTGCATGAGAGGATCTTCTGCATGTTCCTCAGCTTCCTCTCTCTTGCACAGTCACAGAGTAGTGCATCTTCCACAAATGCCACCTCAAACTAATTTCAAGTAACGTTAGAGCTTAAACTTCCTTGCAAAGCAATCTGAAGGCTGATTCTTTTGATGGATTTACTTTTATTCCAATTTTTTCAGTGCTTTCAAGAATTTCTAAAACATTCAACTCAGTTTTGTTCATGCTTTTCACTTGCCTCTTTGATCTGTTTACCTAGTACCTAACTAGTTCACCTAATAATGATAATAATAAAGATAACAATTACAACCAAATTTAATAGGTTTAGAGGCAAAGAACTCAAGAAAAAGTAGCAAGCAAGATAATGTGAAAGATGCCTATCACCATCAGCATCAAGGCTTTCCAGAGGGAATGGACATCTGAATTAATTCACTGAGTAGATTGTAGTGTCCTCCTACGATCTGCATGATCAAATGAATGTTGAGTTATGTTCGTTAACCATTTTTAAAGATAGTGGAAACTTTGAAAGAAGCATGTACTATAATAATAATTTTATAATTTTATAAAAATTAATTTTCTGATACATAGATAATAATCTTTATGTATCCTGAAAATTTCCCTAATTCACAGTACCTCAGATCCTTGTATTGATAGATCAATGAGATTTTTGTATATAGCAATATACAATAGTTAATGATTATGCAAGTCATAGTTTATTCAAAAAGTCTAATTTTCAATTGTTTGCATAGTCAATAAAATGTCCACTAGATTGCAATTTATTTTTACTGAAAGACATATAGATTAATGAAAATTCCATAGATAAAGACCAATATTGGATTTTAGTATTTGATAGGTCAGGTTAGCCTATCATTTTTCTCATGAGGGAAAAGCCAGGAGTCAAGAGCTATTGAAAATTTTACTGAGATCTCTAAGGAAATGTCAATAAGTTATAACTGACAGGGGCGCCTGGGTGGCTCAGTGGGTTAAAGCCCCTGACTTCCACTAGGGTCATAATCTCAGGGTCCTGGGATTGAGCCCCGCATCAGGTTCTCTGCTCAGCGGGGAGCCTGCTTCCCCTTCTCTCTCTGCCTGCCTCTCTGCCTACTTGTGATCTCTCTCTCTCTGTCAAATAAATAAATAAAATCTTAAAAAAAAAAAGTTCCAACTGATAGTTCTTTCTTATGGTTTAGTAAGATTGAAATCAAGAAATAAAAGTTCATACACTTAAAGCTAATTTTAAGTCTTTTTAGCCAAGCAACAGAAAGAATAATTAATAAATATAGAAAAAGAATATTAAAAATACACAGATTAGCCATATATGCATTCAGATAAGTGTTATATTCCTTTTGTAATATTTTAGTAAAATATTTTCTGAATTGGGAATTAACCCTCCATTCATGAGTTTTTACTCTCCTCTCAGTAGCCACTTCTATGAACAGTGTGATCAAACTAGTTAAGAATTATTTCCAGTACTCTCCAAGTCTAACAAGGATAATATAAAACTTTAAGTCTACTATGCTTTATAAAATACAGGTCTCTCAATTGCAGTGTGAGAGTGTTTCATAGAGAAAATATTGAGGACTATGCTTTTTAAAACAAAAAATAAAGGAAACTTTAAGCATGAGAGAAAAGTGGGATAATTCTTTTCAGAAAATATTCTATTTATTAAAGGATAAGCTAGTTTAGAATGATTTTAGATAAACAGTAACACAAAGCCATTTACTGTTGAGAAAATTTTCTATGTCCTTAAAATATGAGAAACTAGAAAGATTACAAACTACACAATGTTAACTATAATCACAACTCACTTATTGTGCAAGTAACTTTTTCTATTATGTATTAAAATAATAAAATTGTAGGAAACATTTAAATTCTAAAAAAAAAAAAGCACAAAGAGAGCAGCATTTTTTCCTTATAGTTCTTTGTTAATAAAAAATAATTTGTGCTCTCCTGAGGAAGACATTCTAAAATGCAATATAAATGTGCTTTAGGAAAATTACCAGACACTCTCTTGCTCACCCATCATTAGTTTTTCATCCTGGTGGTTTGTTAAAAGTCAGCAGGAAGCATAATTATGGTTTTGGTACATGGTAGTATAATTATTTCCCTGTTTCCTTCATTTGTGCACATTTTCAAAAGTAAAAATATAGTCTATATTGGAAATAACCAATATTGTTGTAACATGGAGCACATTGGATGGGATCTCCACTGGTCATTTTGACAAACAGCACAGACTTTTTAAAAAAAAATATATCATCATGCTCTATTTTCTATATATTAAAGTAAAAAAAGGGGGGGGTAGCTTTTGTCTTGATAAACTCCTAGAATGGAACCAGGAGAACTTATCCAGTATTTATTTCTTTTAAAAAGGTTTTCCAGGTGCACCTGGGTGGCTCAGTGGGTTAAAGCCTCTGCTTTCGGCTCAGGTCATGATCTCAGGGTCCTGGGATCGAGCCCCGCATCGGGCTCTCTGCTCAGCAGGGAGCCTGCTTCCCTGCCCTCTCTGCCTGCCTCTCTGCCTGCTTGTGATCTCTCTCTCTCTCTCTGTGTGTCAAATAAATAAATAAAATTTAAAAAAAATAAAAATAAAAAAAATAAAAAAAATAAAAAGGTTTTCCAGTTTTAATGATGATTACCATTCTATGCAACTTTGCCTTTTAGACTAAACTACTTCAAGTTTTCTATTCTCTTCTTAGAGATATTAGTTTTCAAATTTTCTAATGCCTAATATTTAGCACCATTTTGACATATATCAAATGACATCGTGGCTTATAAAGTAGAAAAGTAGAAGCAAAGTTAGATAGCTAAGGGACTCTGTCAGAAATGTGCACTAGGATAACAGCTATAACAATGTAGGTCAGTTATTTTGCTCAGTGTCATCTGAAATAGTGTGCAGTCTTGGTGCTTCTTTTGTAATGTAACTTTCAAGTGCTATATATTTAGGAAAATCAATAATTTTGGATCTTAGGCAGATAAAATATATAAACTTGAATTTTAAAATTTGGCAATAGGCTATAAAAATGTAAGTGCAGAATATTATAATTAAAATTAACCTCTTCCGACCTGTTGCAAGGAGAAAATACAAGCAATTTATTCCCATACCAGTTTTATTTGCAGCAAAATAAGCGTTCTAAAGTAGTCACTGTCAGAATGCTCAAAATATTGAGGCAAGTCTCTGAACTTTAGGCATAGCTACTTTGATTGATTTTTGTCCAGGCTGTGCTTGAACAAGCAGCAAATTTCTGTCTCTCTCTCTTCATATATACATGTATACATACACACACACACACACACACGTAGCGGTCATGTATGTATTTTATTATATATTTCAGGATATTTTCACATATGCCACTTCATTTGTTTCTTAAAATATTTTTATGAGCTAAGTAACATTATTTCCATTTTTTAAAAAAGACTTTATTTATTTATTTGAGAGAGACAGAACTAGTTGGGAAGGGGCAGAGGCAGAGGGAGATAAAGAAACAGACTCCTCACTGAGTGGGGAGCCTAACGAAGGGCTCAATTCTAGGACCCTGAGACCATGACCTGAACTGAAGGCAGACACATAACCAACTGACTCACCCAGGTGTGTCCCTACATTATTTCCACTTAACAGATGATAATGCCCAGGCCCGGAGCACTTAAATAACTTGGAAAAGGTATAGTTGTTAATCACTGCTAGAGAGGATGAGTTTGAAGGTAAAGGGATGAGGCCATACTAAGCTGAGCTAAAATGAGAAATTAAGTGTCTCCATCTGTTTTTTCAGGTAATAAGTGTCTCAAGCTTGAGTCACAGGGATTGAAATGTAGTATCATACTGTTACATCATGGTGAGTTAGATTAGAAATATTTTTAAAGTTTTTTCTTATGGTTTTGTCCTATGTAGGCATATTAAGAACACCATAAATATGACTAGAAAATCATAAAAGTGAAGAGGTTTCTAATTTAAAACAAAAATTTAAATTTAATTGAAATTTAGGTCATTTGGAGAGAATGAAATAAAAATCTATTTTTAGGTTACACTAATCAAAACAATCAATCTATACTTACAATGAAGAAAGTTATAACAGTTATAATCCCTTCTATACTTTGTGGTCAGATCACCTTCACATGTTCATTCGTCAGCATATATTCATTGAGTATCTACAACATGCAGATATTGTTCTATATTTCAGTAATATGTCAAGTATGGGTATCTCACTTAAAAAGAAAAGATTATCTTACTCTACCTTCAATGCTTACCAAGTGCCAGAAATGTTCATGTCTAATACAAAGTATTATTTTAATCATAGTTAACACAAATCCAGTCCTTATTTTGTCTAAATACATTAAGAGAATTAATTATTTAAAACTTACAACAACTTTACTAGGTGATATTTTTATCCCCATTTTTCATGAAGGAAAGTGAGAGATTTCATAATTTCCCCAGGTTTTCAGAGCCAGCAAATGCTAAGCTAAGATTTGAACCTAAATAGCTCCACATCAGAGCCCAAGCTTTTACCCACTGTATTGTATTTACTGGTTTTGATCACTTATAAGCACTTCTTATACATCATTTATTTTAATCCTCTGAGATCTTCACAATCCTCACAATAATTTTCCCAGGCAAATATTATCTTCATTTTATAAATCAGGAAAGTGGAGTTTGTGGAAGAGGTTAAATGACAAACTTAAAGTCATACATGTCTGCACTCTTCTCAAATCTACTAAGCAGAGTCATCTTCAAGCATTTTAGCACTATATTAGTCAGGACTGGCTATGCATATCTTTGGAACAGCAGCAAAATAAAAATAGAGAGAAATGAGCATATGCATTTAATAAATTATACAATTCCTGTTTAATAATTTTAAAAATTTACATAGCTACCTATGGAGGGAAAGAAAAACTCAAACTGGTTCCCTTGTTCTTATGCTCTGAGTTAGTGTTATTTTCATTTGAATTATTTATGTGGGGAGTGAAGTGGGCCATCATAAGACACTACAATTTTCAGTGCTCAGAACCTCTAATAGTTTTACTCCTACTCTACATAACTCATTTTATATTCATAAAAGTTGCATGAAGTGGCATTATTTGTGACAGAAGGCAATCTGAGAAAACTCAGTAACTTGTTCAAGTTTACAAGATTAATTAGTAGCAGATATGGAATGTAAGCTAAAAGTATTGTGACTCTAGAATCCAAGTTCTTACCTGAATGTCATACTGACAACTAGTTTATCCTAGAGAATAAATCAGAAGATTTGAAATCATGCAATAAGACAAGTAATTAAAAGAAATAAAAAGGTATCTTGGAAAAGAGAAAACTGAGGGGACTATAAACAGATTAAAAAAATTGTATTATCCCAATGAGGCAGGTCTAGCAACAAAAGATGGATGAAGTTTGAATTAACCTAAGAATTTTATTGACAGTCAAAGCTATTAACAGAAATATTTGGGTAGAGACCGGATCTCGATGTGATATAAGGACTATGTAAGCAGTAATGGTAGAGAGTGAGCTATCCAGAATACCAGTTGTCAAGTATGTCTATAATCTGAATCATCTGGAAAACTACAAAATATAGTATGTATGCCTCAGTACCATCTCTAGTGATGGTGATTTAACTGGTACAGGACGTGGACACAGGTATGGGGATTTTTTAAAACTTCGCAGGTAATTGGCTCTAACATTTAGCAAAACTTGATAAGGTATCACTCGAGTCTTTCAGACAATGCCATAAAATGATTCAAAGCATGAACCATGAAGTAGGACCATGAACAACAGTTTTGAACACTGGTTTTTAACAAGGGACCCATTTCCACAGTCTAACAATTTAGAGCACATGTTTGAAATCACACAGCGGAGTTTTACCTCCAAGCCTTGGTTGTTTCACGTACACAGTGAGACACTAACAGTTATCCCCTTATGGCATGGTTGAGAGGATTAATGTAAGATCTATCACAAAATCTATACAATTAGTAGTTATTACTTGTATGACTAATTCCAGCAAGGTAGGAAGAACTCTATTTTTCTTTCCCCAGCTCAAGCATGGGGGTATTTGTATATACTGGGGGAGGTGTGGTGATTAATAGAGGGAATAGTGTGGTAGGCTATTGGATAATTATTGACTTCTTCTCCTCCAAGGTTTTCTACTGCATATTTTTCAAACTCTTCAAGCTTATTTGGTGTGCTGTTATTTTTAAGGTGAATGTAAGCTCACCAAGGTGATTAAAAGTAGCAGTATAAAGGATCTGAGTTCACAAGCAATCAGCTATACATCCACAGCAACTCTAGACTTTACTCTTGCTGCAAACTGAATTAATTTTGAAGTTTGTGCCTATGTGGATCTGACAAATTGTACACATGAAAATATAAACATATTTAATGCTCAACTACCCTTGCTCTTCGTTTTTAATCTTGCAACTGCTTCCCTTCCCAAGTGTTTCTAAGTTGAACACACTGTTTTGTAATACCAAGGTCTTGATCATGTTTGTATGAGCTCATATTCTTTCATAAATATCACAGCCTCTTTGAGGACTACAAGGAAAATAAATGTCAGAAAACTTACATAAATGCTTTGAGAATAAACAGGCATTCCATTTTATCCAATACAAAAGATGTAATACAATTTTTTTTTTGTTTTTAAAGAAAGGAATAGGTCAATGAATTCACCAAGTCATTTGAATATGTATCTTTAACATAACATTAATATGTAGTATTTTACTTCCATCATGATGCTTTTGAATATGCTTCTTTCTAGACTATTTTTAATCATACTTTTTTTGGTTATCTCAATTTTTAAAATTTTTTTAAAAGTTTTTTCTTTACTTTCCCAAATCTCTTTCTTACATACAATGTTCAATTGTTTTGTAGCAAGTTTAATTTAGATTTCATTTGCACCCTATTTTGAGATTTTAAAACCATTTTGAGTAGTAGCTTTTCCTGTTTTATAGACAAGAAACATGGTATTGCAATTAAGGACACATGTGTTCTTATCCTGGCTCTACCTCTCAATACATGGGCGATTCTGGACAACTTAACCTCTCTCTGCCTCATTTTCTTACCTGTAAATTGATAAAATGAATTATATTTGTAAAGCGCTTAGAATATTGTCTGGTTTTAGTAAGAACTATATAAATAAGCATCATGAATTGGTTTTTGCATATTAGCATAGGGTCTGACATATACTAAGTAGTCAATGAATAAATTTGAGGTCACTTATATCTACAACAAATTATTTATGTCATATGAAATAATCTCCTTGAGCTTCAACAACTTCACCTTAAACACAAGGATTATAATACCTATTCTGCATCACAGGATTGCTAGGACAATTAGTCAAATGTTGTTATATAAGAAACTAGTTTAAAAACTAAAGTGCTTTACAAATACAAATTATTAAATATTAATATTAGCTCAACTTGTCTGTAATGTATTTTCTTGTGCCAAGTGGAAGGGAGTTGGCTTAATCCAGGAAGCATAGCATTGGGAAAGAGTTGGTTGAGATCCTCTCCCAGGGAGATGATGTCCTGTCCCAAGGACAGAGCCAGGAAATATTGCTGACAGAACAACTGTTTTAAATTATGATTTATGTCAGCTTATTGCACACAAAATATTAGCTATTTAAATTTTTAAAAAGGATTATCTTAAGTACTCTCTAGTGCATCACAATTTTGTGCATGGTATCCCTTTGCTTTCACACACATTCTGAGAAAGTGTATTTCTTCTCAGCGGACTCAAAATGATCACAATTTTTGAATTACTGACATCTATAGTAGTAAAATTAATCAAAAACACATAGCATTTATCCAGTGTAAAATAGGGCAATAATACACATTTATGTAGTTTAAAATAGTAAGCATCGTGTCTCACTTCCCACTGATAATTGTACCTATTTCTTTCCTCTTTTTCTTTTGGAAAATGATGCCTTACTAAAGCAAGATCGTTAATCATGAACAGCCACCAGTTAAATGCGGAAATATTAAAATAAATCTTTTCTTCCCAGAAATTTTTCTTGGAGTAAAGTTATAGCTCAATAAGGAAGACATATCTCCATCTTAAAGTTAGCACTAAATATTTTACTTGTGGTCTCTTGGCACATTAGCAGCTCATATAAAAGAAACATTCACATTTTTCACAGTGGGCATTTAACACAAAGGTGAACCATTCTGTTCAGATTAAGTTGAATGTTTTCTTCACAAATTTTCAAACCTAAATCTAAGTACACCATGAGGTTACAGCACCAAAAAAAAAGTTTATTTTCATTATGTACTGTTTTTTTTAAATTTTAATTTATTGTGGTAAAAACGCTAAGAGATCTATTTCTTTAAAAAAATTTAGGTGTACCATACGCTATTGTTGACCACAGGTACAATGTTTTAGAGCAGATCTCTAGAGTCTTTTTTAATTCTTTATAAGATATTTTTTGGCAAAACTTGGTTTGCTTTATTTTTAAGAGGCCGTTAGCCTGTTTGGAGTAAATATGCTTGGCCACCTGCTTTCCATTAGAATATGGTTCAAGATGCGCAGAAATGTGTGCGTATGCCTGTGTGTGCATCTGCATGCATGAGTGTATTCAGACTTACTGAATCTACATTATTCAAATAGAGTAGGCAAGTTGAACCACAAATATTTAAAAAAAACACTTTTCATATTGAGCTCAGTTTAATGTTAAAAAACTTAGGTATAATTACTGCATGAGGTTTATTTTTTTATTTCTTTTTAATGAAACAAGTATTTGATTTTGCCTTCTGTTAATTCTACTGCAACAGTGGGCTTACTTTGAGACATATCATGGGCGCCTGCATGGCTCAGTGGGTTAAAGCCTCTGCCTTTGGCTCAGGTCATGATTTCTAGGTCCTGGGATCGAGCCCCACATCAGGCTCTCTGCTCAGCAGGGAGCCTGCTTCCCTCCTGCCCCCACCTGTGATCTCTTGCTCTGTCAAATAAAAAAAATAAAATCTTAAAAAAACTTTGAGACATGTCAAAATTTATTAGAATAAAATAAAAGCTAATAAGAGGTTGTTTACTCTAACAGAATATTCCTAAACATATAACAATACTTCTTTCTATTGTATATTTTTAGCAATACTCTTTTTTTTATTTGACAGTAAGAGATCACAAGTAGGCAGAGAGGCAGGCAGAGAGAGAAGGGGAAGCAGGCTCCCCGCTGAGCAGAGAGCCCGATGTGGGGATCCATCTCAGGACCCTGAGATCACAACCTGAGCCAAAGGTAGAGGCTTTAACCCACTGAGCCACCCAGGCACCCCATCCATAATGCTTTTCATCACATTATCCATAATAAATAGTGTTAGTATTTGGGGCTACAGTGATACTTTTACCTGCATAAGAACTTAGAGCAAAATAAGATTTCTCTCTTAAGATGTACAGATACCCTGAAATACTGAAAAGTCTCCATAAAGTGACAAAAAAATATTTCTAGACTTTTAGGAATATATCATGATTGACTTACTAAAAGTTGTGTCACCTAGAAGGGAGTTTGTTTAGCCCAAGAAGCATAGCAGAAGGGTGAAAATGAAAGTCTCCTAGGGAAAGGATGTTTGGTTCTAAGAATTCTGCCCGGAAGGCTTATTCTTTAACATAATACGACTTAACATCAAAATCAAACAACTGATTCCTTCTTTAATTCACATTCCCACTAAGCCATTTTGATCATAATTTGGCTTCCTTTGTGCCATTCGCATGAAGACAAGGTTGGATAATTTATCTGCTTCTCTAGTATAGTTAGCATTCTTATTGCATGTGGATAAATTAGAATTCTGAATTTATACATCCATCTCATGAGCTCATTTTTTTGTGAATCTGTCTTCTTATGAGTGATGAATCTGCTTTGGAAGTGCTAAAAAGAGTTTATCATTCTGCTGGCTGATGTTTAGACACTTGAACTTCTGAAAAATCACTATCAAGTGTGACATTCTCCCAATAATGATGATGAACTTAGCAGACAAGTAGGTCTGTCAAGTGAGACACTGTTCTAAGTTCTTCACATATACAAACACATTCTATGGTCATAAAAAATCTTTGGTTAAATATTATTGTTACATTCCTTTTTTATATATATGAAAAAACTGAGTCAGAAAAGTAAACAGTAGAGGAAGGCGTCAAACTCAGATGTCTGATTCCAGAAATTGTGCCGGAGTACTTCTAGAGTACTTATTAATATAAACATTAACATTCTAGAAGCCTTGGGCACCTGGGTGGCTCAGTAGGTTGGGCGTCTATTTTTGGCTCATGTCATGATCCCAAGGTCCTGGGATTGAGCCTCACGTTGGGCTCCCTGCTCAGCGGGGAGCCTGCTTCTCCCTCTTCCCTTGCTGTTCCCCCTGCTTGTGCTCTTTTGCTCATGCTCTCTCTCTCTCTCTAAGTAAATAAAATATTTTTTTAAAAAAAAGCATTCTAGAAGCCTTGTTAATATCAACATTGGTATCACTGCTTAATTTTTCTTTCTGCCTTGAGGTTTTTTAAAAAATTCCATAAAGTTCAAACCAGTTTTTTATTGTTTTTAAGATTTCAATTATTTATTTGAGAGAGACAGCACAGATTGGGAGGAGAGGGAAGAGCAGGTCCCCCACTGAGCAGGGAGCCCAAGACGGGGCTAGATCCCAGGACCCTGAGATCATGACCTGAGCTGAAAGCTGATGCTTAACCAGATGAACCACCCAGGTGCCCCTTTTTGTTTTGTTTTGTTTAGATTTGTATTTATTTATTTAAGAGAGAATGAGCATGCACACCCACCAGCAGTGGGATGGGGCAGAGGGAGAGGAGAGAGAGAGATCCAAGCAGACTCTGTGCTGAGCACAGAGCCCTATGTGGGCCTTGATTGCAGATCCCTGAGATCATGACCTGAGCTGAAATCAAGAGATGGACACAACCGACTGAGCCACCCAGGCATCCCTTGATTCAATTTTATAATGAGGTAAATGGAAATTAAAATCTTATTTTTGTATTACTTAGTAATTTATCTTGGTTTTAAAGATCTTATAATATGCTGCTTCTGATCAAATATTGGAATTATTCCAAACTAGAAGTACAATTAAAAATATTTTGGGAATGGGGCGCCTGGGTGGCTCAGTGTGTTAAAGCCTCTGCCTTCAGCTCAGGTCACGATCTCAGGGTCCTGGGATCCAGCCCCACATCTGGCTCTCTGCTTGGAGCCTGCTTCCCCATTCTCTCTGCTGCCTCTCTGACTACTTGTGATAATAAAATAAAATATTTCGGGAATGATTGACCTAAAACATTTTAAAGGCAATGCAGAAAATTCAAGAAAGGAAGCTATGGTATTTTTACAAGAGTTTTTAAAATAAAGTCCTCATCCACTCTTCCAAGCACTTCTACAGGATCATGTAAGAAAGTTGGACTTTATGAAACTTAAATCATACATCTATTTATTAATCACTGCCACTACATGAGAGTAGCTCTATTTTTTTTTTAAGATTTTATTTATTTGACAGAGAGAAATACAGCGAGAGAGGGAACACAAGCAGAGGGAATGGTAGCGGGAGAATCAGGCCCCCTGCCGAGCAGAGAGCCTGATGTGGGGCTTGATCCCAGTACCCTAGGATCATGATCCCAGCCGAAGGCAGATGCTTAACGACTGAGCCACCCAGGCACCCCTGAGAGTAGCTCTATGTTAACTTGCTTTCTTTATGTTTAAGATTAATGGATAAAAGAAATGAATTAATCAGTAAATCTCTAATACCGTACAATCTTGAAATAATTCTTACAAATATTTGCTTGTAATAAATTCATCTAGGGGAAACATATTAAAATTCCCAGAGCATGCCTGATACATGTAATGCACTATGTCAGGTGCAGAATAAAGGATTAAAATCTTCTCTTCTAATCTAGTATTAAAAAAAAAGAATAAAAATAACAAAATAGCAAAATAACAAAATGGCAAAAATAAAATTAAAATACCTAGGATATATGAAATACTACAAAAAGGTAATAAAAAAGGAGACTCTGACTGGGCACTGATTTACTGAACACACATTTTGTGTGTTACTCTAGGCCAGATACAGTTTGGTAGGATGAGGCTTTAGCAGTAAAGAGAAAAAGATCCATGTTTATGGATCTATGGTAGATTCTAGTGAGAGGAGAAAGGATGAATATTATCAAATATATAATGTGTAAGGAAGTAATAAGTATTTGCCTCTTTTTTTCTTAAAGATTTTGTTTATTTGTCAGAGAGAGAAAGAGAGCACAAGTAGGCAGAGAGGCATGTAGAGGCAGAGAAGGAGGCTCCCGCTGAGCAAGGAGCCCAATGTTGGACTCAGATCCCAGGACTTTCGATTCCAGGACCATGGGACCATGACCTGAGCTAAAGGCAGTGGCTTAACCCACTGGGCCACCCAGGCCTCCCACGTATTTGCCTCTTAAGTAAGATAGTCAAGAAAGAGAAGAGAACTCAATGAAATGAGAAAATGATTCCTATAGGGATTGTTTATAGGGAAGTTTATCTAGCTGAGGGATTAACAGCAGATTAAGAATGGCTAAATATAGTCCTCTTATAAAGCAAAGTTCCATTTTTTTGTTTTTATAAAATGTAACTTAAGCAAAATCCTGAAGGACCAAGCAAAGAATGGTAAGAAAAAGAAAAAAGACATTTTGGCATGAATAAAGCTAGGATAATGAAAAATAAGGGCAATATTTAAGAATTGGGATATTATCTGACTGAAGTGTAAGATATACATAAAAAGTAAGGAAAGGTGAGGCTTAGAGGGGAAGTTGAAATGAGTTGGATGTATAAGGACCTAAAATTTAGCAGTGGCAGTAGGAAAGGGAATATGTATGTATAATTCAGAAGATTGAATTAAAAGATTCTGTGGTTTCATTTGGTGGCAAAGAAAAGATGAAGTCCAAGATCATTCTGAAGTTTGAACCTCAGTGACTTGAAAGTTATGTTGTCATTAATGGGAAAATGAATCAGAATGAAGACCTAAATTGATGGGAACTACTGAGTGATAAATTAAAACTGAAATTCTGTCTGTTTTGTTTAGATATTATGTTGTATGTCTGGCCATATCATATATGTATATATATATACATATACATTATATATATATATGCATATATAAAGATAATTTTAAGCTAATGAACAAAGATAACTGAGGAATGTATACAAACACATGTTTGCACTACATAATAGAACTTAATATCTAATTTCAAATATTACTAAACATTTATGTGAGAACCCACAAATGTAAAGCATAGTACGTACTAAGTAGATTACTTACTGATATATCAAACATTGGGTCATATTTATCTTAAAATTACATAATGTATAACAGGATTCTTTTTATCCCTTGAAGCATGGTGCCCAGTGGGTCAGACTTCGAAGGTGGAATTTTGCCTTCAATTTTAGCTGTTTGACAAATTCTCTCTGCTTCAGTGTTCTCTCTCCTACTACAAAGATAATGGGTATGCCTACTTCCTAGGTTTGCTGGGAAAATTTAAGGAGCAGATCTATCTCTCCTGCTCGGTACACAGCTAGTTTTCTATACATGTTACCATGGCTATTACTAATAAGTTTTACAGATTTTTGGTTTTTTCCAAGTTATAAAGGTTATTTTGGAGTATTCTGCAGATGCTTCACTTGATACTTCTTTATTTTATTTTTTCCTTTTAACCACAATGGCCTAGAATTGCTAGAGATTTGGAAGGAAGAGTAATAGTAACAATTTTAATGCTATTCATCCAATATAAGTTTGTATTACTTTTATTTTTTTACCTCCTCAAGCTCAATGGTATCACTTTAGAAGATATATTGATGACTAAAAAAGAAAAAAAAAATGGTATCATTCACATGTCTAGGTTGTGAGCAAGGTCTAGACTGCCACATACTGAAGGAACCTTTTGCAGAGCCAGATGACAAAATATCAGGAATTGTTTTTAAATTTGCATGCATCCCTAAAACACACTTCAGAATTTTGGAGAATCAAAATGAATGAAATATTCTCACTTGTCTATTTCTCAATCTCTCTCTCTCACATATACATATCTGTGAAATTAAATAGGAAGTATTAAGAAAATAATTTAAAAACATTTTTATTTTATTTATAATCCTGTTTAAACTCCACTGAGAGTGTATAGGAATAAATAAATACACACACACACATAATAGAAGTGCTCCAAATAATCACAGAGTGACATTTGTTGTAAACTAACTTTAAGAAACAGAAAATCCAACCAATTTAATAAAGGAGAGAAAGGATTTCCATTTTTTTCTCTAGCCATCTGAAAAAAAATGATGGGAGAAATTCTAGATTAATTCTCAATATGTGAAAGGTTTGGGCAACCATTTTATTTTGCAATTTTATGAAGCAAATTCATCTCTTGGCCTTTCGGGAGCAGAAATGGGTCCTTGTTGAAAACTAAGAGTTTAAGGAAAATCATACTCTGAGATAAAATGATGTGTCATATAGTCATAAAAATGAGTAAATCCCTGAAAAAAATTCACTTTTGAAAATCTTGCATTCCAAGGGAACTGGTTTGCATTTAGAATTAGTTCTTTCTTCCTTTTTTCCCCCAGAACACATATTACATACCAAGAACTCTGCCAAGTCCTGAGGGTTAAGATTAATAGGACATACCTTCCTACTTCAAGGGGATGACAGTTCCAACTGAGAAGCCATAAACCCAGCATATTGAGTATCTGATACTCAGTCGAAGCTCAGTAAGTATTTGCTTAGTTAATGAATGTTGGTTATATGGAAACTACCAAGACAGCAGAAAAATTTATAACCTTAGGACTCAGGAAAGACTTTCTGGCAAAGATGAAAACTGAGGAAAGGAAAGAAGAGGCTTCAGACTGAAGGAACAACTTAAGTAAAAGTCTGGAACACAAAGCCTAGAATATTCTGACCCATCTGTTTAGTTTTATTACACTGTTAAATGTGAGGTAAAATAAAGACAATACACCTTTAGAGACAGAAAGTGAGACAATATTGAAGGCCAGTGACCTAAAAGCCAACTTTCAAGAAATGGCCACAGAAGGTGAATCTTATACTCTGGGGTTGTGCCAGCTTTTATATTTTGAGACTTTTTAAGATTTAAGTGCAATGTATTTTCTTTTTATAGCCACAAGTTCCACAACCTCATTCCATGAGAAAAAGAGAAAAGGAAAAGACATTTTCTTTTCCTGGCTACAGTCATGGTACTGTCATATTCTTCCAAAACATGTGAAACCTAAATCATGGAAATGGCTTAAAATGTCAACCAGCTCAAGTTTTCAAATTTGGAAAAAAAATATAAAACTACAACCATGAATTAAGATAAACATTTTGTTTTAGAATAGTTGGGACTTATAGAAAAGTCTTTGAAGATAGTTTCAACTTAGTTTATGCGATTTAAACTACAATTAATTAAATTCAATACAGCTTTTAAAATCCTACAGAGAAAAAAAAGAAGATAAAATAAATTCTGCAAGGTACTCAGAAGCAAGGGCAAAAGAAAAAATACAAAAAGCATCCTATCCTAGAGTAGGTCAGGGAACGAATATATGTAGAAATCTTTTCATGTTCATTAAGCACTGAGATTTTTTTTTTTTTAAAGATTTTATTTATTTATTTGACAGAGAGAGAGAGAGATCACAAGTAGGCAGAGAGACAGGCGGGGGTTGGGGGGTAGGGAAGCAGGCTCCCTGCAGAGCAGAGAGCCTGATGCAGGGCTCGATCCCAGGACCCTGAGATCATGACCTGGGCCGAAGGCAGAGGCTTTAACCCACTGAGCCACCCAGGCGCCCCTAAGCACTGAGATTTTTTAAAGAAATTTTTATTTTAGGATAGTTTTAGATTTACAGAAGAGCCATGAAGATAGTACAGAGCTCCCTTTTACCCCACAGCCAGATTGACCTATTACTAACATCTTACTTTAGTATATTTGTAACAATTAGTCAACCAGTATTGATACATTATTAACTGAAGTCCATCCTTTATTCTTCTTTATTTTTTACCTGAATGTCTTGTTGTTGTTGCTTGAAGATCTTATCCAGGATGCCGCAGTGCATACAGTCATCATGTCTTTCTAGGCACCTCTTTGGCTATGGCAGTTTCTCAGCTATCCCTTGTTTTTTAATGACTTTGATAGCCTCAAAGAGTACTATTCAGGTGCATTGTGGATTGTATCTTAGTTGGGATTTGTGCAATGTTTGCATGATTAGACTGAGGTTATGGGTTTTTTTGGAGAAAAATCATAGAGGTGAAGTGTCAGTCTCATCACATCATATATAAGGGTCCAAACTATAAAATGTGACTTACCAGTGTGGATGTTGACCTTCATCACCTGCCTGAGGTTCTATTTTCCAGTTTCTCCACTGGAAAGTGAATCTTTTCCCCCTCCTTTCTTGACTGTGCTCCTCAGGAGGAAGTCCCTATTATAGCCCACATTTAAACTTAAGGTGCAGGGATTACGTTCCACCTGGGAGGAATAGCTGCATAAATTATTTGGAATTCTTCCTCAAGGAGATGTTCCCCTATTTGTTTGTTTATTTAAATATTCACTTATAAATATTTTCTTTATATTTTGGGTTATAAGCCAGTATCACTTTATGTATTTTATTGTTCAAATTGTTCCAGCACTGCCATTGAGAGCTCTTTCAGTTGGCTACTGTGCCCTTTGGACACACTCCCATTAATGTGTGGTTTTCTGAGCACGCCCTTTCTTCTGGTGCTACAATACAAATGCTCCAAGATTCTCCTGGATAGTTCCTGCCTCTGTCCTAGAATCAGCTACAATGCCCAGAAAACCTGCCTCCTTTTACTGGAGAACTCTGTTAGAAACCAAGACCTGTGCTCTAGGAGTACTTGTTATAGTGTTGCTGCTTCTAGGTCCTCTTCTTTGCTGATATGTTAAACAAGCAAATACATGGGTATATAGTAACCCATCTAGCTAACCATGAATTTGGACCTACATTTCCAACTTTAATCCATTACTACATGGATCATTCTAGAATCTCCTTTTCTTTTCTGTTACCTTCTATTCCAGTAGTGAGAATCCTGGCTTTCATCATTAACTATCCATTTACTCAATTGTTTAGTTCTGTTTTTCAGAATTGCTAACCTCCACAACTTTGCCAACAATTCTTATTATCAAGTTTTGGAATTTAGCCATCCTAATAGGGGCACAGAAGTTTGCCACTGTTGTTTAATTTGCATTCCCCTCATGTCAAAGGATGACGAGTGCCTTTCCATATGCTTACTTGGCATTAGTGTATCTTCTTTGATGAAGCGTCTTCAAATATTTTACCCATTTTTCCACTGGGTTGTTTGTTTTCTTACTATTGAGTTTTAAGAGTTTGGGTATACTTTTGATATAAATATTTTATCAGATAGATAAGTATTTTGCAAATATTTTCTCCCTGTCTGTAAGTTGCATTTTTTTCTTATTACTATATTATGCAGAAAAATTTTAAATTTTAATAAATATCTTTTTTTTCTCCCATGAACCGTGCTTTCAGTGTTTTACCTGTAACTCATCACCAAGCCTAAAGTCATACAGATTTTCCCATATGTTTACTTCTAGAAATTTTAAAGTTCTGCATGTTACATTGTGGTATATGATCCATTTCAAGTTAATTTTTGTGAAAAGTGTAAGGTTTGTGAAGAACCGTGTAACACTGAAGTTTAAAAGTATATACCCAGGTAAAGGCAATCATTGGATAGATGACCAGCTTGAAGTTATTTTAGTGTTTGTTCTTCTCCAGTACTAAAAAGAAAATCTCCAAAACCTTAAGTTACATTACAGGTAGGTACACTGAGTTCCTTGTGAAAGGAGCTTGCCTAGCACTCCAAATCAATTTCCTGGTATTCACTGACTTAGTCACTACTACCCTTCAATCAATCTCACTGGACACCTTTCTAAATATCAAGGATTTCTCACCTCAGAATCTTGATACCTTCCATTTCTTCTGTTTCAACCACATTTCTCTGCTTTTCAAATGATTCTTCTCATCTCAAATTTTACCTTTGCCTGGAAATCTACTCTAATGGCATTTAATCTGAATTAGTTTCCCTCTATTAATATTTTTAAAATCAAATTAGTTTTTTTCCATTGTATCACTTACTAAGATATATAATGGCATATATGCATACACTTCCTGTATGTATATATAACCTACATATATAGTTTTCTTCTAGACTAAAATCTCCATATGCTGTCAATAATATATTTTTATTAAAATATATCAACCTCCTCAAATAATACCTAACACATTCTACAGTTTCAATAGATTTTTATATAATTCTTGAGTTAATTCCCACCACATTTTTTTTAAGATTTTATTTATTTATTTGACAGACAGAGATCACAAGTAGGCAGAGGCAGACAGAGAGAGAGGGAGAAGCAGGCTCCCTGCTGAGCAGAGACCCCGATGTGGGGCTCGATCCCAGGACCCTGAGATCATGACCTGAGCTGAAGGCAGAGGCTTTAACCCACTGAGCCACCCAGGTGCCCCAATTCCCACCTCATTTTAAAATGTACAAGGAGCTTAAATGTTTAAATAAAATTGAAAAAGCAAAATACGGCCACATATTAGAGGGATTAAATTAAAACCAATAACAAAAATATGTACAGTTAAGAGAGTGATTACACCAAAAATATAGAAAAGGTATTTTATTAGTAGAGATTTAAGTGTACTACCATTCTAGAACAGGTGCATTGCATTAACTATTAGCAGAGAAAGAAAAAATGTAAACTCCCCAAATATTTTCTAAATCAGTGACAAGGCCACACTGCTATATTATGATCAAATTGATATGCCATCATGAAGACAATATTAACAGAAATTATTCTCTGTGTGTTTCCTGACTCTCTTTACAAATTGATTTTTTATGCTCATTAATTTATAGTCAGTGAAGTGCTTTAGCATAGGAAACCATGGTTGCAAGACAGATAATAATATCACATAATGAGAGATTAGAAAGTTCTAAAATAAGAACTACAATGAATTGCATATGTATTAATATTAGATTTTACTTATGACAAAAATTTCCCAAATTGAAAATCTGGTGCTATTCCATCTGAATTTTGAATAACTTTCTTCTTGTTGGAAGGAAGAATTTCTTTCTATGTGGGATTTTAGATGATGCCCATTCAGAATTTAAGGTCTTACTATTTTTAATAATACACACTTGTAAACATACATTTTCAGGAGTGCTGATTTCTACCTGCCTCTCTGAAGTTTTGCTAAGAGCTGTCATTTTTAGTGTAGATATTGCTTCTCAGAATTATAATCAATTTGAGGCTTATGAAATATTCCCTAAGTAGTGAGAAAATTCCTCACAGGGCAACTTTTGCCACTTAATAGAAAACTTAGGAGGTTTCTAACTTCACAATATGACATATCTAAAGGTGGCTAGGATTTGTTCAAATAATATTCTCTAATACATCAGTAGAGGCAGTATGTAAAATTAAACACACACTTTAAGCCCTCTTGCCTGGATTTTCAAACCTGAGTTTGCCACTTACTAGTATGTGACCTTGGGAGTATTACTTAACTTCTCTATGCTTCAGTTACCTCATCAATAAAGTGGAGGTTAATTATGCTTATGATGATTAGATAAGTCAACACATTTAAAAAATGCTTCCAACAGTATCTAACATGTAGTAAGTATTCAATAAATGCTGTTGTTATTAATCATGTGGTAGGGGCACCTGGGTGGCTCAGTTGGTTAAACATCTGCTTTCAACTGAGGTCAGGATCCCAGAGTCCTGGGATAAGCTCCATGTTGGGCTCCCTGCTTAGCAGGGAGTCTGTTTCTCCCCCTCCCTCTGCTGCTCCACCAACTCATGCTTTCTTTCTGTCTCTTTCTCTCAAATAAATAAAATCTAAAAAAAAAAAAAAATGGGGTATGCTTAAGCAGATTTTGAAATGGCATAGCTAGAGAGGCCCATTAATGGTACTCAGTATTGGACAGTTATTGGGCAACCAAGTAGATTCTCTCATTTGATGACTTCAAATTGAGTAACATCAGCACAGAGAAAGAGAAAGACACAGAGACGGTAGCAAAAGTGAATATTAGATTTCTATTCCTTTGAAACTAATTACTACAATTTGAGCAATTAAAAAACATGTTATTGAGGTGCCTGGGTAGCTCCATCAATGAAGCACTCGACTCTTGATTTCAGCTCAGGTTATGATCTCAGGATGGAGATGGAGCCAGATGCGAGATGGAGCCAGAGTGGGGTTCCAGGCCCAGTGTGGAAACTGCTTAAGATTCTCTCCCTCTCTCTCCCTAGGCCCTCCCACTCTTTCCCCCTCTCTAAACTAAATAAAATAAAAACTTAAAAAAATTTTTTAAAACATTATTATCTCATAGATTCTGTGGGTCAAGAGTCTGATTTCCCTGCTTAGTTTCCTAAGGCTGAAATCAAGGTGTCAACTGGGTGCATCTGCAGCTGTAGACTTCCAAGCTTCCTTAAGTTTTTGGAAAAATTCATTTGTTTGCAGCCACAAGACTTACTTTCTGTTGCCTGAGGACCACTCTCAGCAACTAGAGGCCACTCTCAGGTTCCTGTCATATGGCCCCCTCCATAATCTTCTCATGGTTTGCATGTCATCTGGTTTAACCAAGGGCCTCAGGGTTTCTTATTAGGTCAGGGCCATCCAGAATAAGCTTCCTTTTGATTACCTCACAGTCAAGTGACCAGTAACCCAATCATGGGACTGATCTCACATCATATTCACAAGTCTCACCCTCATTCAAGAGACTCACTGGGTCACCTTTGAATTCTGGCTACAATATTATGCAAGAGAAGCTCCTTGTCCGTTTTAATCACCCTTATCCCTCAGAGAGTGCCTGGCAATAATACACATTCAAGAGGTATTTTTGATTGTATGAAAATTATTTCAAATGTTAGTTGATCCTTTTTTTAAAAAAAATTTTTTTAAGATTTTATTTATTTACTTTAGAAAGTCAGAGAGAGTGCGAGCATATCATGAGTGGTGGGGGAGGAGCAGAAGGCAAGGAACAGAGAGAATCCCAACCAGACTCCCTGCTGAGCAGGGAGCCCAAGGTTGGTCTAATCCCAGGACCCTGAGATCATGACCTGAGCCAAAAATCAAGAGTTGACCACATAACTGACTGAGCCACCCAGGTGCCCCAACTCTTGGAACTTCTGTATCGACTATTGTCTATTTTTCTCAACAAGTATCATATATTGACTTTTAAAATTTAAATATTTGTATATGTTTTCTGTATATATGTATCTCCTTTTTTTTAAAAGATTTTATTTTATTTCTTTTGACAGAAACACAGTGAGAGATGGAACACAATTAGGGGGAGTGGGAGAGCAAGAAGCAGGCTTCCTGTGGAGCAGGAAGCCTGATGTGAGACTCAGTCCCAGGACCCAGGGATCATGACCTGTGCTGAAGGTAGACACTTAAAGACTGAGCCACCCAGGCACCTATACCAATGTATCTCTTTATAACTTATAGAATAAATTTAAAAACTAGGAAGTGTGTCCTACAACTTTATATAAGCATTCATTAAATAAATATGTACTGAGGAGCGATCATTTGTTAGGTAGGAATACAATCTGAAACACACTATCCCATCTCCTTGGGCTCAAAATACCTATTCCCAAAACATACAGTATAAGATTTTGTAAACACTCAGTAAATCTTTTAACTGACTTATTAAACATCATAGATAAATAAGCAACATGTAGGTAAGTTATTTTTGAATCAATTTCTGCAATGTTTTAATATAGGATTGCAGTAAATGTGATAATTCCTATAAAACTCAAATAACTCATTCTAATATATAACAACTTTTAGTTTCCCTAAGTCATTTTACCATTTATTCATGTTTGTAAAATTCTCTGTGTTAAATGAAATATATTATAATTGTTTCTGAGGACAAGGTTACTAAAAAATCGGATGTAAAAATACATTTGATATTGCCTATGCTGAAATTTTCTTAGAAAATGGGTCAATGCGAACCTGTAATATTATGTCAGTTTAAGAATATATTTAACTTTGACAATAGTTTGGCATTTTCTAAATTTTCCCCTGTAGCTCCTTAATGTGCCACATTTGAAAAGTGAAAAGTGACAAAGTTTAATATCATGAGATTTGGATTCAAACCCAGGTCTCATAATTGTGTCACTATGGGCAAAATCAACTAGTTCCCTCTCCTATAACAGAAATGCTTTGAACTCAATGGTTTATAAGATTAGTCCCCAAATTGTAAAGCTGATTTAATGATATAAACAATTTCAAGGTAACGACTAAATATACCCTATATATATATATTCTCTCCTCATAGCAGGAGAGAAGGTATTTGGTTGACTTGGATTTTTTTACTTATCTCTAGGTAAAAGTGATCAGGTAACTTGTTTAAACTTTGAAGTTCTGGCTTCATTTAAGCCATTCTTATCCATGAGTAAATGCTATTTTTTTTCTTTTAATTTCACTAGCAAGACAGCCTTCAGAGGCATATTGACAAATCTTAGACTTCAAGTTGTAAAATCACATATTGTGGATAAGATTAATTATCTACAGAATTCCTTAGGGTAGCATTTCTCAGAACATTGTCTCTGGTCCTCTCACCAGAACAACCAAATCTGAAACAAGCTCCCTAATGAATCCAATCTGAAAAGTGAGAAGAATGACTCCTGGAAAAGAAGAAAAAAAATCGATTACATGCCCCTATTTAAAAAAAAAAATTAAAAAAAAAAGATTTCAATAATTGTCTTACTGGAAACTAGAAAAAGGGAAATCACATAAGAATACTGTTGACAGGAAGGGCTCTAGGCTAACTGACAAGATGATTCTAGTTTATTTTGCAATAATATCCCTGCAGTGGAGATGGAGTCATGAGTTTTTTTAGTACAACGTACTGCCTTTAATTTCACCCAATTTTATCCAATTACTTCTTATTGAGACTCAGTTATACAGTGAGTTTAGACTTTTCTGTAGAGAAGAGTATGACAGAGCTGAGAATCCTTACAGATTGGAGGATTTGTACTGGGAAAATGAGACTTCATTAAGGCAATTTTCCAAGTAAACCTTTGCTATACCCCTGTAATTTTAATTTTTGATTAAATGACCCTGTTTTAATTTGACACATATGTCAATATACAGATCTACTCACCATCTCCAAATATTTTAGAACTTCCCATGTTCTCTTTTACCCTTACCCTACTAAGCATAAAAAGTTATTAGCACTGTTCTTTTACTGTGCAAAATCTGTTATTTTTCCCTTTTTTCACATGAAGGACAGAAGTGTGCATACCTGGTCACCTTAAAGTTGGTGAGAAATACAAATAACTTTTCAGACAAACTATAGGCTACCAGGTTAACTTCTATATTGTAATTGCTGGCTTTATGCTGACAATCTGACTTTTGGGATTCTGGATTTTTTTTAATTTCATTTTTAGATACTTGAAGTCTCTATTTTGTTATGATATGCTGGTAGTTGCCTTGCTTTTCACCCCAGATAAATACAACCTAATTTCCTTCTTGACTGAGGTCTTCTTATCTTCAGCTTACAAGACTTGCCCTAATTCTCATTCTCACATGAAAGCATCTTCAGGGAGAATCTATATCCCTCAACAAAGGACCCCATGAAAGCACTCTACCCCTTTTCTTTCAAGAAATTGACTATAGGCTGAATTACAAATACTTTGGATTCATTGTTGGTTCACAATAATGGTGACTCATGGTCAGTCTCCTTAAAGGCACATTCTTATATGTTCTATATTGCCCAGCTATTCAGGGAAAGAGATACCATGTATATTGCTGAAGAGACATCCAGACTTTGTGCCAGGAAATGCACTAAGTTTGGGCTTTCACTAAACTCATCAGTTGTAGTATGCTCTTCAGAACTTCATTTTTCTATTGTGTAACAATCCTATTATTAAGGGTGAAATACTTATATAATTGTAAGGATGGAAACTTCCATCACCCCAACCTCCTTAGATCAGAAATAGCTTGTTCAGCACTTTCTGTGTACAAACAGACTGGGAGTCTATGAAATATATAGAGCAGTTTCCAGAACTATAGTGACCTCAGTTTCCCAACTTTCTGGTTCAACTGCTGAATAATCCTAATCAATAAAGATCCAAGATTTTAAAGAATTGGAGTCACACTGCCCTCGTGCCCAAAGGCCCTGCTCTTGCATAGACAGTCACTGCATTTATTTAGTTGTTATTCCATGTGACAGTCACCTCCTCCAGCTAGAACTACATCAAAGGCTTGGTTTTCTCAGGCCATTTTCCCTTAGGTCCAGAGCTACCTGTGTAAAAGGATAATGTTTCCCCGCAAAGTTACTAGGTGAAAGTCTTTTTTTTTTTTTTAATAGAGGATGAGGATATGATTGATGACAGTAGAGATCTTGTTTAGAATAAAGATTGCAGATCTTCCCAAATTGCTAGAACCAAAGTCACTTAGGGTATCTGCATTGTAACCTGTTCTCAAAGTGATTTTTATGCACACCATAATGTTTAAAATAACTCTAGAAGTCTAGTACTGAATGCCAGAGACTGACATTTCCATTTTAGATAATTATATCACTTTAGCTTCCTCACTGAAAACAATCCATATGCTTGTGCCATGGTCTACTTCAAGATTTTGACAAAGAAAAAGTTTGCCTCTTGAACAGATTTTATCTTCGTGTATGAAGCAAATTTCCTGAGGTAGAATTGATTAAACAAAAAATGGTATAATAGGAGAAGTCAAAATGGTTAGTTAAAAAAAAAAAAAAAGAGGATAGTGGTAAGAGACAGAAAAAAAGAGAAATTATAGGGATTATAGGGAGAGATTAGCTAACGTTTACCCACAAAGTTACTAGGTGAAAGTCATTTTTTATAGAGGATGAGTATATGATTGATGACAGTAACCACTTAGGCAAAGTGGAAATTAGATGAAATTTGCTAATTCTACATGTGGGATATTTGTAAGAGATTGCATATTACTTTGGGAGCTACTGCATCAGTTCTCATCACCTCTACATATCAGTTAAAGAAAACATTCAGCCCACTTTAAAAGTTTTGATTCTTGGTTTAATATGCCATTTAAAATGTGTCTAACTCACTTAAAAAAGATAATTATTGCCATGGCAACTTTTCATCTTCCTTTGAATAGTAATTATGACTCATCCATCACAAAATGCAATTTTAATTTTGATCTAGCAGCACCTGAAACAATCTTTCAATATTTCTGATCATTCTACACTTAGGGAAAACAGAGTTATATTTATTTCTCATACTTAAATATTACTAAATTACAAATGAATAAACACTCAGGCAGAATTCAAAAGAATGCCTTCTACTATTTGACCTGATTACTCCCAAATAACCTCAATAGAGTTTCTACACCAGGCCAGTCTCCTATTAAGAAAAAATGAGGCTGCCCTACTTTGGAGAAGTACAGGACATGAACCTTTATTTTAAACTATAAATAGATACGTTGATTTTTGTCCCAATTTAAATCCAATCTATCACAAAGTTAGAACAGTGGTAGACAAATAAGATCAAATCAAATAAAACTTAGTCTGTTCCATATTTTTCCTCAATTTCAAGAATGTGTAGTTATCAAATCTAGGCTGGAACAAAAATGCCAGAAAGACTCCAAGTGAATGTAGATCCAAAGTGTTGTATTCCTTCTGAGTACATCAAGAATTACATGCAATTTCAGTGCATTTTCAAGAACTCTTATATAAGACTCCTGGCTTACCATAACTCAGGTAAAAATATGCTAAGAATTTTAGCCTTTTTATTATAAATATATCATGAGTCAACATGAATTTGAGTGTATATCTCCCTTCAAATACAGGGTAAACAACTATGATTATTTTAGACTAGATTTTAAGGATAATATATCCAAGACAAAGGATAAAAATAAGGGCTTATATACTGCTTGTTATCCACTAGATACTATTCTAACAACTTGATTCACGTCAAGTCATGCAATTTTTACATCACTCTATGAGAAAAGCATTATTTTCGTTGGCTTTGTTTTCCATTTTGTTAAGAAAACAGTTAGAAAATTATGGAACCAAAATTCAAAGTCTGTCAGTCTGACTCCAGAATTTGTGCTCTTGGCCACAAGTCTATTTTACTTCTCAAAAGATTTTACCCCTCATTCCACAAAATTGTGAACTAATCATACCACTAACGATTGTTGAATTCCATTTGCCATAATTTCACTGGAACATTGATTAAATACATGATAATTTCTCAGATACATGATAAAAAGTCTAGAAACCATGCCAACTGGATGCTGAAGGAACTGGGAACACCCAGATTTTAAAACAGAAAATGCAAGGTAAAAATATTTAAAGTTTTCACAGATTTAAAGGATGGAATGGCAGAAGAGAGATTAGATACACTCAAAATACAAGATCACTAAAATATTTAAATTTGCTTCCCATAATTCTCAAAATTCCATATGGACATATAAATGGCAAAAATTACATGTTATGCCTGCATTAACTGTGTATGTAGTCTCATATTCCACAAATTATTTTACAGTGTTCAAGTTTAGTTTATGCTTTCTAATTAGATAAAATCCAGCCTACCTCTTCCAAAATATAACTATTTCTGGCTTTTAGGTCATTCTACAATCTCTGCTCTGGGGTTAAGAGTGTTGGGTTTTGTTAGTTAACCTCTAATTGAGCTATGTGCTCAGACCCCAGGATTTATTTTTAGTTGAAACATCTATTAGAGCAATGGCAGAAGAAGAAGAAGAAAAAAAAAGCAAACTGATGAGTATCTTTAAAGAATTAAATTAGAATCAGAGTAATGTTGAATGGTGAGAATTTTAAGGTTTGAATTTTAAGGTTTACAATTCTTGTTTATCATAGCTAATGGAAGAAGGAGGATGCGATTGGAGTGAACAGCGACCTGACTGGAGAACTAATATTAAGCTGAAATTCTCAAGGTACTTCTGACAGGTGGAGTTTACATAATTGAAAATTAAAGGTATTTCCCATTTTATTTTGCATTTCCATTATCCTATTGCCTTCTTAAATAATGTCTCCAATGTTTGTACTTTTTGTCTACTGTTAGAAAAGATTTTTTAGGAATATAAAATGAGAAAACATTACATATTTGCATTTCTGGAAAAGTTCAATGAATGCCTGATAGAAGAAAATGATAAACTCAAAATGTAGGTAACTGAGTTTATTTTGAACATGTGAGTGTAAAATATATTGCACTAAGTTATAAGTTATTTTTGAGGATGTATTTTTTAAAATTAATTATAGAGGTCAAATGTTGCATCTAACAGAAGAAGGTTAAAACAAACAAAAAACAATCTTAAAATGTACATTAAATGATGCATGCTGGTCATTAAACTGAATTTACAGATTAAACAGACCATCTGTTGAGACCAGAAGATATGTTTACAGTTTTCCCTTCTTTAGTTTATAAGCTGGACTTTGATTTCAGTACTTTAGTGAAAAGCTGAGGTTCAATTATCAACCTTTCTATTAGACAGTATTGTCCAATGTTTCACATTAGTAAAAGGGAAAGTTAGCAAAGAGAAAAAACCTTAATAGCATTTGATGGTGTATTCTAATAATGACCTAATCAGCATTTTACATAAAGTTGCTTAAATTAGGCATTAGGTTTTGTGCTTGAGAGACTTGAAGAATGCATTCTATTGAAGAACATGAATAAAATCCATGCTCAGCAACTCTTTTTGAATTCCAGCAAGATGTCCTTCAGTGAGGATACTTTCTGCAAATTATTAGTTCATTATGTCTTTCATTTCGCCTTCCAAAGGTGTTATCTTTAAGATACCATAGGTAATAAAATAAAAGAGTGTTGTTTTCTTTAACGAAGGCTGCCTGAGAGAGCTTGATCAACTAGTGAGCACAAATTAGGCACAGTCGAAAGTTTGATTTTTTGAAGAAGCGAAGTTTGGTCTCACTGTTTGGAAGTAGGATAATTCACTGCCTCCCTTCCTTTTTTCATGAAAGAAAAACATGTCTCCTATTTTGAAAAATAAAACACAGCAGTGTATACAGTGACCAATAAATGTCCCTTTCCAATCCCCTGAACTTTAAGTAGCAAAGAGTTCCACTCCCCAGAGCTTGCCACTGTTAATACTTTGAGTACTCTTCTTGTGATTTTTATACATATACATTCATCATCTTGTTAATACATTTTCATGATATAAAATTCAGTAGTTATAAAATATATACCATGAAAAATAGGTTTCCTTCCTACTTCGATTTCCTACCTACACAGGTCCCAGAGCAACTGACTATTACAAGCATATTTGTATTATTATTTGTTTTCTGCCAGAATGATATTACATTACACACTTTTCTGCACTTTTTGCATTTAATATGTCTCAGAGATAGTTCCATATCAGTACACACGATCCACCTGGTTTGGTCTAAGAATGCAGGGCATTCTACTATATGGATGTTAACATAATTTATTGAACTATCCTTCTGTCATTGGAGACTGCGATTGTTTCCAAACTCCTTCTATTGCAAACACTACACTAAACATTATTATATATACATTATTTCACAGGTGTAAAGCTATACCTGATGGATAAGTTCCTAGGAGTAGAAACGCTGAGTTGAAGTATGGTACATTCTTAATTTTGAAAGATTTTATTAAATTATCCTCTAGAGAAATTATACCAATCTAAAGTTCCATAAAAATTTCCCATATTCCTGCCAAAACAGTGAATTATCAAACTTTTTAATGTTCAATAATCTGAGCTAAAATTATATTTCTCTCTCAACTTAACTGTCATTTATTTTTAATTATAAGAGAAGTTAGTTAACTTTTGACATACTTAAGATCCATTTATAAAGCCCCAAAAGCATTTGCTCTAAATTAAAGTGTATCTGATATCAAAGTAAGAAGGTCTGGCTTTTTTTGTTTGTTTATATTAGCTTCTCATAACTTTGACTACCTAGTTATCATTATTATTTTAATAATTAAATGCATATATATATATAAAACTTTACATAATTTCATAAATTAGATTGTATCATGCAAATATCCTTGCAGGCAGTTCTTGCAATCTTAATCTTTTTTTTCCTTTTTGATTGCACCCTCTGTCATTTATCCTCTTCCCACAATAAATTTCATGTACAACAACTTCTCCACCCCTCACCAGGTAACACAAGTGAACAACCTATATGTATCCTATACTTTCATTTTTTTAATGGAAATAATAATGTGGTGCATGAACAATTAATCTTATAACACTGAAAAAATAAAATAAAAGTATTTGGGGAAAAAATAATGTATTTTGTTTTGCTCTTTTTTTACTACAAGTTTGTATTTAAATTCTAGTTAGTTAACATATAGTGTAATATTGGTTTCAGGAGCAGAATTTAGTGATTCATCACTTATATACAACACCCAGTGCTCATCACAAGTGCCCTCGTTAATACTCATCACCATCTAGCCCATGCCCCCACCAACCTGCCCTCCAGCAACTCTGTTTGTTTTCTATAGTTAGGAGTCTGTTTTATGGTTTGCCTGTCTCCTTTTCTCTCCCTACGTATATCTGTTTCATTTTTTAAATTCCACATATGAGTGAAATCATATGGTATTTCTCTTTCTCTAACCAATATTTTGTCTAGCATAATACACTCTAGTTCCATCCATGTCATTGCAAACGGCAAGGTTTCATTCCTTTTGATGGTTGAGTAATGTTCAGTGTGTGTGTGTGTGTGTGTGTGTGTGTGTGTGTGTACATACCCCACATCTTCTTTATCCACTCATCAATTGATGGACATTTGGGTTCTTTCCTTCCTTTAGCCACTGTTGTTAATGGTGCTATAAACATCAGGGTGCATTTATTCCTTTGAATTAGTATTTTTGTATTTGGGTTAATACCTAGTAGTGCAATTGCTCTGTCATAGGGCAGTTCTATTTTTAACTTTTTGAGGAACCTCCATACTGTTTTCCACAGGGGCCATACTGGGTTGCAATCCCACCAACAGTGTAAGAGGATTTCCCTTTCCCCACAGCCTCAATAATACCTGTTGTTTCCTCTGTTGTTAATTTTAGCCATTCTGACAGGTGTGAGGTGATATCTATTTGTACTTTTGATTTGTATTTCCCTGATAATGAGTGATGCTGAGCATCTTTTCATGTGTCCATGAGCCATTCATATGTCTTCTTTGGAAAAATGTCTATTCATGTCTTCTGCTCATTTTTAATTGGATTATTTGGTTTTTGGGTGTGAACTTAGATAAGTTCTTTATAGATTTTACACACTAAGCCCTTATCAGATATGTCATTTGCAAATATCTTCTCCCATTTCAAAGGGTTCCCTTTTAATTTTGTTGATTGTTTCCTTTGCTGTGCAAAAGTTATCTTCATCAATTCCCAAAGGTTTAGTTTTGCTTTTGTTTCCCTTGCCTCTGACGATGTATCTACTAAGAAGCTACTATGGCCTATGTCAAATAGGTTACTGCCTGTGTTCTCCTCTAGGATTTTGATGGTTTCCTGTCTCACATTTAGGTCCATAATCCTTTTTGAATTTATTTTTGTGTATGATGTACTCAAGTAGTCCAGTTTCTTTTTTTTTTTTTTTTTTTGCATGTTGCTGTCCAGTTTTCCCAACATCATTGTTGAAGAGACTACTTTTTTCCATTGGGTATTCTTTCCTACTTTGTTGAAAATTAGTTGACCATATACTTATGTGTCCATTTCTGGGTTTTCTATTCTGCCCCTTTGATCTGTGTGTGTTTTTGTGCCAGTACCATACTGTCTTGATGACTACAGCTTTGTAATGTAACTTAAAGTCTGGTCACTTGGGTGGCTCGGTTGGTTAAGCAACTGCCTTAGGCTCAGGTCATGATCCTGGATTACCGGGATCTAGTCCTACATCGAGTTCCCTACTCTGCAGGAAATCTGCTTCTCCCTCTGACCCCCCCCTTCTCATAGTTTCTCTCAAATAAATAAATAAATCATATATATATATGTATATATACATATATATATAAAATTATATTTATATATAATTCTGGGGAAATGTAATTTTCCCCAGATGCTCAAAAGAGTTCTCTATGTTATTTACTTATTTAATTCTAGGACTTAAAACATGTATCTAGAAATAATGTATTTTTGTTTCATTATCTGAGCTCTCTTTTGCAGATTTTTGTTTTGTTTCTTTGAGAGAGGTGCTAAGGTCAGGGTTGTAGTGCTCACTAGCAATAATCCTTCCTATTTCATTCTGAAGTTTTAGGTAACACAGAGCCTTGTGTGTGAATGTATTCTTTTTTTTTTTTTTTTAAAGATTTTATTTATTTGACAGAGAGAAACACAGCGAGAGAGGGAACACAAGCAGAGGGACTGGTAGCGGGAGAAGCAGGCTTCCTGCAGAGCAGAGAGCCCGATGCGGGGCTCGATCCCAGGCCCCTGGGATCTGACCTGGGCCGAAGGCAGACGCTTAACAACTGCGCCACCCAGGCGCCCCGTGAATGTATTCTTTTAACCTTTACTTTTACTCAGCCATCAGAGATTGGCAGCTTCGTGTTGCTTACACTGAAGATGTTGTGTGTCTGCCAGACCAATGGTGACTCAATGTGTTTTATCTCTAGTCTATTCCACTAGGCTTCTTGTTGCCAAGTCAGTTATAGAAAGCTCCCAAAGCTACTCTGTTCAGCTTCCTGATGTTCCAGATAAAGGATTATTATCTTTGCTTAAGACTTGGAACAAGTGGTAAAGAACTGTGCTTTGCTACTTTTAGCTGAAATCAACATCTTGGCCCAGCTCAACAGTATCTTCATAAACCCCATTTGATTGTCAAGGTATTTCTTAACTGTTCATCATTTGTTTTGGTTCATTGATACATATCAACTTTGTTTTCCACATTTTATTTTTTCTTCTTATTTTTTAGCTATGAGGTAAAGGGGACAGATTCTATCTATTCAACTTACAATAAAACATTGAAATTTGTTTGTTTTATTTACAATAAAACAATGAAAAGGGTTTCTATAGGCCATGCTTCTAGTCAATAAAATATATTAGTAAAGATGAAAATACTTATTGTAATATAAATGTAAAAATGATCTTATTCTTTTTGCTGTTTAATAGGTTATATACATGATAGACACTGGGGATATACCTCCAAAAGAATGATTTAATAAAAATGAATTCTATTTCTTAAAAAATATTTTTCACAGTGTTATGTTTGTCAGCTTATACTATGCCTATGTAAAATGTAGTATCAGTATACTTTATGTAAGAAGCTGAAAATACTTAAATTTTTAGTCTGTGTGTGTGTGTGTGTGTGTGTGTGTGTGTGTGTTTCCTTTGTAAACAATCTTGAAAACCTGTTTTTTTTTCAAAGAAACAGGTGTTTGATTTTAAAAGAATAGGAATGTATCTATTTTTAAAGAAATGTTTGTTAGTTTTCAATAATAAAGGATAATTATTCTATTTAAAATTATACCTTACTTAAAGAAACCAACTAGCAGGACTCCCCACCTACATTTATTCAAATTGTGATAATATTTCAATTTTCTCGAAGTATTTTCTGTTCCCTTCCCTATTCAATGTAGAGATTCTTTAGTTATGGGAGAAGAAGGTGGAAAGTTCCCTGGAAAGATGAGTGAAGAGTGAATCTGGTTAGGGACAGACATGGAAAAAAAAAAAAATTCACAGAACTGCCTGCCCAGAGGAAAATGCTGACTGGCTGAAATATATACTAAAATAGAAACCAAATAAATGATGAATCTACATATTCTCTTGTTATTTTTTTCTGTTTGCTTGTGTACACAACCTGTCTTATTCACACTGATCCCATTATAAGATACATAATCCTTAGTCAACAGAGCTAGGGAGTTGGCATTAATTTTGGATTTATTCTCAAAATTGACTAAATATATGGTATCTTTTAAAAAAGCAAACAATTTCATAGGCACTATTTTGAGAGTCTGTAATTTAACTAATATGTTATGAAATGGCTTTCCTTTGCAAAACAGAAATTTTGTCTTCATGCACATACATAACAAAACACTATTACAATCAAGACACACACACACACTTACAAATAAATGTTTTCAAGTGCTTCTCTGAGTTAATAAGTAGACTCCAGTTAGGAGAAATTACTGCCATTATTTACCCTATTTTCTACTTGTTGATGCATCTGCTGGTTTTCTTCACTATTAAATATGATCTACTGTTTAAATAATAGGTATTGCAACTCTTTCATGGTATAAAAAGTATGAACTACTAGCTAAAACTATACATTTTAAGTAAATAACTAAAAACCAACTATAGAAACAACCCATCAGTATGTTGAGGTTCCTTATGAAATGGCGTTTATACTTACAAAAATAAAATAATGGATAACTATATAATTTATAAGTTATAATTTGTAAAACTATAAGGGGTAAATTTTGAGTATGCAGGCATGCCAGGCACTTTACCAAAAGTTTTATGTGGATTACTTCATTTAATCCTCATTTTTGTGTGCGAACTCTATGCATTATGTTTATTATGACCATTTTACAGATGATGTAGCTGAGGCTGAGACATACTTGCTCAATGTCACATGACTAGAACTGTTGAAGTGATATTCCCAACTGAGATAGTCATTACACTACAAAATTATTTATCATTGATGATCCTAATAAGGAGCATTCTGATACTAGTATAGCCCAGGTATACTTAGATCTAATTATTCACATCACCCCTGGCCCAACCCCCAAATACAAAATTGTGTAGTAATCTGACCTATTTTATTTAATAGCGTGATCTTTAATTTAAATTGCTAGGATAACATTTTTTATTTTAGTTTTAGATAGTTTAAACTCTTAATTTTTCTCTTTTGCAAATTCCAAGGATTTACCACAGCCATGTCACAAAAATAACTACATCTAAAATTCAAACTTAATAAATATAAATGCATATTAATATTAATATATATTAATATACACTAATATATATTAACTTATATTAACATATATAGATTAATTCTTTCAAATTAACTAGTCCACCCTGTCAAATGTTTTGTGACATCTGTTTCTGAGGCATCATTATTTCCTGCCGTGCATCTTTTCCTTTGCCACTTCTTTAATGTATCTCCTGTTATCTTTGTTCATTTACTCTTTTACTCTCCTTATTCATTCATTTTAGTGATTTTGTTCTGCTCATATTTTTTGTCTGCCATGTTACAAATTATTTCCATTTCCCTTTCGTGGACTATATATTATCTACCTTTTGCTCTGTACTTGAAGTGCCAGTGTCTAAACCTCAGAAGGTTAGGTACTTAGACTTTGCCAAAAGAATTATTTATTCATGGCTTCTTCCAATCTCATTTAAAATTTTCTCTGAGTATACAATGTAGCACAATTTACCCAATATCACGCAGATTAAAAGAATCAGGATTAGGATTTAAACTATATTCTGACTATAAGACCTGCACATGAATGCATAAGGGATTCAAAACTAGCCACAAATACCCATACGTGTCAATGGCAGAAAGAAAGAGGGTACCGACCTTGTCTCTTCTATCCTGCGTTCTTGCCAGTATTTAGTTAAAATTTTATCTATGTCAGAACACATTTTAAAAACTGAGTATTTCATTTATCCTCTTGACCAAGTAACCTTTGGGTTTTTTTGTTTGTTTTATTTCTAAGTAAAAGAAAAACACCCAGGTGTATACCCATTATGATTACACTTGAGTTTTTTAAAAAATTTTTAATTGTGCAGTTGACCCTTGAACAGCACAGAATTTAGTGCCAACCACATGCACAGTTGAAAATCCATGTATAACTTCTGACATCCCAAAAACTTAATTATTATGAGTTCACTGTTTACCAGAAGCCTTTCTGATAACATAAACTGTCAATGGACACAAATTTTGTATGTCATATATATTCTATATTGTATTCTTAAAATAAAGCTAGAGAAATGTTATTTTAAAAAATTATAAGAAAGAGAAAATACATTTACAGTACTTTGCTATACTGAACAAAGATCCATGTATAAGTGGACCTACACACTTCAAACCTGTGTCATTCAAGGGTCAACTATGTGTGTTTATATCTATATGTTTTATCTCTTTCCTCAAGATAAAATCCTGTAATGATAACATCTTATTTTAAGACTTCTATCTTATCATGATATAAATCTCTAAAAACATTACTATTTTTACAAATAATTTTAAGAAATTTTATAGGTGCTTACAAATATTCTGATTTGACATATCATCATTTTTAAGAGGGAAGCCTTCTAGTGGTAGCCGAATAGAACTCAATGGATAAATGTAGATAACTGATATTGCCTCTTCTAGTATTTGTCTGATACAGATATTTTTAATTCTTAATTCTGAGAGTCAACATCAAGTCTATTAAATTCGCTTTCTCTTTATAGTCTCTCCTATAATCTGAAGGATCTAAATTGTTTTAAGAAAGTTACAGTCAGAAAATGGGGCTAAGAGTTTAGAAGGGACATATTTTCTACATTTAAAGCCCAAACTATTTTAGCTGGGACACAATTAAAAGGGAAGATACTATTGTGTGTAGGGACTATGATGCTACTAATTTCAAGACTTAGCTTGGCCTTTCAGATTTTCTAATTATTGATACTTTTGTCTTATGCAATAGAAATTCACTGTTAATGTAGAAAATGTAGGGAAAAAATTACATAACCTATACTATAAATTTAAGCTAATTAAATTTAAATAAAATTAAAAATTCAGTCACTCAGTCACACCAGTCACATTTCAAACGTTCAACATTCACCAGTAATTAGCTATGGATAATGCAGACAAAAACATTTCAAATATCACACAAGTTCAAACTGGACAAGTCTGAGAAGAACATGAAAAAACCTTCTGGTTTTTACTATTTAGGCACAGACTTGTCTCAGAATGAATATTAAAACACGGGTTTTATCTCTGTGCCTCCGGGAATACTTACAATTTTATTTTGCTCTTCTGTTTGGACTTCTGCATGCTTTTGTACAAACTACCATTTAGTTGAATGTATATAAGCATCATGGTAGATAAATGTAGACTGATGTGAGTGACTCTGAACCACTGTTAACTCACAATGTTTTAGATCATTTGTTTTCTTAGTCAGATAAGGTTTTTATTTGCGTTTTCTCTCACATTTAGTACAAAAATGATTTTCAGGAACAGCTCAGTCAAATATCTGAACACCACCCTCCACCAAAACAAAACAAAATGAAACAATGCACAAAAAACTTTGGCCAAAATCTCAAGTGGCTGCATTTCAGGCTTCAAATATGAAAATTGTTTGGAAAGCATTTTTTAGCTATAATAAAAGTAGCTTGCCATTAATTTTTTTATAGTCAACAAATATTTTATTTTTAAGTGAATCAACTTTATCGTTTATAGATATTTATAGAATAGAGTATGTCTGATTGAGTTGAAGAGAAAAATCCTTAAACCCATATAGAGATGCTAGTCATGTTTACATGTGTTAAATGGACCACAGTAGATCCATGCGTTAACTGTAACACTTTCTGGGACATATATCCCCTTTGCAATAGAGTCTAAATTCCTCAGTGCTCCTCAGTCCTTTCAGTTAAGTATTTGCACTCTTTGTCCAACCTTTCCACAATTGCACCTGCATAGCCTCATGGATCTATTCACTATCCATTCTCTACATTTTCCCTTCCAAATACACTTTTTTTTTCACAATTGCCAATCATCTAGGTCCTGCCTACATTTTGTTTATACTTTTCTAGTCCACTTGTGCCAGAGTGATATTTCCCTCTTTATAAATATTATAGCACATAACTGGTTTTCAAATTTCATCCAATTCCTCCTATCATAAGCTATACTTATTATGTTTTATTTATTCTAAGTCCTTTTTTAACTAACTCAAGATCAGAAATATTGTCTAAAAATGTTTATGAGTTATATTTGACCATGATGGTTTTCTAGCTACAAAGTGCTTTTCAGACACGTTTTTAAAATTTATGTGATTTTCTAAAAAATTACTATTTTCCTAGAAAATAGTAGGCACTTGTTATCTATTGCTTAGTATTTGATATGCTTTTGCTATTTCCTGCTTGCTTGTGTTTTTTTTTTTCTATCTTTTGTTTTGTTTAGTAGGACTAATATTATTTGAAGTAGGAAGCCTACTCTGGATTTCTTCTAAGTTTTTCATATTTTTAGATATAGGATAAGCTAAAGAAAAAAATGAATATTATTTTAAAGATTCAACTTGTAATGTATCTCCTAAAATCTCATAAACCAGGAGACCACCAATGTGCACAAGAATATAAGAGAAAGTTGATATTTGTCACACTAACTTAGCATTAATTATATTTCTACTTTTCCTAGGTACACTCGAAGGTTATGCTGCCTGATTTAAGCCACTAGCCACATGTAGCTATTTGCTTTTATATTCATTAAAATTAAATAAAACTTAAGACTTAGTTACCCAATCACACTAGATACCTTTCAAATTCTCAATAATTACCTATGTCTACCAATTTCCACACTGCACAGCACAGAATGAATATTTCCATCATTACAGAAATTTCTACTGGACAGCATGCTCGGGGAATGTGTTCTGCAACTCAAGGTAGTTTCCTCTATAAGATCAGTCTTCTTAGAAGCTGAAGAGTAGCAATCTGGCTTTCAAATTGAATTTAGAAATGTATTCCCTGCATTTGATAGCACTATAAATATTATGATAGGAGAGTTGTTTGAGGTTATTAAGCAAAATTATCTGCAACTTACTCTTGGGCATCAAAAGGTATAATACAAACATATAAGCTCCTAAAAAAGTATTGGTTTCCATTCTTTATCCACTTAATGAAAAATTTTACTTTAGCTAAAGCTCCTTTGACTACAAGTAAGATTAAATAATTTTAACTAGTTTAAATAAAAGGGGAACACTTTTTTAAGGGGAGCATTTTAATAATTCAGGGAGGTTTTATAGAATTCAAGGACAGTAATTAACGGCTGTTGAACTCTAAGATCCACGCATTTGGAATCAAGGCTGTTATTATGGGGCGCCTGGGTGGCTCAGTAGTTAAGTGTCTGCCTTCAGCTCAGGTCATGATCCCAGGGTCCTGGGATCGAGCCCCGCATCAGGCTACTTGCTCGGCAGGAGGCCTGCTTCTCCCGCTACCATTCCCTCTGCTTGTGTTCCCTCTCTCGCTGTGTTTCTCTCTGTCAAATAAATAAAATCATTAAAAAAAAACCAACAAAAAAAAAAACCTGTTCTTATGCCCTCAGCCTTTCCTTCAGTCTGTAGCGACACCCCTCTCTGCTCTGTGCTTCTTCATGCGTCTGCTGCCTTATTTCTGGAGCCTTGCAGAGCAGTATTCTGTGCTTCTCCACTCACAAGATCTCAACAGCCAGCCCACAAAAGCTGCTATGCCTTCCCTCCCCCACATCTTTACTCACTCCCTGTTTATATATATATGTGTGTGTGTGTGACTGAGATTATACAGATTTATTTTGTCTCTTCTTCATAACAACTTTATTGTGTGCATTTTCTTTATAGTACACACATGAGGAGACATCACATTTAATAGATCCAGAATATTTAGTTACAGTAAAGTATAATAACTCATTTATAATTTATTTGATAATTCCCTGATTGGACAATGTTTTATTAATAAACCGTGCTTATTCCAAATTTGCTCTTATAAATAATGTGTATCTCTGATCATATACTTACTACACTGTCCTCTAGCTGTTTGATGATAGTCGATTTCTACCATTATAGCCTATATATAGTGAGTTCAAGGGTTGTATGACTTGGTCATTTCTATATATACAATGATTGGTGGTGAACTTGAATATTTTTTAATCTTAATTTTAAGTTTATGACTAAAATACCTGATAAAAAATACAGTAATTACTTTAGAGATCCATTTAAACTATAGGTATTTGACCTAATAGAATATTATAATAATAAGGAAAAGATGAAGTTATTATAATTTATTACCTGATGAACATATTACTGAATTTTATTTTGCAATTCATGTCTAAGGATTTTTCATTTCACTGATACTACTCAAACATTAATTGTATTCAGAAAATGCATATAACCTATCATTTGGAGTTTTTGATATTATAAATTTGTTTAGTAAATATGTGGTTTGATCAATACTGTCTATGTGCCCTAGGAATGAAGATAGAGATTCCCAGTTACAGATGATGGTCAGCCAAACAAAGAACTTGCACTCCAATACTTAGACTGCTTTCAGCAAAGAAATTCATAAACATTTATCTAAAGAAATGTTAGTAAGATAGCAAAAGCTTATTTCTTATATATAATAAAAATGAATTGACTTTACGTTATGATTATTGAGATGTTGAAAGAAATCATCTGTATAATGAGGTGAAAATAGTTAATAGAAATTACTAAAAATTACTAAAAATACTAAAAAAAGTAATTACTAAAAAACTGACATTGATTTGACAGATTATATAAGATGCTATGTAAAATAAAATGTCATTCCATATATTTATACCTTTTTATCTTACAAAATTTTAAGATTCTAAGTTATCATGGGGGATAACTTAAATCATTAGAGATGTGAATTTACTTACCTAAGTTCCTATATCTGTCTTGACTATATCAGTTCTTTTCCAGTTACACTCAATTTCTCTTACATGCTTTATATACTTATTGACCCTATCCTGAGGTCCTGTTTTTCCTCCAAGTGAAGCTCGTCCATAGCATAAATTCATCCCAAAGTACCACCTCTTCAACAAATGGAATTAAGTGACAAATATCTTCTATGAATATAATTGTCAAAGTAAATCAAGATCAGCTTTTTGGCCTCTATCATAAGATGACATGTTTGAAGAATAATGCACGGTCAATATTAATTCTACTGTGTGTGTGTGTGTGTGTGTGTGTGTGTGTGTGTGTGTGTGTGTGATATGCAGTTTGAAGGAAAAAGAAGTTTTGTGCTATGCTGAGATTTGAAAGGTGGAGAGAATATTAGAAGTTGTTTAGTGGACAGAAGGGAGAAAAAAAGAGAATCCCAGAATTAGGTGACTGAGGACTTTGAAGAGATAACTATAGTATCTGATGGGAAAATCCAATTAAGTTATACTACGTAGAGTCCAATATAGCCTTCTCCATAGTTATCTACATTGCATGCCAATTACTTTAGAGATAGATTATTTTCTTATATAATGATTCATTGTAAGAATAGGAGCCACCCAACAATCCCAGTCACCTTACTCTTAAATGGACAAAATATATCTGGTCAAAGCCAAGGTGAGTAACATGAGCATCAAAGCCATGTGAAACCAAAAAATTTCATGTTGTGAACAAGTAAAAGAAGGTGGTCCTGAAAGGAGACAGTGGGTCACACAGAGAGAGAAGAGGCCAAAAGACAGCTGAATCTCTATAAAGAGAAATATAATTAATTTTTTTTTAAATTTCCATTTCCAGGTCCTAGTTCCATGAAGCCTACCTCATTTTCTATCTTTACTGAGATCATCCTACTGTATCTTTACTATCAGTCCTTCCTATATGAGCTAGCTGGAGTACACTTGTGATTTTTCCAACTTAAGAGACTTGACAAAAACAAGTTTTTCATTAGAGGAAGACCTGAGAAAAGAATCTATGTTTTCCTACTTTCATTCTGGGCCCTCACCCTATTAACATGCTCCTGGTTAGATATTTTTTCCTCTGTAACCCAAAACAAAGGGTGTTGTATAACTGATCCTCCACTTTGAAATGTTTCAGAATCAGACAATATCAGAAGCTTTGTAAAAATACATTAATAAAGACACTATCCAAAAAAAAAAAAAACATAATTTTGATTCCTGACACAATTTCATTGCCTGAAATACAGATAATATTCTAGATAAAAATTATCTCACTCAAACCAATATGATACTGCTAGGCGTCTAAAAATTCAACTTTGTTCACATCTTTTCAGAGTACTGCATCAGAATATAAAATCTGATTCTTATTTCAGAAGTATTTTATGTTGCTTTAGTAATGAATATTGCTGATGGTTTCTTATTTTAAAACAGAGTAGTCCTTAGACAGGAAACATTAATATGAAGAAACGAAAAGGAAAGAGTGTTAACTTGTGAACACAGATTATCACTGATTACCTTTGGCTGTAGCGCTATGATTCCTTGAACCATTTCCTCCCAGACACACATGCATTAGGAACATGTGGATGGTTGCAGAGTGTTTGAAAAAAAAATATTTACAAGAATATATACCATGTAAGTCATGAGTACTTTATAAAAAGGAACTATTCCTCCCACCAAGTTTACAAAAGAAAAACAAATTAAACAGTCAAGAAAATAATAGAGCAAATTACCCCCAAAATGAGTTGGAATAGAAAATATTTGTATTTTGCCACTGTATCTTCAATTTTTTCATAAAGAAATGAAACAAAATTGATAAAGTTGAATTTTCCCTTTTATTTTCCTTCCCAGTACCCATAATTCTCTCACTCTAAAGACAACAAAATATCATTATCAGAGATTTTGGTGTATCTTCTTCACATCTATATTTTTATTTTTTAACTTGGCAGTTCTCAAATGTTTTACTCCCAGGACCCCTTTACTCATTTAAGTTTACAAAGGAGCCCAAAAGGTTTTACTTTATATTAGTTATTTCTAGTCATCATATTAGAAATTAAAATTGAGGGTGCCTGGGTGGCTCAGTTGGTTGAGCGACTGCCTGCGGCTCAGGTCATGATCCTGGAGTCCCGGGATCAAGTCCCACATCGGGCTTCTAGCTCTGCAGTGAGTCTGCTTCTCCCTCTGATTTCTCCCTTCTCATGCTCTCACTCTCTCTCACTCGCTCTTTCTCTCTCTCTCAAATAAATAAATAAAATCTTTTTAAAAAAAAGAAATTAAAATTGAAATAGTGCATTTGTTAATGAATCTTAAATGAATAAATTCAACTTGTTACCATAAGTAGCACTGTCATGAAAAATAAATTTTTCAAAAGAAGAAAATAGTGCTGAGTAATTTTTTAAACCTTTTTGAATATTTAATTACAATGTGTAAAAAGTACTATGAAAAAACAACAGGGAAAATAATATAGGAATGTATCCTTTCCTATGTTTGGGGAAGAGTACTAAGGAAAAAAAACCTGTCTGGAACATAAAGGATGACAATAGGATCCATATAGTTAAGACATCAGGTAAAGATTAGTGTTTTCATAGAGAACATTATGTGCTCACTGAAATAAACTCATAGGAGAGCCAACAGCCCGAGGCAGGTCTGGAGGTTGCAGACATGGAAGATTCCCTTGATCACCTGCAGATCACCTGAGAAGCTTAGGTGTGGTAGCTCATTTAAATGTTTGAGCAGAGAATCAGGGAATGACTTGGATGCAAGAGAAAGTTGCTAACCCAAGATGAAAAATTTGTTAGAAGAAAGAAGATCAATTTTATTATAAAAGGGAAAGAGACAGATGAAGTCATATTTGAAGGCTTAGGGGTAGAAGAATTAAGTAGTTTACAGGTCCTCAGGGAATTCTAGCATCTCAGGAATCTGCAGAACAATAATAACCACCTCTGTTTGTGATCTATCAGAAGAGCTTAAAAATTACATAGATTTCTATTGGGCTCTGCAGAGCTAAAATATTTAGTAAACATACAACATACTTTTATATAAAATCTTTTTTTAGAGTTACATTTCCCTTATCACTGCCAATGGGTTTCTCAAAGGAAATAGAAATACAAATACTATTTGTCAGCTGTGACTACCTAGTTCAAAGTGGTCTGATTTTTTAGTGTTTGAATAACAAGAATTTTAGAAATAAATAGAATAACAGTAATAGGACAATAGTTCAATAATCGTTGAACAACAATAAATTTCAATAACCACTGAACATCTTGGTTAATGAAACTGCAAATAAAGTAGGATTTAACTGACATGATTGAAATGAAAACAGACATTTATTTTAAAACTAATAATTATTTTTATGCCTTATATATATTTTTCTCTCTAATAAGCCTTCGTTAAAGCAAGTGGTAGGTAAAGAAATTTCTCACTTTCTTTTGAAAACAATCATGTCTAAACCAGATAATCTCATTTCATTTGAAAACTGACCATTCATTTAAAATAATAAGTAGGGCACCTGGGTGGCTCAGTCGTTAAGCATCTGCCTTCCGCTCAGGTCATGATCCCAGGGTCATGGGATCGAGCCCTGCATCCGGCTCCCTGCTCGGCAGGAAGCCTGCTTCTCCCACTACCATTCCCTACGCTTGTGTTCCCTCTCTCACTGTCTTTCTCTTTGTCAAATAAATAAAATCGTTAAAAAGAAATAAAATAATAAGTACACTTTTAGGCACTATTCTAACCACAGTTGCTTTTGTTTGTTTGTTTTAAGGTTTTATTTATTTATTTGACAGAGAAAGAGAGCAAGAGAGGCAACATAAGCAGGGGGAATGAGAGAGGGAGAAGCAGGCTTCCCGCTGAGCAGGGAGCTTGATATGGGGCTCCATCCCAGGACCCTGGGATCATGACCTGAGCTGAAGGCAGATGCTTAACCAACTGAGCCACCCAGGTCCCCCTAACCACAGTTGTTTTAATGACAGACAAGTAACTTCTTCTCTAGTGAAAATAGTTTTAAAAAAAAATGAACAATAAACGAATAGAGAAATAAGATCATTTTAACAGGAATTAGAAGGCTTGAGGTTATAAAACAAGCTAATATGTTCAGAAATAATAGAAGTGAATAGGAACCACTTTAACTGAATGATGATCCCTTCATAGGGGAAAGGTACTGAAATTAATTGAATGCTCAGGAATATCTCAGCATGCTGGAATACAGTTTTACCTGTTCTTTAATCTCAAATGACAACAAAAAATACAAAATGCACAACCAAAACATACATACAAAATGTATTGTGACTTCATTAAATACATAAATGGACACTTTTATCTCCATAAGAATGAAGATTATGGACCTAAAGATAACTATTCTTTAATATATTGGTTAGATGGATAGAATAATTTGACTAAAAAGAAGCTTATATAGGATTCCTGATTGACTCCTATCTTGTTACATGCTTTTCTTTGATACCTCTCCTATTCTTTTGCTGACAGTTGTGAGGCAAACAATAAAAGAGTGGAATTTCTGTTCTCTTTCCTGACCCCAAAGACCCCCAGTGAACCCACATACAAGATCTAGCTGAGTATAGAAAGGTCTTGTCTATAACTCAAACAAACAAACCCTCTCTAGCATCTCCATGGAAATAGGAAGGCTACTATGTGAGACAAGCTAATAGGTCCTCTGGTAAACAGGGCTTCCGCATGAGAGAATCTGTAACAATGTGGTTGGTTCAGAGGGTAGAGATGGCATGATACACCAAACCAGCAGCAAGAAATAGAATCAGTGTAAAGAAATAGAATCAGGTTTAGAAACTTGAGTTCCCGACTTCAAGGGACCTTAAAGGACCACATGCTCTCACTGCTGCAATGACTTCGGTATCAAATAAATTGAGTGAAATCCAAATTATAATTCCAGCCTATAAGCTTCACACTGCCTTGATTGTGCAGATTGACTCCTGGATAAGATTTATGCACAGGGGCCCTTTCCTTTTCATAAAAGCCTTGTGGGTATCTGGAAGCCTGTCTAGAATTCAGTGTTCGTTTGATAGGGTGGACCAGCTACATAGTTTTTTGTCATTCTTTTCTTAAACTCACAATGACTAAGTGATTTACAAAGGTCACACAGGTAGCAAGAATTTCACCCAGTTTTTTTTTTAAGATTTTATTTATTAATTTGGCAGGGAGGAGCAAGATCACAAGCAGGCAGAGAGGCGCCAGAGAGAAGGGGGGAAGCAGTCTCCCTGCTGAGCAGAGAGCCTGATGTGGGGCTCGATCCCAGGAATCTGAGATCGTGACCTGAGCTGAAGGCAGAGGCTTTAACCCACCGAGCCACCCAGGCGCCCCAAATTTCACCCAGTTTTAACAAGAATTTATGTGACGGTAATCGTTCTAATATCACAACAAAACAACTTGGTATTTTTGCAGCTGGGGTAAAATTTCTGCTGTAAAGTAGACTCTAGGTTCTCTGAGAGTGAGACTGTATCTGCATTATGCCCAGCACCCAAACAAATGCTTGACACAGAGTAGGCATTCACAAATATTGAATAAATAAATGGACTTGGATCCATATGAAAAGTTGAAATACTGCAATTTTTGTGAAAACAATCAAAGAGATTTCAAATCTCTTTGTAGGTTAATTTATAAAGCTCATATAGTTCCTACTGTTTTTCTCTTTACATTATTGCTGGTGCAAAATTTGATATCAGAAGTTAATGGACAGACTGGAATACTTCTTTCTATTTAATTCTATATTTTTCCTCTTGTTTCAGTAAAATACACAACCCTTCTGGTCCCAAATTCTCAGACACAGGTGGCATTCCTGCTGACAGATCAGTAGTGAGAACAATGCATCCATCATCAGGAAATTGTATCAGGCATACGTTAGAACCACTTAGCAGCCAAAACACTGAAGGGATAACATTAGAGAGAAAAGATAAAAGAACTGGCAGAGAGAAAATGTGGATGCATCCCCGCATTGCAAACCACCAAGGATCTCAAAAGCAGCTAGGCAAGAGCTTAATGGAGAACAGTTCAATTTTACAATTAAGAACAACTGTTTTCAAATGAGCCTTAGCATAATGATTAGACATAGTAAATAGAGAATATAAAATTGGATTGGGAAGGAATGCCTAAAAGAAGTATGTTCTATTCTAAGCAACAGGAACATTCATCTGTCGAGAGTGAATGTTGTACCAAATGCTTGTATCTAAATTATTAGATACACTGATGTAATTGAAGACAATTTTCCTGGACCAACCTAGTATTAACATTTTAAAATATTTTTCATCCTTTAAATATAAGAGAACTACGAGAAATGTGCATAATTTAAGAGATTTGAAAACATGATTAACTATTGTCATAAATTTCAAAGATAACCACATTCCTTCCACATATTTTTTTTAATTTTTTTTTTAAAGATTTTATTTATTTGACAGAGAGAAACACAGCGAGAGAGGGAACACAAGCAGAGGGAATGGTAGCGGGAGAAGCAGGCTTCCTGCTGAGCAGACAGCCTGATGTGGGGCTCGATCCCAGGACCCTGGGATCATGACCTGAGCCGAAGGCAGATGCTTAACGACTGAGCCACCCAGGTGTCCCTCCTTCCACATATTTTTAAGCCTAATATTTACTTCAAACTAAAGATACAATCTCTTCAGTCTTTGCATATAGGACACGATGCAACTTCTACCACTACTATTACAAATAGTAACTAAACTGTGTGTAACTCAATCCTAACCACTTTAGATTATCAGAGAATCCTTATACAACTCTATAGATATCATCCCTCATTTTACATATGAGAACATTGAGCTTCTAGAGTTTAAGCAACTTGTCCAAAATTACAATAGGCTGAGTTAGAATGCAAACCCATTTCTTACTTACTATAATCACTATGCTACATGTCTTCTCACATTCTTGTTGATGAAATATAAACAGTAATTTCTACATTGAGGCTTTTGTAAATAGCATAGTTCTACAACTCATGACTCATTTATTGCTCAGTGATTTAAATTAGTTTCAGAATATTGTTGCATTGTTACTATACCTTTAAGACATGTGAGCAGCAGTACAAGATGGGGGAAATGAATAGGCTAAAGGCAATCAATGCATCTGGATCTAAGAATCTTTGTCTAACCTTGAAGTCATGCTATATCTTTTGTCTGTCTTCCATATTCCACATCCAGCAAATTTTGTAGGTCATCATTCCAAAAGTTAACTGAAATCCACCTGATGCTTACCAGCAACTCTGTTGTATCCCTACTTCAAGCTATCTTCCTCTAAATTACTAAAATGACATCTCAATTTGTCTTTTTTTTTTTAATACCTTCCCTCTCTCCTCCTTAACCCTGCCATTTACACAGCAGGCTTGATGTTTGTTTTCAAACATAAGGAACATCATATCATCCTGAATAAAATCACCAAAGCCTTCTCATCACAATGTGTACTTTTTTACTCAATTTCTAACAAGTTAAAATTATATAAGATGTTCAATACTAAGAGTAATATTTTTACCAAACCATTTTAGAATAAGTGACCAACCAGATGCCTCATCACACCTGTATACTTAGTTTGTATTTTCCACAAAAAAGGGAGCATTTTTCTATGTAACCACAATACAATCACCAATAATGGAATTTATCTGGCACTGACATGACTACAGTCTAATCCTCAGACCTGAGTCAAATGTCACCTACTGTTCAAATAATATACTTCATAGCAAATGAATTCAGTCCAGGAGAACATATTCCATTTGGTGATGTCTCTTTTTATCTTCTTCAGTTCATTGAAGTTCCTCAGATTTTCCTTGCCTTTCATGTCCTCAACATTTTTGAAGATTCTGAAGTTATTTTATAGATGTCCCTATATTTGGGATTGAATTATGTTTTTCTTGTACTCAGATTATGCTTATTTTAGAGGAATATTATAAAAGTGACAATGTTGGGTGCCTGCATGGCTTGAGTCAGTTAAGCATCTGCCTTCAGCTCAAGTCATGACCTCAGGGTCCTGGGATTGAACCCCATGTTCTTCTTCCTGCTAAGCAGGGAGTCTGCTTGTCCCTTCCCCTTTGCCCCTCCCCCGTGCTTGTGCTCTCATTCCCTCTTTCTGTCTTAAATTAAAAAAAGCTTTAAAAATAAATGAATGAATGAATAAATGAATAAACAAATAAATAAATAAAAGTAACAATGTACTATCAACTGTATCCTATGAGGTGATATACGATTTTTTAAAGTTTTTATTAAATTCCAGTTGGTTAACATTCAGTGATGTTAGTTTCAGCATACAATACAGTGATTCAATACTTTAATACAGTACCTGTGCTCATTACAGCAAGTGCACTCCTTAATCCCCATCATCTCTTTTACCCATCTCTCCAACCACTTCCCCTCTGGTAACGATCACTTTGTTCTCTATAGTTTCAGTTTAAACATAACTTCTACAGGGTATCTCATTTGTATATTTACATTATGCTGATATCTATTTTCCCTTCACTCTTTGTATTTCTCATATCATGTTACTTTATTTTTTTATTTAAAGATTATCTTTCTTGCTAGGGTTCACATTAATCTGGTCTTTGCTCTATTCCTAGTACTTTTCACAGTTCCTGGCATGAAACTGCTCAATAAATGTTTGTTGAATGAATGCATTATTGAATGCTTAATAGTCTTCTAAAATCGTTTAAAAAATATTGTTGTATTTCCAGATCCTAGCAATGACAAAATGGAGGAATAAAGAAAACCTAAGAGTAGTTGATTGAAAGAAAGAGGGAGAGGGAATAGAAGGAAGGAAGGAAAAGGAGGGAAGGGGTTTTGATACAAGAAAATTATCAGTAAAAATGTGAAAATTTAGGAGTAAAACTACATTACCCTCTATATGAAATGCATGAGAATTCTTGCCTCTAGCTGTTTTCACCACCACTAGCATAAAATATACTTATTTTTACTGACCACAGGTTAAAGAAGCATGAAATGTCTCTAATTAAACATAATGTCTTAAATGTTCCTAGCAATGCTTGAAATGTATCAAATAAAGAAAGGAATATTAGGGGCGCCTGGGTGGCTCAGTCGTTAAGCGTCTGCCTTTGGCTCAGGTCATGATTCCAGGGTCCTGGGATCGCTCAGCAGGAAGCCTGCTTCTCCCCCTACCATTCCCTCTGCTTGTGTTCCCTCTCTCGCTGTGTTTCTCTCACTGCCATAAATAAATAAAATCTTAAAAAAAAAAAAAAGGAATATTAGCAATAACTGAGATCATGTATTTCTTCCTGAAACAATGTGTGGGTACATTCTATACACAGTAAGTGGCCTAAGTGCTTTTTAATGAGCAAAACTGTCACCTAAAGATTTTAATTTTAATTTAATATTGAAGGGAAAATTTAATTACCAAATCATCTCAAGTATATTCAGAGTATCTCAATAACTTAAGAGTGCCTTCAAGTTTCATTATTGGTAAGTATTTGACTACACATTCAATTTTGAAGTAAATGGCCTTGTAAATCACATGTAACTTAGAGATTTTTTATATACAATAATGAACAGTGTTTGGATTTGTCTGTGTGGAAAACTTAATAGATTAACAATGTTAGATTAAAGAATATAAAGAAACATCATATCCTTATAACAGTTTTTACTGCTACTTCTCATTTTAAAGATCATAAAAATGTTTATTTGTAAACATGTTATTTTCAAATAAATATTAATAATGGTGTAATTTCAATATTTTGCTTTAGTTATGATTTATGTGAAAACACCTCATACTAAACTTTTGTTAAAGAATATATTTCTAACAATAATAATGCATATTATTGGAGAATGCATATTTTTTTAAGGTTTTATTTATTTGAGAGAGAGACAAGCAAGAGGACACAAGCATGGGAACAGCAGAGGGAGAGGGAAAAGCAGACTTTCCACTGAGCAGGGCACCTGAAGTGGGGCTCAATGGAGAATGCATATTGTTTATGATGTTTGTGTGTTAATGATTATTTTATAGAAAGCACAATGCCTTAATTTCATGGGAGTGTGTTAGTGATTAAAATGGAACCATGAGAGACTGTGGACTCTGAGAAACAAACTTGAGGGTTTTGAATGGCAGCGGGGATGGTGGGATGGGTGAGCCTGGTGGTGGGTATTAAGGAGGACACAGATTGCATGGAGGACTGGATGTGGTGCATGAACAATGAATCTTGAAACACTGAAAAAATTAAATCAAATTAAGAAAATTTAAAAAAAATGGCAGTTTTTTTTCTTTTTATTAATGTACTTGTACACCATCCTTGTGTAAAGTAGAAGATTAATATCTTCCATGAAGTTTTAAGGATTGAGATGTAATAACCAGAGTAGATTTTTTATATACCGATTGAAATTTTTATATTCTGCTTTCATATGAAAAGACAGTTAAAGGGATTGTATCATCTATAAAAATGTGAGTAATCCTGAAATAGTACATCTAAATGAAACTCTAAGGACTTTTATCACAAAGCAGACTGAAGTGAAATGCTTTATAGTCCTCTGTGGTATAAATCAATCTCGTTCACGATTTAATGCACGATTGTTGATAAGTTCAAAATCAGTTCAGAGGTCTCTGATAGCTTCCCCCAGGTAGAATTATATTCTCCAGTTTGTGTCTACACTGTGCCCTGCACAATTACTTGCTGTATTTATTTATTTTTAAGTACTCCTTTGAGGACAGAGGCCATTCCTAGGCTTTATATTTATTAAGGACAAATGACTAAATTGGCTCACATTATAAATTGGGATAATAATAAACTTTGCTTTGACAATCACATTATCTCCTATTCAAATCTTTAGTTATTTAATCACGTTTATTAAAAAAATACACATCTCAGTCAATAATTTGACATCAAGAGGCACTAAACATATAATAATTTATTATAAAATTTTCATAAGGTTTTCTGCTTAGTTTAGATTTATCAAATTCTATTATTCAAATCATTTCCTATAATTAGACACTAATCACTATTAAAGTCTTAGATCTAGTGAACTTTAGGTTCAAAGACAGTAATTTTATGGTCATAAAGTTAAAGAAATAATGAAGTACTAATCCTTGATCAAAATCTGATCAAAACTGCCACTTGATTAAAAGTTTATATTTTCATCAGGTCTCTTTTCAGAGGTCTTTTTTTATCACAAAGGTCTTTATCACATTTTATCACAAAGGTCTTTATTTTTATCACAAAGGTCTTTATTCTCCTACATAAGCACTTGGTTCCACTTATCGTTTTTTTTATATTTGGCATAGAATATATACACATATATTTTAACATAGGATACATATGTGTATGTATTTATGCACATATATGCATGCATATACAGATATATCTTTATCAATGTACATGTTTTATATACACATAGATGTATTTATATATGTGTGTACGTGTGCATGTGCATGTCTATATAGGCCTATTATATAACTCCACAAAAACATTTATTGGTATAGCTCCAACACTTAGAAGTGTAGTACTAAGCAATCACTATGCATTTGCTGAAGAATAAATATTAGTTACAATAAAATTTAAATTATTTTTCAAATGGGCTTTGTTTTAGAAACCCATAGTAAAAAACTTTTTTATTTGATAAAATTGTCTCCTTATTAGATAAAAGTTAGTAATCTGTAGTTATAGCAAAATATAGCAAACATAAAACAAGTATAAACATTGATACTACTCAAGGTACACATTTTTGCTAGTTATTGGCTGAATTGAAAGCTGAAACTGATTTATTTCAAAACTTATCCATATATGTGGTAGAGATCTTACTAATACTGAAATGGTTCATGTGAAATGACTATTTTAACACTCTACTATCAGATAATCACATGTCTTTTTTTGACTAACTCATCAAATCTAACCATACTATCCTTAAAATATAATTTTCTAACAAATACATATTGAAGTTCCTCTACAGACATAGTAACTAGATAGATTACATCTAACCAAAAAATGTGTGTTCTTCCATGCTGATAGCAAATTCACGCTGATGTATGATTTAGAGGAGGATTTCTCAACAATGTCACTATTGCTATTTCAAACTAGATTATTCTCTGTTGTCCAAGGAAGCAGTCATGGACACTGTAGGATGTCAAGCAGCATCCTTGATCTTCTACCCATGCCCATAGCACCCCTCTTCATTTTAACAAGTCTCCAGATATTGCCAAATGTCCCTAGGGTAGCAAAATTGTTTCAGTTTGAGAGCGACTGATAATTTCTCATACAATGTCTGAATCAAGGATCTTTAAGCCTCAACTAATTTAAGATTGGGCAGAAAGGTCTGTGAATTTGCCCCACATCCTAATGTATTTTTGTGGAGTTATAATTGAAGATATTGCCTACTATTACTCAGTGTCCTAATACCAGGGACCTAAATCATTATTCTTGATCCACATTCTTTCTAAGAAAATGTTTATCTTCATAGATAAATGAAAAACTGTGGAGTACAACACACACACACACACATAGAATGAAAGAAGGAGAGAGAGAAACCTTGCATTATCTCCCTGTTTTCTTTGACTCTCATTTCAGAGTTTATTGTTTATGTCCTGTGGATACCTAATACCTCAGGTACTTTATGGCTTAGGAAGAAGGGTAAAACCAAGGAATTATACTTTTAACATAGTCTCATTTCCTTTTAATTACTGGATCCATGGTGAGTGATTATAGTTTTTGAAGTTCAACACCAAATTTCAAGGCCCATTGCCCTTTGTAGAAATTATGCCTTTGAAATCTTCTTTAACAAAAAGAGAAAATGCTGTCCTGCCTCTGTAGACAATAGAGAAATGTCCTTGTAATTGTGGCAAAAGGTACTGGTTGTTTTCTATCATTCATACTCCCCTGAGTTATGGAATCTGCAGTTTTTCATAGAAGCTTATAACCACACAGAGTAAAGGCAATAATAGCTTCCATTGCAGCCAGGTGTGACCATGATTCTAAGATTTGGATGAAAAGAGGAAAGTGGAAATATGTGGTTCAACTTCCACTTTGCATGAGTGTGATACAGGGTCACCTTAAACCATGAAAAGAAAGGCAATTCCTTTGTCCAACAGAGTGAGAAAAAAGAAATATGGAGCCTGAAAATCTGTAGGCAGACTCTCCTTAGCATTTCAGGCCCCCCTCCTTTTTTAACAATTATTTTGGAGTCCTGTTAAAATAGCCAACTAATATCTTAACTAATACAAGCAAGGCACCAATAGAGATCAATATATACATTAGACACAGTTCTATTGATTTCTAATTTTTAATTTCTAATTTCTATAACACATTTCTAATATTGATTGCATTTATAATACACAAAAAGTGCTAAAAATAAGATTAGCACATAATTAGAACTCTGTCCTGAAGAACCAAAAGAACTGAAGTGGGCAATGTGAAACCTAAGTTATGAAGAGCAATTTTGTCAATTTTATCACAGTGTTATATATCATTAATAATTGTGAAGATAAAGAAGTACTAGGGATATAATGTACAGCATGATGACTATAGTTAACACTGCTGCATGATATATATGAAAGTTGTTAAGAGACTTTGAATCACAAGGAAAAAATGGGAATTCATGATTTGATGAACTGTAATATCCTATTGTTAATAATCATATCATACCCGCTGTTTTATTATTTTTATATGTGAATTGTTATGATGACCATAGTGCAATTTCACTATCCTAAAGAAAGTACTTTACCTACTGAGGTCACATTAGCAGGAAATACTAAAATCTCTGCATCATAGCACTTCTGACCATATTCAAGAATACTCTCTCACCTATATACATATGCTACCAACCAATACACTAAGAACATATAAAATCACAAGTAATCAAATCTATAAATCCATGATATCACCAACCTGGAGTTTACAACCATAGTTCAACTAACAGGAAAGTTGATATAAATTTAATGCAGTGAAAAAAAAAGTCTGTATTATACTGCAAGATTTGACTCCCTGGGGTAATCTATGAATTTCAAGGTGAGTTTACAGCCTATATAAACCTTCACATTGATAATGACGGCTTGTATTTCCATGTGCAACAGAAACTTCATTTAATTCATCTCTCTCATTGACATCTGCAATAGTTGTAGATTTTGTGACTGAGCCTTGTATCCTATATACTTTAGGATGGTAAAAGGAATTCATTTATTCATAGAAGAAGAGCTTCTAAGTCATTTCTACATATAAAGTGGAAGATCCATTCTCACTATGCTTTAATCAAGATGTACACTTCAGCCAACAGTTCCAGTACTACTAAATAATGATTTGTTTAGCAACTCCTGGAGAAATATATAAGTCTGATCCTTACGATTTGTAGCATATCCAAACTGAAACAGTTATTTGGGGAGTACCATTATATATAAGGATTTTGGAAAGTAGCTATATCATCAGAGTATTGTAAAGATTCACTGAGACTGGTACACAGTGTTAAAGACAATGTCAAGTGTATAGTAAACTTTTAATAAATGGTGCTAGTAAACTATTCTTGTTAACACTTTCCCACTCCATTTGTGAACCAAATACATTTTAAAATCCTGAAGTTGTTTTTTTAAATAGATCTTATAAAAATCAGAATAGTAGTTGGTTAACAACCGATATAAATTTCTAAAGTTTACTATATATTACCTTTATAAGATTAACTGTGTACTAGTCTATTAACCAAAATAAATTTAATCAGATATGTTTTATGAGTAAAATTAATGTACATATGTAAATATAATATGAACCTGCCATGAAAAAGAATTTACAATTTCTTACCTAGACTACTTTTTATTTTGCCATTCGACTTTGTGAAATGCTTATTCATTGCCTGTGTTCCAAACTTATAAAAATAATCTACCCTACTTGTTTCATGTCCAGCTCATAAAATTGTTTTTGATAGATTATAAAATAAAAAACTCTTAACTTTTTTATTATTGGTTATTTCTTAAGCATTAGAGTATAGAGTTGTGAGCAACAATTTTCAAATATAACCATAGCTTTTAATTAACTCACAAGAATGCTGTAGAGCCCAAGAGCATGGTCCTCCCTTTAAGTCTGCTCTCATTTATTCCTGCCACTTATATTTGGGAGAATTTAAAAGATGGGCATGGCTTTGGATAGAAAGCGGAATGCTTCTGCATTGTGCCCAACTTGAAGATATACCTAAATCACACTTCTTTTTTTTTTCCCTTGTCCCATCCCTGTTACCGAACAGTATATTTACTAAAAAGCATTGTAGCACTTATTTTTTTTTATCATTTATAAGTAACTCACCCCAACTGCAATGTTTATGGTTTTACTCATTTTTATGGACATTTCTGAAGTGTATTTTATTAGTTTGACAAAAAATACTTTGTGCCGATTAGCCTTCAAAAACTATCTTATAAAAATACGTAATTTGAAGTGTCAGTAATATAGAACTTCCTTAAATACACAATAGTTTGAAAATATATTTTCTTTTGCAAATTTAAGATTAAAAAATGAGAGAGTCTTTTTTAGACATAAAGAATGACAATAGAAATTAAATAAAACAGCATGGACAGTAAT
>CM053604.1:62178297-62197211 GCA_028646535.1 Procyon lotor | reverse complement strand
CAGAATAAAATAAGGAAAGATATGCAAGGATAAATTTGACTTACGTTTGCTAATCCAACAATGTTGGAAAATCAAGTCAAGAATATATGATCATCTTTATTCAATTATAATTAATTGTTGCTTATAATATCTTTTTCTTTATTCATCACACTTAATGAAGATAAGTTATTTCAACTACCTCTGGAATCAAAGGTACACTTTTAAGATTTTTACTCTATTTACTTGAGGTTTTGTTTTTTTTAACCTTCTGCAAATTGAATATTTGTAGTCTTGGTTAAGGAACATTAGCTACTGTTTTGAACTTCTCACTTAAAACAGTCTCCTGTTTTAAGAATATCATATATTCTTTACAAGTATCTCAGGAAACAATAGGTCATCTTTCATTTATAGAGATTCAAATGAGCAATGTTTCATTTCTTTACTATATATTTCTTTAGTGTAAATCAAATGTAATGAAATTTATTACACCAGTAATAAACTTCAGACATTTAACAAGGTTGGGATCTGTACGGCTCTTGCACGTAGAGGAAATGAATTCTCCTTGTTGTGTCAATATTTGCAAATGCCCTATTAGCCTGGCTGGAAAACTTCTTGTGAATGGAGTGCCTTTCAACTGATGTTGTCTCTCTGATTTAATTGTCAGGTAACAAATAAACTAAAGCATGTGAAATATATTTATCTTTTTAATTACAAAAGTAATATATGTTCATTGTACATATGTATACAAGTAGCTTAGGAAAAATTTGTTTTTACATTTTCACTCATCAGAGATATGGCTACTGTATATGTATACATATTTTACAAAAATGTATTCTTTGCAAAAATAACATTCTAAACTTTCTCTTTAAAAATATTCAGTTATTATTTATTAAAGTAGCTTTTAACAAATACTATATATTACTTATATATAGAATCTTAAAAAAGTCAAACACAAAGAAATAAAGCAAGTGGTGGTTAGCAAGGGCTGGGGCTGGGGGAAATTGGAAGATATTAGTCAAAGGATATAATCCTCCAGTTGTAAGTTTAACAAGTTTGGGGGATCTAATGTACTTTGGGGATATAATCACAGTGGGGTGATTAAAGCTAATAATACTATGTTACATACATAGTATATTTTTATATATATAAAAGAATTATAAAGTTTTATATATAAAAGAAACTTTATTTTATTTTTTAATTTTATTATTTTTATTTTATTTCTTTGATTTTTAAAATTTATTTTTTATTTGACAGAGAGAGAGAGAGCACAAGTAAGCAGAGTGATAGGCAGAGGGAGAGAGAGAAGCAGGCTCTCCGATGAACAGGGAGCCCAGTGTGTATTTTATTTTATTTATTTCATTTCATTTCTAGGAGAATCTTTATGATTCTCACTTCTCGATTCTCACTTCTGGATGGAGGTGTTAGCTAATGCTATGGTAGTGATCATTTTGCAATATACAAATGTATCAAATCAAGACATTGTATACCTTAAACTTATACAATGTTATGTCAGTTATATCTCAATGAGGTTGGGAAAAATGGTAACTTTTATTTCTATTAGGTACATTTTAAAAAATAAAGGAAAGGATTAAAGTATGCAAATAAACACATTTTAAATTATGTTCGCAAATCTTCCTCCATGAGTCCACTTTCATTTCATTTTCATAGGAAATTCAGCAAAGAATCACAGAGGTGTTAAAATGGATTTTTTTAAAAGAGGAGGGAATTGGAAAGCAGACTGGAAGAAGAAAAAAACAGAAAAGTAAGGTAATTACGATAGGTGTTAAAACAATGGTGAAATTAGAATACAATTAAAAATAAAATAAAAGGGTGCCTGAGTGGCTCAGTTGGTTAAGTGGCTGTCTTCGGCTCAGGTCATGATTCCAGGGTCCTGGGATGGAGCCCGGCATTGGGCTCTCTGCTCAGCAGGGAGCCTGCTTCACTTTCTCCCTCTGCCTGTCGATCTGCTTATTTGTGCTCTCTCTGTCAAATAATAAATTTTAAAAATCTAAAGAAATAAATAAAAATAATAAAATTAAAAATAAAATAAATAAAATAAAATAAAATAAAATAAAAACTTTCAGCAGTTAGATAGATGGCTTTTACTTCTAGTTCCCAAAGTTTAGTTTCCTCTAGCTACATTTGAAATTTCTAAGCAGGACAATGCAGGGCAAAGTTCTCTGATGACTCCTGTTTACTAGACGATCCCAAACCTGTAGATCATAGGAGACGCCAGTAGCCTGGTTCTGAACAAAGGAGTATTTGTGTACATATGCATGTGTGTGTATGCACATATATGCACATGCTTTAGGGGCTGGAGAAGGAGTTGGGAAGAGATTGCAGAGGCAACACCAACTTGGACGGCTGTTCTAGTAGTACAGTCAACTCTTTATTTTCCATCTCTAGTTCATTCTCTATTTCTTTAAGTTGAGGGCTCTATTTTTAGAACTAATTTTTCACTCCTAAGTTTTTTCTTCTTCTTTAAAGAAAACATATCTGTATTTTTAATGTTTCTAGTCTTATCTTTTACATTACACCCTCACTCCAGGTTTTTATCTTTCATGGTTTTTGAAATAAAGAGTCCAAATATATTTCGCAGGTGGAATGGACTGAAGAGGCTACAGGTTTAAAAAAAATTTAGGCTTACCATTTCTGTCTTGAACAGATGAATGACTTGTAATTCCATTACCATGATGAAAAATATTCTGATTTGGGGAAGTGGAAATGTTAGTGGGGAGTGGAAATATGTCATGTGTACTTTAGACACATTAACTTTTTAGACATCTTTAAGACAATCAAAAAGAATATCAAGAAGGGAGATATTTATGTTGGAATCCAAGGGCTTTAGAGTAAAATATAAATTCCAGAAAAATCATCATTCTATATTATGTGATTGGAATGCTACGAAATACTGTTTCATGTCAAATCAGCTTATTAAAAATAGTATTTGTAAATGAGGTAAATTTGATATTATAAACACTTTGACATCTTTGTTTTATGAAAATTGTCTTATAACTGTAACATATTTAGCATGCCTGGTCCCAGCTCACTAAATAGTCATCATGTCCATCCAGTCTTGTGACAACCACACATCACCTTTGCCTACACATATTTTCAGGTCCCCGTTAGAGGGGGCACCCTGCCCACTTCCAACTATTGTGCGTAAAAGTCCAAAATGGTTCCTTAATACAAAATTTCAGATGTTTAATATAGTCATGTGTATTGTGAAACACCAGGAGGATGATATGTAGGTTGCATTTCCAAAATATGTTTATCATTGAATACCTATTTTGTGGCAGTCTACTAGTGAGTTGTAATCAATAGTTTGGGAACCACTGATTTATGGCTGAGAACATGAATCCCTCAATCAGACATTTAAGTTGGTTGGGTAAAGAATACAGAATTTCTTACTACTTTATTCTTAGTTTTTGCCTTGCTGTGGGATTCTAGAATACTTTTTAAGTAACAATGGATTAAACTGTAAAAGAAAAATTAATATGAACTATGTAAATAAAAAAGAAAATATCCTATACCCCCTTCCATCTCCTACCACAGACGTAATTCTATTAACAGTTTGAGGTTCATTTTTCCAGATATTCACAGAATTTCTTCTTAACCTGTATTGAGATCAACCTTCCCACTTGATTTTAAGAGATATGATAGCCTTTAGCTTACACAGCTGTCAGAATCTATCAATTGTAGCCCCTGCTGGACTGACTGTTAAATCAAATGGACTTAGTTCAGTAAAAGGGTACTTGCCATCACAATACCCTTTGACAGTAGTAATCAAAAACTCTGTTTAAAGCAAGAAAATTTATGGTGAATTTTCTGAAAAATACAGTCTCTTTTTCTTGGGTATATTAAATTATGTCTTTTTATTGTCACTCTGAGAAAATCCCTTATCTCAATGACAATTATCCCTGTGGTGTAGGCTTACAGAGTTATGCTTTGGAATGGTGCCCCCACTATGATGGAAAGAAATATCCAACAGCATTGTACATTTACTCAAAGAATGCCAATGTTCTCCATACTAACAGACATCATTTTCTTAAAGAAGCTAAAGGATAAATTCTATCTTTGAACTCCAGAAATAGTTGATGCTTCTCTTACTTAACCAATTCATCTTTTTCCCCCTTGTTTGACTCTCATAATATTTTTTGGGGGTCCTACATCTAAAATAAAATTTTGTTTCAGATTCTAGAATGTTTAGAACTAATCTTCTGACCTAATTCCAAATGATGAAGCTACTGTGGCATATCTGCAGTACACAAATTGGAATGATGATTTTATCTTACTTTCTATTCCTGATTTTATCGTGAGCTTGCTGCCTCACCTCTTTTGTCTTGCTATTCTGTTGATACACTTTGGTACTTCTTATTTATCTTAAGATTAAAAAAAAAATCGTAAGACCTTCTTGAAACAAGCTTCACATATATTTATATCTACACATTCATGCACATGTGTTTTGTCTTGGCTTTGTATTCATGAAGAAAATGTTGAGATATTATTCCCCGGTGTCTTCCTCTTTATGTTCTTAGGATAATTAAGGATTTGTAATTCCAGTATAGTTTTCTGTTAACGTTCAGTTTTGTTCGGTTTAGTAGAAACTTTCTGGTTTCCTACTATGTAAAAGATACTAAAGATAATAATAAGTAATTGAACTAATATTTATAGTCTACTCTTCCATTTGCTGATTTTCATCATTTATTTTTTTTAATCTCACCTGAATGCTCGAAAGTAAGCTAGATAATTATTTTACAGATGAAACTGGAGAGAGAAAATGACTCTAAGTAAGTGATTTAAATAGAAATTCACACAGCTATTCAGATATTCCATGTTTAAGGCTTATACAACTACCCACGGCAGAATATGGTAAAAAGGGCTTCAAATCAAAGATATAAGATGTTTAGTTATTTTTTTTAGAATCTTTGTTTTTATTTTTTTTCCCAAATGGGTTTATTTTTTCAGTGCAAGATTAATTGTTCATGCACCACACCCAGTGCTCCAATCAATACATGCCTTCCTCAACACTCACCGCCAGGCTCGCCCAATCCCCCAACCCCTCCCCTTCAAAACCCTCAGTTTGTTATATTATAGTTATTTTTAACTATAATATAAGGTGGGATAAAAGCGGCTTAAATGTAACACATTGTGCTTTGGGTATTCAAGCTTCACATTGGAAGAAACAAGGATGAATTCATAGAGAATTTGTTTTTTTGAAAATATTCCATGTGCATAAATTTATTTTAAATTTTATTGCATCACATTATACAAGCATTAAACACGGCTTCATGTTGATGACTATTTAAGTGTGAAAATTTATCATTCATGTCAGTACCCTTTGGCTATTTACAAGTAAGGAATTTCTATGTACTTTATATATCTCTGTATTTGTATGTACATATGTAAGAATACATGACTATACGTATGTACACAGAGAAATACATCTATGGCCATACACATAGCTACAGATATGTCATATATACATAGCTACAGATATGTCATATATAATCTCCTCAGAAAGATTTGAAATATAAAAAAAAAATTGTAAACAGGGTCTTGTCTGTATTGTTTGGTGACATGGAATTAGGACCATATGATGACATTCTAGGAATGTGTGTCCAGGTGTCTGAATACCCTTATTAGCCCAGTGTCTGTAAAATTCACATGGGGTCGAATGCAAAAAAGGTAGCAAACAGGCTGAAAAACAGGCCCAGTATACAAGTTTCCCTTGGTTTTAAAAACTCGAGGATGTAACTGCCCATGACGTGCATGTTTGCTTGGTCAAGAATGGTCTACGGATAGATAGCATTGTGTGCTACAATGTGATGGCACAGCAGCACGACTTCCCAGTAGTCCTTCAGGGTGCTCACTCCCCCTGCTGCTGCCAAGGTCTGTGATATTGAGATGAGCATTTGAGATGAAATTTTACCTATTTGAACAAGCAGACAGAATAATAAAAGTTGGTTACAGCAAAATAACTGCAGGAGCAAAAATGCAGAGTGAGTTGAACATGTGACATTTTTGGTGTAAAATGACTTACTTGCTTCGCCTTATAGCCAGGACACAGAGAGAAAAGCCTTAAGACTCAAGGCTAAGAAAACAATTGGGATCCTTCTGTCATCATGAATGTCAAGCATTGTATTACTGCTGTTACCAGGCAGTGAATTCTGCCTCAGTGTTGGCTTCAGAAATTCTGGAGACACTATCAGAAGGGATCCTAAAATAATTAAGACAATAAAGGCAATCTTCTGTTTGTGGCTGAAAATTATGGAATAATGGAGTAATTTATCACACTGAACTACCTTCAGGTATTTAAACCAATTCTAAAACGTGCTTCCTCTTTGATGGTGGGACAACTAAACTCTTACTGCCTTGTTGTTATTTATTTAACAGTCTCAGGGCCTTAGAAGTCAACTCAGGAAGAAAGCAAATTGTCCCTGTACAGCTTGAGTTGGACAATCATTTACTTCCTTATATTCATAGCAAACAGAAGGCTTTTAATAGCATTTCTGAGTTATGAGCACCTACACTTAGGAGTATTTGAACTTTTGCCCAATTGATTAAGAGGTTCTAAAAATGCTTCCGAGTCTCTAGTAAATAAGCAATTAGACTGCTCATCTTACCTCCTTATTGCTTGATGCTTTACTTAGCCTGTTGCTTCCCAAATATGAAGGCATAAAATAGAAGTGGAAGCAGGGCTTAAAATTAACAAGAGGGAAGTTAGAATCAGGTCCCTCCCTTACAATCTCCAGCCTCCTGAGAATTTATCTGTGCCCCACAGTGATCATATGGCTGCCTCCTTGCGGTGTACTCTCATTTACTGGCTACACATTGGTTTCAGTCAGGAGATGGCACCAACAGGAGACTGAAGTACACTGAGGAGTTGTTGGGGTTTATCTTTCTACCTCCTTCCTTGCTTCAATACTTCTCTGGCAGTGGCTATATTCCTCCAAGAAAACTCCAACTCCATTCCAGAAGCCAGTCTCTGCTCATGGCTTCAGCTTTCTATGGATTCTGGTAACACTATTTCCACTTTCTCCTCGGTACCCAAGGGTGACGTTGGTTTCCAGTTGCCTCAATTGTGGCCATATTTCTGTAGCTATCTTTTCATTAAAAACTCCTTATTTAAACCATCTGCTTGAGTTCTATTTCCTCCTAGGGCTCTAACTGATACAGGAAGAGTAGTATAGTTTTGATCATTACTTACTTTATATCATTTACTTAACTAAAAGTTTAATTTTGTGTATTTGTGTGTATTTTCTTCTAGGATTCATCTCTCAGAGAGAGTTTCAATATATATGGCAAGTTAGCTGCTAAAAAAAAAAAAAAAGTTTAATATCATTTGGCTCTTTTTCCTGGGAGATAGGAGGAACTATACTACATGAAGATTTTACCTACACTACTGGTTCACCAAGTGTGGTTCCCAAGCCACCTGCATCAACATCATCTGGAAACTAGATAAAAAATCAAATTCTCAGGCCTTACTCAAGATTTAGTATATTGGAAACTATTAGAGGAAGTCATTGAGATGTGACTGCTAGTCAGACCAGGCACTTGGAGGCTCCCTAACACATGCACTGTCCTTGGAATATGACATCCTCTTGTCATATTCCAAGAAACTGCCTGAAGGACATAGTCTTGAGATGCAATGTGGTGGTGAGACTAACTGGATAGTATATGTGACTGAACCCAGTTAAGGCCTTTATCTAAAGTTTAAAGATTTGGCTAGCTCCAGAAATCTATTTGTCTTGTGACTACCTAAGACAAGCCTCCTAGGTAAGTTCCTTCTTTCCTTCCTTCCTCCTTCCCTCTCTCCCTTCCTTCCTTCCTTCCTTCCTTCCTTCCCTTCCTTCCTTCCTTCCTTCCTTCCTTCCTTCCTTCCTTCCTTCCTTCCTTCCTTCCTTCCTTCCCTCCTTCCTTCCTCCCTTCCTTCCTCCCTTCCTTCCTCCCTTCCTCCCTTCCTTTCCTTCTTTCAAGATTTTATTTATTTGAGAGCAAGTGAGCAAGCATGAGTTGGGGGTAGGGCAGAGTGAGAGGGAGAAGCGGGCTCCCCACTGAGCAGGGAACCTGATGCAGGACTCGATCCCAGGGCCTTAGGATCATGACCTGAGCTGAAGGCAGACATTTAACCAACTGAGCCACCCAGGCGCCCCAGTTTCTTTGTTTATTAAACTTGCCATCTACCAGTACGAAGTGGTCTTCCTCTTTCTTCAGTCTCTCCCTGCCCCTCTGCATCTGGGGGCTGGTTTCTGACTACAACTGGGAAGTTCCACAAAAGGTTGCAAACCAACAAGAAACACTGGGAATTAAGACAAACTATGTTTCAAAATGCCTTCCGGATAACTCTATGATAAAGTTTGAGTACTAGACTCTTAACAATTAAGAAACATAATCCATGTTCTTTCTATGTTCCTGTAAACTAAAAATCTTCAGTGTGTCTCTATTTCATGTAATAATATACAGGTATTATTTAAAACATCCAGGAGTTAATTCTAATATACCGTCTAGGTCAATAAGCTTTTCTTATCTACTGAATGCCTATTTGTTATTCAAAATTTGACACGAATGGTCTTTGCCTTCAAAACCTTCCTGTGCTTTAAAAGCAAGATGAATCTTTCCTTTTTTCTGGTATTTTTGTGTGTTGTTTATGCTTCCTTGGCCACTGCAATAGGTTTAGTTTTCTTTTTCTCTTTCTCTTATCTTCACTTTGTTTTCTTAGTCTTCACCAGATTGTTACTGAGAGTACAAATGATGCCTAAATGTTCCTTGAATGCTTTTCTCTAGCCTTATAGAATATAGTTGGGTTAGACATTATTAGCATAGCCTGGCCTATCAAAAATACTGTCAATAACTGAAAAAGCACATTAAAATATTCACTTACAAGGTAAAGTTCTTTGAAGAACCTTATAGCATATAAATAATATAAATAAAGGCTAGGGAATTAAATATAGTGTTAAAATGACATAAGGAGTTACAAAAAATAGCACACATTTTCTTTTTTTTCTATCATTAGATAATTGCTTTATAACAAATACTGTTCTTGACTATAATGTATAAATGTATATAATGTATAAATGTCAAAACTGAAAAGACAAAATAACATTTATAATATTTATGGTTCAGAAATAATCAGTGTTACTTAGAATACAACATTTATCAAGATTAAATAATATTAGTAAAAAAAAAGTAAACACAAGAATGAATTTATGCTAAGAGATAAATGTTTAAAGCATAGATTTGTATGTTTTGATGATTCATTTCATTTACTTGGTATTATACATTATCAAAATGCATCTTTGGTGTAATGCAATCATTTGAAAATAATACTATAAACAATCTGTGGTATTTTAAATCCTTAAATCATTACAGAATTTAAGTAACTCAAGACGAATATTTAATCAGAAAACAGTAATCCCAATGAAAAAAATAGGGTTAACATTATCTAAAACAAGAAGTGGTCAAAAAGACTTTGACAGCTCTAGATTTTTAAAAACTCATAGAAACATATAGTTAAACCAAACAACATGAAACTTATAAATTTTTTATAATATGAGAAGTTTGCCACTTAGACATTTTATAGGAATTATTGCTAAACTCCAGGGGTCGCTTATTGAATAAGCATTTGCAAATCCTTCTGTATTGGAAAGAATAAACATTTTGAAAATAAAATATACTTATTAACCAAATATTTGTTGTTAAAGATGTCTTTCCTGGTGCTACAGTAGACTCAGTGCATAAAGTACTGTTTAGGAGTAAAGTGTGAGCCATGTAGGACAAACGAGTATTTTAGAACACTGTGTTAGAGGAAGAATTTATGCTATAATTTAATATACTTGTACAGCTTAAGGTTGTAAACAGTTATGTGAAAAATTAATCACACATTTTACATCAAAGTCAAGCTCATCCAGGCAGTGATATGTGTAATAGTCCAACTTATTTTGTACACTGTCTATAAAAGATTATGATAATGAACATAGTCAAAGGGATCTGCACCTTTTTTTAGTAGAAACAACCACTTAGATTTCTCATTTTGTCCAATGGCCAAGGCAGGTATTTATAAGATGGCTGACTAGTCCACACTCAGAAACTAACTAACTTTTCTGAGAGAAGAAGGTAGGACCTTGATTAAACAACTCTTATAAACAACTGTGCTAAACAGATACAATAAAAACAAATATATCTAACAGAATAATGAGTAACCATAAAGACTTTCAGGATGGAAGGAGAAAAAAATGCCCCAGAAGAGTTATTTTGCTCCAAATATCCCTAGGTTTTTTGTTTTTGTTTTTTTCCAGAGAAGTTGGAAGTGAGGTTTTTATGTAAATTTTCTACTTTGTAACATACCTGACAAAGACCAAAGACTATTAGAGGCTTTTGCAAATCCTTCCTATTTTGGTTTTCATTTGTCCAGTCTGCTGATCCCCTTTCCTTTTCAGGTTCAGAAGGTCACTTCCTTCCATAAAAAAGAATGACCAAGGATGAGTCCCGCCTCCACAATCCTCTCAGGCCCCAGAGTGGCACTGATTCTCCCTTGCTAGCTCTCTATCACTGTGCCCCCCCACAGCCACATTAAGTTATTTAAATTTAAATTATTTAAAATACATCAAGACACAAAACGTGGGTCACAGTACCGACATTTCTAGTACTCAGCAACTATATGTGGCTGCAGCTCTCCTACTGGATGGAGGAGGTAAAGAACATTTCCATCACTGCCAAATGTCCAACTGAGCAGTGTTGGTATCTCAGCTCTTCAACTAATTATAAAACTTTTGTATTCTCTTAATACATTGGTAATGTGCCTTTAATACTATTTTCCTTTAATTTATAGACTTCAATTTTCTGTTCTATCATTTTTCTGTGTGTGACCAGCACACTGTTTTGTACACTTATTGGCTTATATATTTAGTATTCAAAAAATCAGGTAGGAAAAATAATTATTATACCACTTATGACTTTTTTATTCGTTATTTTTTACCTGATGGAATTAATGGCCAAGAAATATTAAGTACAGGAATACAGTCATTCTCACAGAAGACAGTAAGTAAATCTATATAAAACAATAATATTTTAGGGACACAAATGTGTGCACATTGTTGGCAATGTGAATTCAATGTCTAGTTTTTCTACGGTGCGGTGAAAACAAACAAGGAGCTACAGACCTATACCCTTAAACAGAACTTAGTACTTTATACTTATTGATTTAACCCATTGTGATAGGTTCAATTATTATTTTTATTTTATAGAATTGGAAACTGAGGCAAAGGGAGGTTTGCCTAGGGCGATACAACTAAGGTTGTACAACTGTTAGTTACCTAAGGTTATACAGCTGTTAAGTAGCAGCTTGAAACACTGTAACTCTTCCTGTTTTGATTATTAGTTTGTAACTTTGGACAAGTCATGTATTCCCTTAAGACTACACGTCTGTTTTTAAAAGGGAAATGGTAACTTAGGTGATTGCTTTAAGGTCCTTAGAACATACCACAAGCACGTAATAAATAATAAATAGAGATGCCTTTCCTCTTGCTTCTCAAAGTATCTGAATGGCTTATCTTTAATATCTGATATTTACAGGGCGCCTGGGTGGCTCAGTGGGTTAAAGCCTCTGCCTTCGGCTCAGGTCATGATCTCAGGGTCCTGGGATCAAGCCCCGCATCGGGCTCTCTGCTGGGCGGGGAGCCTGCTTCCTCCTCTCTCTCTGCCTGCCTCTCTGCCTACTTGTAATCTCTCTCTGTCAAATAAATAAATTAAATCTTTAAAAAAAAAATCTAATATTTACTTGTTTTAAAATAATGTTTAAGAGTCTCTTGGAGCAGGGGCACCTGGGTGGCTCAGTGGGTTAAAGCCTCTGCCTTTGGCTCAGGTCATGATCTCAGGGTCCTGGGATGGGGCCCTGCATCGGGCTCTCTGCTGGGCGGGGAGCCTGCTTCCTCCTCTCTCTCTGCCTGCCTCTGCCTACTTGTGATCTCTCTCTCTCTGTCAAATAAATAAATAAAATCTTTAAAAAAAAAAAAAAAAGACTCTTGGAGCAGTTTTCCTTTGGTATAAGATTTTCTTAAGTATCTTCAGCATCTTTTATATATTTTATGTAAAAAAACCCATGTGACAAATATTTTACTAAAATTAGTGAGATGGATCAAATAAAATCCTAACCTAATTATTACTTTTTGAGAGGACAAGTATGAATCTACTTAATAAGAAGAAATAGGAAAACTAGGACTAACCGATTCATGGCCATTTCATTTGCTTTAAAATGTGAAAAGAATCACTGTGTATTCCCTTTCCTGACCTTGTTTTGAGTGGGTTTCTGGTGCATTTACATAAAATTTTATTCCAGTTCATATATTAAAGTTAATTATGGAATTACCATGTGACTGTAACTCTCTTTAGCAGAGCTAAAGTACTGACTTCATTCTTCTCCCGAATTTTTATTTTTTGTTTTCTTGTGCTTATAATTGTCTTGAATATAGTATTAGTATGTATTAAAACTTCTAACATGTTTCTGCTACACTGTGATGAGAATGCAAAAGCATTCCCTCTGGTTATAGCTGCATCTGTCTCAAACCAAACAATCTAATTTTTTTCAGATCCATGGGGAGCCATGCTCATTATATTCACCAGGTTTAGAGCTTCAAGCATTAATTTTTTTCTGGACACATGAATAATCAGCAAACTGTTAACAAGCCAAAGAAACAAGTAGATTACTTTTGTGTATTAGTGGAGGATTATGTGACCCAAAAAAATTGTATTGCTAATACTCATGTTCCTTTTTGTTCAAATTGTTATTTACTGACATGCTTGGTAGGTATTACATATTACTAGGTACAGATGACAAAACTATTCTATTTTTGTTAGTAAACAGTGGCTGGTGTAATGTCATTAGCACACATCCTTTGAGTTATTTTTGCACCAGTAGCAAAGTGTGCTAATCTAGCAATACTTTCCTCCCTGAAACTTTAAGAAAAGCACCTCTTGCTGATAAACACACCAAATATTTATTTAATGTCAACAGTATGACTATTATTAAATTGTAGATATATAAATATGGAAGTTGAATGTTTTTGTTAGTTATTACAAATATAAAATATGTCCAATTACAGTCACAGTGTTTAATAAATCAATAGTGTTATGCATCTGAATTTTTACATGCATAGTTTCCTCTACTCACCTGTCTCTTTTTTGTCCTCATGTTCTAGCTAGAATGAGTAGAGTTACCATGACCAGAATACATTCAGCACAATTACATACATTTCAAGCTACACCCAACGATGCATTTGTTTCTGCTTCTCTACAATTTTGGTTCATATGTGGTTTTGATATATGTATTAACTACTTCCAGGGCTTAACAATCTCAGTTTTGCTCCCCAAAGAAAACTGACTGTAGCTCATATTATTCCAATTCAGAATTCGTGGGCAATGTGTCCCAATTAAATTAGATCTGCATCCAAATCCACCAGCAGTGGCTAAACGAGAATGGTGTGTTTGGAGGGGAGAAGAGGAAGAGATATAAATGCTGTAACATTAATCTGTAAGCTTATCCTACCTAAGGTAAAGAAGGGGGCTATGCGCAGGACAGGCACCTCAAACCACATCTAACTATCACACCCATAAATGATATTTCACTTTATCAGGTTAGAAAAAAAAATGAATCCTTTCAAAGAGATATACAAACATACCTTTTTATATTGTTCTTTGGTTTTGTTTTTGTTTTTTAGAGAGAGAGAGAGAGAGAGCGCACAAACAGGGGGAGTCAGAAGGAGAAGCAGGCTCCCCACTGAGCAGGGAACCTGGCCTGACGCAGGGCTCAGTCCCAGGACCCTATAATCAGGACCTGAGCAGAAGGCAGATGCTTAACCAGCTAAGCCATCCAGGCGCCCCTGCCCTTTGCTTTATTGCACCTCACAGGTATGGCATTTTTTACAAATTGAACGTTTCTGGCAACAGCATTTTTCAAATTTTTCATAATTATTATATCTTTATGGTCATCTGTGATCAGTGATCTTTCATGTTACCATTGCAATTATTTGGGGTATTGCAAACTGCATCCATGGAAAATAGTGTGCTTAATTGATAAATGTCGCGTGTGCTGACTGCTGCATTGACTGACTGTTCTGTCCCTCTTCTTCTCAGGCCTCCTTATTCTTTGAAACACAACAATATTGAAATTAGGTCAATTAATAACCCTGCAATGGCTTTGAAGTGGTCAAGGGAAAGGAAACTTGCAGTCCTTCACTTTAAATCAAAAGCAAGGGGTGCATGGGTGGCTCGGGTGATTAAGCATCTGCCTTTGGTTCAGGTCATGATCCCAAGGTCTAGGGATCAAACCCCACGTTGGGTTCCCTGGTCAGTGGGAGCCTGCTTCTCCCTCTCCCTCTGCCCTACTACCCCCCAATTTGTGCGCTCTCTCTCTCTCTCTCTCTCACTTTATCTCAAATAAATAAAATCTTTAAAATAAATACATAAATAAATCAAAAGCAAAATGGTTGACCTCAGTGAGAAAGGCATGTAGAAAGTTAATATAGGCCAAAAGCTAGGCTTCTTGTGCCAAATAGCTAAGTTGTGAATGCAGAAGAAAAGTATGTGAAGGAAATTAAAAGTGCTATGATGGAGAACACATGTATGATAAGAAAGTGAAACAGCTTTATTGTTGACATGGAGAACGCAAAAGTGGTCTGGATAGATGATCAAAGCAGTTACAACATTCCCTTAAGCTAAACCTGAATCTAGAGCAAGACCCTAGATCTCTTCAATTCTACGGATCCTGAAAGACATGAGGAAGCTACAGAAAAAAGTTTGACGCTAACAGAAATTGGTTTATGAAGTTTTAAGCAAAGAAGCCACTTCCGTAACATCAAAGTCCAAGGTGAAGCTGCAAGTGATGATTCAGAAGCTGCAGCAAGAGATCCCGAAGAACAAGCTAAAATAATTAATGAAGGTGGCTACACTAAACAATAGATTTTTAGTGTAGATGATACAGTTTTATATTGGCATTGATAATGCCCCAGTCACCTAAGAGTTCTGATAGAGATGTACATGAAGAATAATGTTGTTTTCATGGCTACTAACACAGCAGCCATTCTGCAGACCATGGGTCAAGAAGTAATTTCAACTTTCAAGCCTTGTTATTTAAAAAAATATATTTCATAAGGCTCTAGCTACCATAGATAGCTATATCCGTCTATGACGGATAGAGACAACTTCAACTGAAAACCTTCTGGCAAGTGCTCATCATCCTAGATGCCATTACAAACAATCGTTCCTAGGAAGAGGTAAAAATATCATCATTTACAGGAATTTGGAAGAAGTGGATTCTAACCCTAACCATGGATTGAGGGATCCAGGACCTTCAGTAGAGGAAGCAACTGAAAATGTGGTGGAAATAGCAAGAGAACTAGTATAGAAGTAGAGCCTGAAAAGGTAACTGAACTGCTGCAAGCTCATGATACAACTAATGGATAAGGAGTTTCTTCTTATAGTTGAGCAAAGAAAGCAGTTTCTTGAGGTGGGATTTACTCCTGGTGAAGATGCTGAAATGACAACAAAGGATTTGGAATATGATATACACTTATGTGATAGAACAGCAACAGGGTTTGAGAGGACTGACTCTAATTTTGGGAGTTCCACTATGGGTAAAATGTTATCAGACAGCATCCCCTACTCTACAGAAGTCATTTGTGAAAGGAAGAGTTGGTGGGTGGACAAAAATCCACTGACATCTTATTTTAAGAAATTACTATAGCCACCCCAGCCTTCAGCAACAACCATCCTGATCAGTCAGCAGCCATCAATATCAAGGTAAAACTACCACGAGCAAAAATAAATAAATAAACATAAAAAGTTATACATATATATATATAGCTCATTGTAAACTCAGATGATGGTTAGCATTTTCTAGGAATAAAGTATTTTTAATTAAGGTATGTGCATTGGTTTTTTTAGAGATAATGCTATTGCATACTTCATAGACTATAGTATGATATGAACCTAATTTTATATGCACTGGGAAACTAAAAAATTCATTTGACTCACTTTATTCTGATATTTGCTTTATTGCAAATAAAGATCTGAAACTGAACTCATATCTTCAAGGTATGTTTGTGATGTCTTTACTGATCTACTAGTAATTAAAGCAAAAAGGCATCTAAATATGCCTTTTTTCTCCCTGAATATGCATGAGCTATGATGGTATCTTGGAGAAAATTTCTATTTTCTTAATGAAGAAAGTTGAGAATTAACTAAGCTAATTAACTAGGTTTACTAGTCATTACTTTTGTGATTATCTTCCTTTGTTCCTCATTTAGGGTTATGGATTTAGCACATAAAAATTAAAGACACCCAGTTAAATCTGAATTTAAGATAAATATTTTTTAGGTATAAAGAAATTTCATGCAATACTTGAGATATACTTACACTAAAAATTATTTTTTGTTAATCTGAAATGCAGATTCAATGGGACATCCTCTATTTTATCTAATCTTAGCACAGTTTTACATGGATAATTACTACTAGCTTTGTTTAGATACTTCTAGAAATAAACTAAGAGAAAGTGAGCTCTCATAATTTTGTTTTAGAAATTGACAAAGTAATACACTATTTTAAATTTTACTTAAAACTATAATTTGTCCACAGGCTTCATGCCAACCCTGGACTTTTCTTGGCACAGTGAAGGCTCCTGGTTTTCATCCTTAATGCCTAATAAGCCATATCTTTTATTAATACATTTCAGCTAACAATGTGCAAAAACAAGGCTTCTTCCTTTAAACAAGATTGTTTAAATCTGCTTAATAGCTTTTTAAACTTTACACTAAGCTATTAACTCAGGAAGTACTTACAAAGTAAGTGCTAAAACAGTACATAGTGAAGTTTAATTGAGGAATAATCAAATTGGTTCAATCTAGTATTCTGTGGATGTAACACCAAAGATTTTATTTTCTTGTCATAGAGGGGAAAAAAAAAGTCTTCAAGGATTTGGAACATCCCATGATTTAAACTGCATTTCTCATCACACATTTCAAAGTTAGTTTACTACAATGATGAACCATGAGACCATGAATATCACCAGGACAACAAGAAAATAGTTTCAAGGAATGTTACAAATTCACTAGCACAGTGAAAAACACAGTAAAGGTAATTTTTAAAATGACATAACACATGATTTTCAAATTAAGCAATTTTAAAGTTTTAATTCATTAAGATCAAATACTTGAGCTTTCTTCAGAAAGGAAAACCATAGCAGGATACTGAGCAATGGACATGGTGCTGGGTCAGAGTTACAGGTGAGGTGAGACTACAGGGAAATAGATGGAGAAAGGAGTCATGGCAAAATTCATGATGACCTGTAACTTAGTATGTATGTAGTGTGAAGTATAAAGCAAGTTTAAGATGACATCTTAAACTTGCTTTATCATTTAGCATCCCATTTAGCAAATGATTCTCTAAGAAATGCTTGCTTAGTGTAACAATTTCATAATCTGTCTAATCTCTAAATGCTCTAAAATGCAGAATGCATTTAGTCTTCCAAGACCAGTTAACAAGCGTTAAGACATAAATCATTAAAAGTCAAAGCACAGACTTGGATTGAAATTGCCCCAGCAAAGGATCCTGTCGCAACAGTTATTCAGATTGTTCCTATCTCTTTCCCTAGCCTTGTCCTCAATGAAACCACGCTGGGTTCCTAGAAAGACAAGAGCAGGCAAACAATCAAAATCAAAACCAACACACACACACACACACACACACACACACAAACACATGCACACATGCACACGCATGTACGCATACACAAACATGTACGCATGCACACACGCACTCACACAGTAAAATTAAACTTGAAAAAACTGATTCAACACAGTAAGCTACCAGCAGCAGAAAATATAGTTTGGGGTCCACTATAGTGACAATATGACAGGACTGTTGGAGAAAAAGACTGTTCATTTTTAAGTAAGAGTACTGGTTGTTTCTGTTGTAATAATCATGTCTGAAAATACCCTGCTGTTTTTGGCACAGTGTCCTAGTTCTTACAGAGGAGAGAAGTTTCAGAGAGGCTCAGCTTTGCCACAGAATGACCAGCCAGTACTGACAGGACATGTGACTGGCATCAGTCCCACGGGCAGCAGCAATAATGGAAAAGATCTGCCCCTTCACAGGAATTCCTGGCTTTCCAGGGTTTCTGAAGCCTCAGCATCTAACATCATCTCACAGTGTCAGAGCTGAAACCCAAAAATGAATGTGGAAATGAAAAATATCACATATATTTATAAGCATTTAAGAGATTCTCTCAGAAATAAGAAGGTGACTTTAAAAAGCTGAAGATTCCTTAAGAGCAATTGAGGAACAGATAGAAGAATACTGTTTCTTCAATCATTATTCTATCTTGCTATTTTTTTTTAACTTCTAGGCTGGACACCATAGAAAACAGAAATTATATGAGACAAACTAGTTCTAAAAAATATTTATGTCTATTAGATCAAGACTCTAAGATTTTAGGAATGTACACGTTCCTGCAAAGGCGTTTTATAAAACTGTAACAGTAGATAGCAACATTTCATCTTAAATTTTTATTAACTCTTTAATATGTAAATATATAGAATATTTAATATACTTATATATTAATATAACAGATTTATTCATAAAATATTACACTGACAAAAATACAATTGTGCTCTTCTAACATAAACTTCCTTATATGACTGTGTGGTAATTTAGATAAAACAGAACTACTAATAAACCCTATTTTCAACTGTCTACAAATTTGCATTATGTCTCCAATTGTAAATAGAAATAAGAAATACAACACTTATTTGTTATGTTGGATAGCAAAATTGAAATATGTCAGGTATCTGATTTCTTGTTTTTTCTCTTGAGGGTTATCACTGGAAAATACTTAAGAATTAAGAAACCTCCTTTGGGCAAATTTTGACAGGGTTTAATCAAGG
>CM053604.1:62148751-62177797 GCA_028646535.1 Procyon lotor | reverse complement strand
TAAGTGTCATTTTGAACTCTATTTCCGACATATTACTAATGTCTGCATTGACTAGGTCTCTCGCCATCAGTGTATTGTCTCTTCTTTTTTTTGCGGTGAGTTTTTCCGCCTCGTCATTTTGTCAAGGTAAGAGTAGATAGGTGAGAAAGATAGCTTCTCTGGAGTTCTGCAGTTTTCACTGATTGATTAACTAGGTCTTGGCTGGATATTCTCGCTGATCTTCTGGGGGAGGGGCTGTTGCCATGGTTCTCGAATGTCTTTGCACCACCCTTGCCAGGGGTTGGGCCAAGCACTTTGCTCAGGTTGTCTCTCAGAGTGTTTGTTCCCTGAGCACTTTCTGTACTACCCTGGAGGCCGGGAATGATAATGGCAGCCTCCCAGTCTCTGGCCCCGGGGAACCGAGTGCTGGGCGCTACTCCTCCACACTCCCTCAGAGGAAAGCCGGAAAGCCATTAATCACTCCAGTCTCCCTTGTCTGCGGCACACACTCTGTGCTCAGCTAGCCCGTGGTGAAGCGCTTCTATATGTGGTGCGTGTGCGGCCCCGTCTGGAGTCCTCGAACCAGCAGATTCCTGCTGTGCGCTCCCGCAGCGCTCCTCCTGGAGGAGGAAGGAGGGGGTGTCTCTGGAGCTGCCTCCCGTAGGGTCCCTGCTTGAAGTACGGCAGCCCTATATGAACTATATGTCTCAGTTCCTATAGTGTAAGGTAAGCCTATGCAGCCTTGCGTGTCTCCTTCTCTGCCACTGGCTTCTCCGCCCCCATACCTGGGAGCTCTGGTGCACTCGGGCTCCCTAGGTCCCTTGGTGACCCCACGGGTCCTGAAACCACACTGTTTCCGTGAGGGCTGAACCCCCGGTTAGCCTCCAGGGTGATGTCCCTCAGTGGAGCAGACTAGAAGTTCTGGATTTTGTGCTCCTCGGCTCTGCGGCTGCTGGGAGCTGGCCCTTCCCCCTGGGGTCTCTCTTCCCATCGCTTTAAATTCACTTTTTCCACGTGTCCTACCTTTCTGAAAGTGGTTGATTTTCTGCTCCTAGAATTGCTGTTCTTATTCTCTTCTCTCTCCTGTTGTGTTTGCCGGCTTTTAGAGTGGTTTTCTGCCTCTTTAGCTGGACTTCTGGGACCCAGTGCCCTCTGTGCCTCCTACACCTCCGCCATCTTGCCTCCTCCCTCCTAGTGGACTTTTAGTGCTAGAAATAAATATATTTTCTTTTTATAATACAGCTTTATTCTGAATGTCATGTCTCTATCCTGCTAGTTATCTCTATTTAAACAATATAATTATTATTTTCTAAGTAACTTTTCCTCCATGAACGAGTTCCCACCCATTTATATTTTAGGAAGATGCTAATTGAGAAAAAAAATGTACAGAAAAGAAAAAAGAATTATTTGTTTAAGCAACAGTGACAGAAAATTGGTAGAAGCCATGGGGCACCTGGGTGGCTCAGTCAGCTGAGCGTTTGACTCTTGATTTTCACTCAGATCATGATCTCAGGGTCATGGGATGGAGCCCCACATTGGGCTCCATGCTTCTAACTTTATGCTTCTAACACAGGAGCAGCCAATTTTATAAACCAATTAATAACAAAATTAAAGAAACACATTGATAATAGGACAGTAAGAGTAGGGAACTTTAATACCCAATCACAGCAATGGACAGATCATCTAAGCAGAAGATCAACAAGAAAACTAGAGCTTTGAATGACACACTGAACCAGATGGATTTGACAGATATATTCAGAGCATTCCATCCTAAAGCAACAGAATACACATTATTCTTGAGTGCACATGGAACACTCTCCAGAATAGATCCTAAGTCACAAATCAGGTCTCAGCTGGTACCACAAAACTGAGATTATTCCGTGCATATTTTCAGGCCATGGTGCTTTGAAACTTCAACTCAATTACAAGAGGAAATTTGTAAGGAACCCAAATATTTGGAGATTAAAGAGCATCCTACTAAAGAATGAATGGGTCAACCAGGAAATTAAAGAACAATCAAAGAATTCATGGAAACAAATGAAAATGAAAACACAACTGTTCAAAACTTTTGGGATGCAGCAAACACGGTCCTAAGAGGGAATTGCGTAGGAATAGAAGACTTTCTCAAAAGGTTAGAAAAGTCTCAAATGCAAAAGCTAACCTTAAACCTAAAGAAGCTGGAGAAAGAATAACAAATAAAGGATAAACCAAGCAGGAAAAGAGAATTAATAAAAATTAGAGCAGAAATCAGTGAAATAGAGACCAAAAGAACAGTAGAACAGATTAATGAAATTAGAAGCTGGTTCTTTCAAAGAATTAATAAGATTGATAAATCCCTAACCAGTCTTATCAAAAAGAAAAGAGAAAGCACCCAAGTTAATAAAACCATGAGTAAAAGAGGGGATATCACAACCAACACCAAGGAAATACAGTTTTAAGAACATATTATGAGGAACTATATTCCAATATATTAGGGAATCTGGAAGAAATGGATGCATTCCTAGAGATTTGTGAATTATCAAACTGAAACAGGAAAATCAGAAAACCTGAACAGACTCCAAACTAGCAAGAAAATTGAGCAGTAATCAAAAATCTCTGCAAACAAGAGTCCAGGGCTGAATGGCTTCCCAGGGGAATTCTGACAAACATTTAAAGACTAATAGCTATTAGTCTGAAGCTGTTTCAAAAAATAGAAATAAAGGGAAAACTTCCAAACTCTTTCTTTGAGGCCAGGATTACCTTGATCTCCAAACCAAATAAAGACCCATCAAAAAGGAGAATTACAAACTATATCCCTGGTGAATATAGATGCCAAAATTCTCACGAAGATACTAGTCAGTAGAATCCAACAATACATTAAAAGAATTACTCACAATGACCAAGTGGGATTTATTCCTGGACTGCAGGGATGGTTCATCACCCACCAATCATTGTGAATTATCACATTGATTAAAAAAAAAAAAAAGACGAGAACTATATGACTATATGATCCTCTCAATTGATGCAGAAAAAGCATTTGACAAAATACAGCATCTTTTCTTGATTAAAACTCCCCACATTGTAGGGATAGAGGGAACATCCCTGAACATCATAGAAGCCATATACAAAAAGCCCACATTCTCAATGGGAAACCCTGAGAGCTTTTCTCCTAAGGTCAGGAACATGACAGGGATGTCCACTCTCACCACCATCATTCAGCATAGTAGAAGTCCTAGCCTCAGCAATCAGACAACAAAAAATTTTTGCCAACAATTTGGCAAAAATGTTTGCCAACATTCAAATTGGCAAAGAAGAAATAAAACTCTCACTCTTTGCAGATGACATGATATTTTATCATGGATAACCCAAAAGACTCCACACTAAAATTGCTAGAACTCCTACGGATATTCAGCAATGTGACAGGATCTAAAATTAAAATTGCACCAAAAACTGTAAGATACGTAGGAGTAAACCTAACCATAGAGGTAAAGGATCTGTTCTCTAAAAACTACAGAACACTTATGAAAGAAATTGAGGAAGACACAACAAAATAGAAAACATTCCATGCTCATGAATTGGAAGAATAAATATTGTTAAAATGTTTCTGCTACCCAGCGCAACCTACATGTTCAGTGCAATCCCTTTCAAAATACCATTGACATTTTTCACAGAACTGGAAGAAATAATCCTAAAATTTGTATGGAATCAGAAAAGATCCCAAATAGCCAAAGGGAAGTTGAAAAAGAAAACCAAAGCTGTTGGCATTACAATGCTGGACTTCAAACTCTATCACAAAGCTGTAATCATCAAAACAGTATGGTACTGGCACAGAAACAGACATAGGTCAATGGAACGGACTAGACAACCTAGAAATGGACCTCAATTCTATGATCAACTAATCTTCAGCAAAGCAGGAAAGAATATCCAATGTAGAAAGGCTAGCTTCTTCAACAAATGGTGTTGGGAAAATTGGAGAGCCACATGCAGAAGAATGAAACTGGACCATTTTCTTATACTATACACAAAGATAAACTCAAAATGGATAAAAGCCCTAAATGTGAGACAGGAATCTGTCAAAATCCTTGAGAAGAACACGGGCAGCAACCTCTTCAATCTCAGCTGCAGCAAATTCTACTAGACATGTCTCCAGAGGCAAGGGAAACAAAGGCAAAAATGAACTGTTGGGACATCATCAAGATAAAAAGCTTCTTCACAGCAAAGGAAACAGCCAACAAACCAAAAGGCAATCTTGGGAGAAACAAAGACAAAAATGAACTGTTGGGACATCATCAAGATAAAAAGCTTCTTCACAGCAAAGGAAACAGCCAACAAACCAAAAGGCAATCTTGGGAGAAGATATTTCCAAATGAAATACCAAGTAAAGGCCTATATCCAAGATATATAAAAAACTTACCAACTCAACCCCCCAAAACACCAAATAATCCAGTCAAGAAATGGGCAGAAGACATGAGTAATCATTTCTCCAAATACATATAAATGACAAACAGACTCATGAAAAAAATGCTCCACATCGCTTGGTATCAGGGAAATATAAATCAAAACTACAATGAGATACCACCTCACACCAGTCAGCCAGTCAGAATGGCTAAAATTAGTAAAAAAAAAAGAAACAAATGTTGGCCAGGATGCAGAGGAGGGGGAATGCTCTTACACTGTTGGTGGGAATGCAATGTGGTATAGCCACTCTGAAAACAGTATGGAGGTTCCTCCAGGGGTTAAAAATAGAGCTAACCTATGACCCGGCAATTGCACTACTAAGTATTTACCCCAAAGATACAGATGTAGTGATCCAAAAGGGCATCTGCATCCCAATGTTCATAGCAGCAATGTAATGTCCGCGATAGCCAAACTGTGGAAAAAGCTTAGATGTCTATCACCAGATGAATGGATAAAGAAGATGTGTTGTCACACACACACACAAAATGGAATATTACTCAGCCATCAGAAAGAATAAATGCCATTTATATCAACATGAGTAGAACTGGAGGGTATTATGCTGAGCGGAATAAATCATTCAGATTAAGACAATTATATGGTTTCACTCACATGTGGAATAGAAGAGACGGCACAGAGGATCATAGGGGAAAGGAGGGAAAATGGAATGAGAAGTCATCAGAGAAGGAGAAAAACCATGAGAAACTCTTAACTATAGAAAACAAATTAAGGATGGTTAATGAGGATGTGGGTGGGGAGATGGGGTTATTGGGTGATGGGCATTGGGGAGAACACATGATGTGATGAACACTGATGAATTATTGAACTCTACGTATTGAATTGATATACTATATGTTGGCTAATTGAATTTAAATTAAAAAAATAGAAAAACAGTTTAGGCTTTAGATAGTTTTTATGTCAGGACATGGTCTGTAGAGTTTATCCACATTGCAAACGATAGACTTTTTTCCTTTTCTTTCATTTCTCATTTGACACTCAGAATAGTGTCTTTCCTTTTCAATTTACTCTTTATCTGCAACCCTTTCAAAGCATTTAGGCTAGATTTTTAATCTCTTGATTTAAATATCTTATAGTTCACCTAAAAGTCAAGCAAAACTTATATTATTTTACCCCCAGTTTTACTGAGATATAATTGACATATAACATGATATAATTAAGGCATATGAGGTGTTGACTTCATACACATATGTTGCTAAATGTTTACCATTGTAGGGTTATCTAACATGTCCGCCATGTCACATAATTAGCATTTCTTTTTTTGTGGTGGAAACAGTTAAGATCTACTCTCTTAGCATCTTTCAAGTTAATAATATAGTATTAGTAGCTATGACCATGTACATGAGACCCACAGGACTCATTCATCTTATGATTACACATTTGTATCCTTTGACTGATATCTTCCCATTTTCCCCATACCCTAGCCTCTGGTAACCATCATTCTGCCCTCTATGAGTTAGGCTTCTATTGATTCCACCTATAGGTCATATCATATAGTATCTATCTTTCTCTGACTTATTTCACTTAGCATAATACTTTTAAAGTCCATCCATGTTGCAAATGCCAGGATTTTTTCTTTCTTGTAGTTGAATATTATACCATTGTTTATGTGTGTGTATGTATATATGTGTATGTGTATATGTATACACATACATGTGTACACATACACACACACACACACATATATATATAGCATCTGCTTTAGCCATTCACCTCTTGACAGACACTTAGTTTATTTCCGTATCTTGCTATTTTGAATAATGCTGCAATGAACATAGGAGTGCCGATATCTCTTCAAGATTCTGTTTTAATTTCTTTTGGATATATATTCCAGAAGTGGGATTGCTGGATCATAAGGTAGTTTTATTTTTAATTTTATAAAGGACCTCCATACTGTTTCCCATAGTGGGACAGGTTTACATTCCTACAAAGTGCACAAATTTCCCTTTTCTCCACGACCTCAGCAACTCTTATTTCTTTTGATGATAACTATTCTAACAAGTGATTCCTCATTGTGGTTTTGATTTTCATTTCCCTGATGATCAGTGATGTTGAGTGCTTTTTCAGGTACTTGGTGGCTATTTGTAGGTTTTCTTTGGAAAATGTTTATAGACCATTATATTCTGCATTGCAGTTGCTTAGTGACTCTTAACTGTTCTAGACTTCCTTTACCTATAGAATTTAACTCTAAGCACTCTTTTCACCTGGGTTAAAAAAAAATAATTGTATAAATTCTGATTAAATCCTCCAGAATGTAACTTTCCTCAGTGTTTTGAGATTTTCAAATATTGGGCGGTTTCTTAAATATATGCTTCTTATACTAAGGTACTAGTATTCAAAACTATTAAGGTACTAGTTACTAGTATTCAAAATTATTAAAAGTGCTAGATAATTTAAGATAAAAATAATTTCTTATTTTTAAATTAAGTATATATTTGTTATTGCATAAAATTATCATGATTTTTAAAAATCTTTAGAACTAGGGTGGCTGAGTGGTTCAGTGGGTTAAAGCCTCTGCCTTCAGGGGCACCTGGGTGGCTCAGTGGGTTAAAGCCTCTGCCTTTGGCTCAGGTCATGATCTCAGGGTCATGGGATCGAGCCCCACATCGGGCCTTCTGTTCGGCAGGGAGCCTGCTTCCCCCCTTTCTCTGCCTGCCTCTCTGCCTACTTGTGATCTCTCTCTCTCTGTCAAATAAATAAAATCTTAAAAAAAAAAAAAGCCTCTGCCTTCAGCTCAGGTCACGATCTCAGGGTCCTGGGATGGAGCCCCATAAGGAGCTCTCTGCTCAGCAGGGAGCCTGCTTCCCCTTCTCTCTCTGCCTGCCTCTCTGCCTGTTCGTGATCTCTCTCTCTGTATCATAATAAATAAATTAATTTAAAAATAAGTCTTTAGAACTAGACTTGAAATTATGTTTGCTTAGATTACTTTGGGGATGGGTGCTTTGTCCCATAGATCTTTGGGGATACAAATTCATTTTATTTTACTGTTAATCGGACTCAAGGGGAAATGTGATAAGTTCTCCTATAGCAGAATCATTATTAATAAATAGAGTCTAATTTATTTACATGATTTTATAAGGTTTAAAATTTTTTAATGTTTGAAATATTCAGTTTCATAGTTTTCACAGGCCAAGTCAATATTTTATTTGACATTGTAGAAAAGGGGTATCTGGCATGAAATCAGAGCTAACATGCACACTTTGGTAGGTTGGAATAATTAAGTACAAACTTAGAAGTCTTTGTCTTGACATTTTCATTAGCTAATGTGACATGTCATTGACATTTTTTTTTTCTTTGTCCTGCCAGTTTACCTTGGTCAGGAGTTCTGTCTTCCTGCAATGCCAAAGGAAATTTTGATTATGTTATAATAAACAAATTATTACTGATATTATCATAATATATTTATCTCATAGAAGAAAATGACAGTGATATTTCTAAAATTATCACTATTATTGGAGGAGTACCAAGGGTATTTATATTTAATATTTGTTTTTAAGAAATATAAACTATAAATATTTATAATATTATGTGATAGCTTTGATTTGTTTCATTTCCATCATTGCAACTCTCACATATTTTCATTTGAGGCTGATATTTTAACTATAAATTTTAAGCTTTCAGAAAGAATGGAAAATTAGAAGCCATAATAACAAATAAGTAACTTAATGAGATTCTACTCCTAAATAAGTCAACAGCTTGGTTTTATTTTGTTTTGTTTTCTTGAAAGCAAACAAAGCAACAGCTGTAGCTAGACACAGCATCTCTAAGTTAGAAAATGAAATATTAAACACTGGGATGAAATATGAAATTCATATCTTATAAATTTACTGAGGCTTCCATTTAGCAATCCATGAGGTCAGAAGTCAAAAGTTCCTACAGCTTGCTAAGGTGTTTTTAACACTTTAGGTTTACTGTTTTTAGGCAGATCTTGCATTTCTGAGAGTATGAAATAATCTCTGTGACCAGTGTTACACGTGTGTGTGCCCGCACACACTCTTAACAGTTGTCGTCCAGTCTCCTCTTGAATATTTTAGCAAAAATAAACCTAGAAATCTTCAGTATGGAACAGGTTGAATTGCTTGGAAATATAGTCAATATGGATATTTATGAATGTTTGCCATTTATGTGTCCTTTGTCAAAATAATGAAGTGCTCTGGGGTATAATGTTTTAAAGGGAAAAAAAAAGAGATCTGTTTATCCCCATTCAAAGTGCACTCTATCTCTGACAGAACATTTGAAAAGGTGGAGAAGCTAAGTCATCTGGAAGATTGTGAGAATTGTACTTTCACTTTGAATTGTGAATATTGAGTAGATATCTAAAGGTAAAAGAAATACTAAATTCAATGAAGGAAGAGTGTCTTATTAGAGTAAGATGAGTGAGATTCCTTTTGAGATGAAGCAGGAAGAATGACTAGCAGTTCCAGATGCATAAGACTAAAAATGGAGATATTTCCCTGTCTTAAATTTATGGCAATTGTTCTTAATCTCTACGTTGGAGCCTCAGATGTTTGAAGTGTTAGAAGCTCCCTAGGTGATCCTAATCTCTAGCTATATTGAAAACCACTTAACTGGAGACATCGGTCTTCCATTTTCCAAGAAAGAGAGCAAGAGAAAACTGAGGTAGGGAGATAGAGAAAGCAAAGAATGGGGGAGAGAAAGAGATTGGTGGGAGAGGGATCATCTGGAAGCATATAAAGCATTAATATCAGAAATCTTATGGTTTTAGCAGTTGGTTATTGTTTCCTCAGAACTTTAAGTGGCTTGGAATGCCCAGAAAGAAGTCTTATACCTGAGATTTTTAGACCCAGATGAAATCTTGAAGCATGAAGTGGCTTTAAGATTGTGTGACAGATGAAACCATCATCTCAAAGAGGTATCTCTGTTCCCACACTCACTGTAGCATTATTAAATTATTCACAGTAACCAGGGGCACCTGGGTGGCTCAGTGGGTTGAGGCCTCTGCCTTCGGCTCAGGTCATGATCTCAGGGTCCTGGGATTGAGCCCCGCATCGGACTCTCTGCTCAGTGGGGAGCCTGCTTCCCCCTCTCTTTCTGCTTGCCTCTCTGCCTACTTGTGATCTCTCTCTCTCCCTCTGTCAGGTAAATTTAAAAAAAATAAATAAATAAAAATAAAATATTCACAGTCACCAAGGTATGCAAACAACCCAAGTGTCAATGAATGAGCGGATCAAGAAAATGTGATATCTATATGCAGTGGGATATTATTCAGCATTGAGGAGAAGGAAATCCTGACATTCTGACAACATGAATGAAGGAGGGCATTATACTAAGTGAAATAAGCTAAATAGAGAAGGACAGATACTATGTAGTTCACTTATATGTGGAACCAAAACAAACAAACAAACAAACAAAAACAGAAGCTGAACTCATAGGAACCGAGAGAAGAAAAGTGTTTTCCAGGATAAGGAGGGTGAGGAGAATTAGAAGGTGGTAAAAAGTGCAAACTTTCAGTTATTTGATGAATAACGTCTGAGGACAAAGTGTGTAACATGGTGATATAGTTAACACTGCATTGTGTAATTGAACTTTAGTAGAAGAGTAGAATTTAAATGTTCTCACCCCCCCCAAAAAAAGTAAATATGTGAGGTGATTGACGTATTAATTAACTAGATGTGTGGAATCCTTTTACTGTGTCCATATATAAAATCACCACATTATACACATCAGTTATTTTATGATTTTATTTGTCAGTTGTACCTCAGTAAAGCTAAAAAGAAAAGATTGTGGGACATTATGAAATGGATCCTTAGTTGTCATACTATTCCTGTTGCAAACTGTATTAATTAGTCCTTTTAAAAAAATAAGCAGCTTTACAATGTAGATCAAAGAGTACTTGCAAATGGAGTATTTCCCAAGTTTCTGGGAAACAACTGTAGCTACAAGATCTAGGAACACCACCCCGACAAGGACCTGAACTCTGTACCCCACAGGCGTCAATGATATGAATTGCACTCACTGGGTCAAAATGAACCACACAATAACACGTATTCTTATTAAAATATGTGTGTAACCAAACAATGTATCAAGCTCAGTTTGGTCATTGCAGGGAATAGAAGCATAACTTTCTTGATCTGGATATTATATAGCTCTTAATGCTGCCAAAGATTTCATTAACATTTCTGGCTGCTCTGTCAAGCTCTGCAATCATTTTCAGCTTGCAGTGAATACTTCTAACCCCTTGGGGGTGTGTTTCCGGAAAGCACATCAGGTTGCTCCTACTTCAGCATCAGCTGAGATCTGCATGTTCAGATTCTGGGACTCAGATACTATATTAGAATCTCGGAGGGTAGGGTTCAAGTATATACAAGTACTGTACACTCCTCAGGTCTTTCTAATGTACTGTGTTTCAGAACAGTTCTTATGTTTCATTGGAAAAGTGGGAAGGGCTATGACCACCTATAAATACGTAGATTTGAGATGAATTTGGCATTTATGGGGGAATAATAAGAAAATTCATTAAAGTTGAGTCCGAGACTAGTTAGTGTAAAGGTTGTGGCAGGAAAGAATAAAAGAAATAACATAATGAGAAGCTTCACTTAGATCCAGAACTATCCACTTTGGAAAACAAAAGCAGGTATCATGACATATAGAAAAGAAAAATAAGAAGTAATAGTCAGAAAGTCATATTTAAGAACAGGGAACTATTTTAAGATAGCGACTGCACTGCAGCTGTTTTGTGCTGCTACAGAAAAAGACAGGATCAAAGACAATTATTTCCAGTAATTCATGGACCCAATCTTACTCCTAATGTTTTGCAAATCTAATACAAATGTAGGATTGGTCCTCATTCCCATATTTAAGAGCTATTTATTTTTAAAATTTAAATTATAAATTTTCACAATTGAGCTACACTATAGATCAGTTTCTTTTTAAACAAATTAATTTATTTTTATTGAGTTATAATTGACATCCAACATTATATTAGTTTCAGAAGTATGACCTAATGATTCAATAATTGTGTATATAAAAGTGATCAAAATAAATCTAGTTAACATTTGTTTTCATACTCAATTTTTTTCTTATGATAACTTTTTTTACATTTATTAATTTTGTTATTTTAATTCCAGTATAGTTAATAGTGTCATATTAGTTACAGGTATACAAATAGTGATGCAGCAATCCTACACATTACTCAGTACTTGTGATAAGGGCTTTTAACATGTACTTTCTGAGTAACTTTCAGTTGCTAAATAGAGTGTACTAGCAATAGTTACCATTCTGTTCATTACACCCCATGACATTTATTTTGCAACTAGAAGTTTGCCTCTTCTGAATCCCTTCATAGATTTCACTCCCCACTTCCGGCAGCTACCAGTCTATTCTCTGTATCTATGAGCTTGGGGAGGTTATTTTTTATTTTTTATTTTTTTGGATTCTACATATAAGTGAATAGATCAGTGTTTCTTAAACTACTGTGATCAGATCACAATTGCAGAATCCCAGACTCCACACTCAGTCACAATTTTTTTTTTTTTTACTTTTTTGAAGGGCCCAGGAATCTGCTTTTTTAAAACAGTCATTCAGGTAGGTTTGTGAGAAAGTGATCTATACATTTAACATTCCTATTGATTCTGTCCTCTTGTCTCTTCCAAGATATTCTTCCTTTCAGGTTTTCGCTTTCTAATTGAATCTATAACTTCTCTATTGCCTTGGCTTCTTCTCAGTACAAATACATTTAAGAAACTTGCCTCATAAGATTATTTCCTTTTAAACTTGTGTTAGTTTTCTTGAGTTGCCATAACAAATTACCCACAAACTGAGCAGCTTAAAACCACAGAAATTTATTTTCTCACAGTTCTGGAGCCTAGGAGTCTGAAACCAAGACACTGGAAGGCAATGCTTGATCTGGAACCTCTTGGGAAGGATTTTTCCTTGCCTCTTCCGCTTCTGGTAGCCTCAGGCATCCTTTGGTTTTCAGCATGACTCCAATCTGTCTTGTCTGCCCTCTATGTCTACATGTATCTGTGTCTTTACATGGTGTTCTCTTGTCTGTGTTTCCATTTTTTCCTGTGTTGCACTTTCCTTTGCATCTGTGTTCTCTTTTCTGTGTTTCCAGTCATTCTGGACTAGGGCCCACCCTAATGTAGTATGACCTCATCATAACCCGATTACATCTGCAAAGATCTTATTCCCAAATAAGGTCACATGCATATGAATCTCACCTTTGTATATGATTTCAACTGCATTCATTACGTGTGCATGTGTATAGCTGGCAGTTGAAATCATATATGAAGGTGAGATTCATATGCATGTGACCTTATTTGAGAATAAGATCTTTGCAGATATAATTGGGTTAAGAGTTAGGCCTTGAACTTATCTCTTGGGGGACATAATTCAACCCATAATGAAACCCTATGTTACAATCTAATTTTTTCCCCATCTCTCTCCTTCCTTCAGCTAAGATTCTGGAACGAATAGTCTGTACTCATTAGTATCACTTCTTTGTCATGACCTGTAATCTGGCTTTGAACCCCACTAGTCCACTGAAATTGTGTTTGCTGCAGTAATTTTTGAACTCTTAACTGACAAATCTGAAGGGCACTTCTTAGTTCTTGTCTTGATATCTTTTCTGGACTCCAGAGTATTGAACATTCTTTTCCTAAGGCTCCTGCTGTTTGAATAAACCTAAATCAACCTAGTTACAGACAACTTTTAGTTTCCCTTTGGTAGATCGATATGACCATGAAGGAAGCTATAATAAAAGTAAATCTTAGATAATATTATGCCACAGATATAGGTTATTTTAATTGAACTCTAGAAACACTAGCACAAAAACAGTTCCTGAAATGTGTGCCATTCACTAGGGGAACTTACTGCTCTTTGTCCTTTCAGTGCTCCAACAACCACTTTGCATGTTAGGTTTACCTGAAGCAGATGCACCAAAAGGCAGAATTGTATTACTTTGCATAATCTCATGTATCATATCACACTGCCTATACAATACTATTTAAAATTAAATAATAAATACATTATAATGCAACTGTAACTTTGTTTTCTTTTTATATCTAAAGAATAGTGCACTTTTCCTTCAATGATCCTTTTACTCATTGTATTAGTTATGTATTGCTGAGTAATGACATTACAACTATCTTATAGCTTAAAACAATATGCACTTATTATCTCACAGTTTTTGTGGATCAGGAGTCCCAGTTTGACTAAACTGTATCTTCTTAGAGACTTGCAAGGGTGTGATCAAGGTGATTACCAAAAATGTGTTTACATATGAAGCTCAACTGAGGAAGGATCCACTTACAAATTCAGATTATTGGCAGAATTCAATTCCTTACAGTTTCATGGCTGAAGTTCTCATTTCCTTCTTGGCTGTTAGCTGGAAGCCAACTTCAGCAACTAGAGGTCACTTGTGTTTTGTTTTGTTTGCTTGTATTGTTTTAAGTTTATTTAGTTAGGAAATATCTACACTCAACATGAGGCTCAAACTCACGACCCTGAGATCAGGAGTCATGTGCTCCTTCGACAGAGCTGGCCAGGCACCCCTGAGATCACTTGTAATTGCACACTGCCTGATGTTCCCCAACATGATCACTTGTTTTTAAAGAACCAGTGAGAGAAAGAACTCCAGCATGATGAGTGCTATAATCTCATATGGTCACATAATCATATGTAGACAATTATGTCCATTCTATTCATTGCTTAGAAACAAGTCCTAGGGGCGCCTGGGTGGCTCAGTGGGTTAAAGCCTCTGCCTTCTGCTCAGGTCATGATCTCAGGGTCCTGGGACCAAGGACCACATCGAGCTCTTTGCTTAGCAGGGAGCCTGCTTCACCCCTTCTGTCTGCCTGCCTCTCTGCCTACTTGTGATCGCTCTCTCTCTGTCAAATAAATAAATAAATAAATATTAAAAAAAAAGAAACAAGTCCTAGATCCGTTTCACACTGAAGGAGTGGAACGCCACATAGGTGTGAACACCAGAAGGTGAGCTTCATGGGAGCCACCTTGTATGTCTTCTGTCTTCTCACATTCAGTCTTCCCACTCTATTGTGCTTAGGTAATCTCCCCTTCATATATAACTTGAAATTTCTAACTATACATTGTTTGTTCCAAAATCTATATCCGTGCCTAAATATCTCTCCCACGATCTCAAACCACGTAGTCAGCTTCCTTCTTTTAGATATTTTTTATGTGAATGTAGAAATTTCTATGTTGAAAGCAATACTAGTCTTTTTCCTTTCTCTCCAAATTGTTCTTCCCTCTTTTTGCCATCTTAGATGATGACTACATAGAGTGGATGTGGATCACAAACCTGAGGCTGATTTATTTGTTCTGGAGCAGAACCCGAATATCAGTATTTTAAAGAAGTTTCTCAAATAATTCCAATTTGCAGCTCTGATTGATAACTAATGATTTTTAGCATTACTGTCTCATTTCCATAACATGTAATCACCATCAGAAATTATGCTTCTTTATTGCCTTATTCTTTATCTCTCTCTCTTAGGATGTAAACTCCTTGAAGTTTATTACTATATCTCCTATACATATATATCCACTATATCTCATCAACCTCTACTTTTGAATATATATATATATGAGACATATAAGTGTATAAAACAATTTTTGACATATAGTAAGTATTCAATAAGTTACTTATTATAAACACTACTATTATAGGTCAGTATTAAGTGCTTTATATACATTATTTCATGAATCCTTACAAATCTCTTAAGAGTCTATTTTCAATTCTGTTATTCTTTTGTCAGTGTGGCAAAGTTATTTACTCAAGGTCACATATAAAGTAAAACTGAGATTAAAACCAAGTCTGTATAACCGTAAAGCTCATGGTCTTGATCAATATATTGTATGTATTTTTCAGCTATACATCTTTACTGCTCAAGTTGTTATCACTTTGAGTATGTTGTTTGTGGTGATTTATTAATCCACTCTGGTAGGATTAGAAATTAGATCTTCTATTGCCGCCAAAATATGTTTGTGTTGTTTTTTTTATTTTGCTTTTTATGTAAGTATCCTTACATATTCCATTTTCTGACTATGATGGTTATTCTAAATGCAGTTATTATCAAGCAATGCATACTACTTACCACAGTATTCTAGACACAGAATAGAAGCATACCATCTGACATGCTCCCCATTCTGCACTTTGATCCACAACTTTTAACCACAACTCTTTTTGCATTTTACAATCCTAAATTCCCCAAACCTCCCATGAGGTAAATGAATATTTATTATCTCCATTTTACAGGTGCATAAAGTTAGACATAGACTAATTAAGTAAGTTCTTCAAGGGCAGAATGAGAGTTGATTAGAAAATCAAGGTTAGCATTGAACATTCCAGATTCTTCCTTCTAACAAGGATGAATGGTGTCTTAAGTTGGTTTCACTATACATTGTTGGAAATATGTATTTTCAGTTTTCATGATATATCTTCCATTAGTTTTTGGACATTTCCCAGGAGAATTCACAGTAAGTTGTTATTCAGCTCTTAGATATGTATGCAGTTTGTGTCTATTGGCTTCTGTGAGAGAGGCAAAATGAAGCTGAAGAAAGAATCTAGCCCACAGTAATTATATCTTCCTGTAGAGTTCTGGTAATTATGTTTGGAGATTTCTTCACTATATAATTTAAAGGTTTTTATTTTGTAATATAGCTCTAATTTAGCATATAGAAGTAACTAGCTAATTAAGCTGAGATTACTTTCTACTCACAGCCAACATTTAGAACATAATCAGAGTTATTATTACAAAATTGTTTAAAGTTACATTACTATTTATGAATATGAACTCAAACCAAAATGCATAGCATAATAACATAATTAAGAAAAACTGTATTATTTGAGTGTGTTGCCATTCAAATAACCAAATTAAAACTATACGTCCTCCCTTTCACCAGTGGTAGATTTTTAGACTCATAAGAGATTCTTAGTTGATTTGTAACCTTTTACATCTGGCTCTTAAAAAAATACATTTTTCTGGTTCTTTTTTATTCTTAATTTTTTAAATGTAAAAATGATTGAAGAACAATATACATATATAATGCATTACCTCTGCATATAATTTGTTCAGATTTTGAGATTTTATTGGGTCTAAATATGAATTTAGATGCATGATCAAGATCATTGTGACTGAAATGTTCTTTTAGGAAGTCCAACAATGTTATAAATAAGAAAGAATAAATTAACATTTGAAAGGGAATTTGTTTAAGGTTAAATAGCATTTTATTTTCATCTGCATGTGTCATTTCGATCACTGAGCATAGGCACTAATAGAAAATTTCTTGGTAATATGAAAAAATCTGTTTTGCAGATGTGTATCTTAGAAAGGTAGGCATTAAATATGAATCTTTATAATGAATAACGTTTTTAATCAGGGACTCTTCAACTTTATGTTTCACAAGCTCCTACAGAGAATTGGTTGCAACAATTTCAGAATATCTTAACAAATTTGCTGGGTTATACAATTTAAATGTTAACTTCCTAAAACAGCTACTCCATTAATAGTTAGGTGAGTAGATGATACTTCAATTTATTTCCTGTTTCTGAAGTCTTTCCACTTATTTGCATGTACCAGAGGACCTTGTCTCGAGGAAGAAAATAAAAACAGATGTAATCAGTACAACTGGCAGTGTGAATATTTTGGCTTCTAATTAAATAGCCAAGGGAGAATTATATGACTTTCTTCAGTTAGAGTAAAACTTCAATCATTCTACCAGTAGAAATCTTCTTACTCATTTACCGAAGTCCTGAACACCAGATTTGACACCAAATCCTAAACCATCAGTAAAAACACAAACATGTTTATTTGCTAAAATTTTGTTGTTTCAAATATTATAGACATGGAATTGTAAGCTATATACTCTTTTGAAATTGGCTTTTTCCCCCTTCACTCTCTCACGAAGAATAATCCAAATTATATGTATCCATAGTTTGTTCCTTTTTTACTGAATAGTATTCCATGGTACTTATGCTCCACAGTTTAACCATTTGCTTGTTGAGGGACATTTGGGCTGTCTCTGGTTTTTAAGTATAAGTAAAACTTCTGTGAAATTCATGTACGGATTTTTGTGTCAGTTGGTTTCCTTTCCCTGGAATAAATCCCTACGAGTATAATCCCTGGGTTGTATGGAATATTCGTTCCCTTCTGCTACTCTAACAAACTACCATAGGCTTAGTGGCTTAAACAGTGAAAAATGTGTTATCTTACACATTTTTGTGTAAGTGGTGGAGGTTAGAAATCTCACTGGCCTAAAATCAAGGTGATTGCAGGGCCGTGTTCCCTTTGAAAGCTCTATAGAACAATCTACTTCCCAGCTTCTCCAGATTCAAGGCTGTCCACTTTCCCTGATCATGGCCCCTTCCTCCATCTTCAACAGGCAACAGCATAGCATCTTCAAATCTCTTTCTCCCAGGCACCACTCTGCCAAGGCAGAGTCTGATTGTCCTGCTTTTTTTTTCTTTCTTTTTTCTTTTCCTTATGAGGACCTTTGTGAACCCATTGGATTCACCTGGGTAATCCAGTTGACTCTTCTCATCTCAAAATCCTTAATTTAGTCCCATCTTCAAGTGCTTTTGCCAAGTAAAATAACATGTTCACAGGTTCTGAGGTTTGGGATACAGATATCTCCTACTGGTGGGAGCATAGGTTGGCATTATTCTACCCAACATATATGGTTAAGTGCATGTTCGTTTTTATGAGAAACTCATGTGTGTGTGGTGATTTTTTAGGTGAACTGGAGAGACCCCCTGGCCCTGAAGCCTCTGCACAGCCCAGCCCAGCCCATTCCCAGGGAGGTAGCCAGAGCCCTAAGTCTCATCCCAAGTAAAGAATTCAAGGATAGACCAGACAGTGGTTTAGTGGTGCAAGTTGAGAGTTTATTAGAGAGAGAGAGTATACTGTCAGGATGTGAGAGCAGGCAGAACTCAAGGGAAAGCTGCGCCCAGGGTTTGGGTCTTTCTTTTATTGACAGTTGTTAAATAAAGGATGGGATATTTATTATTTGGGAAGGGGATTTCTTTGGGAGCAGGGTTTCATGCTTTTTCTTCCTTTACTTGGTCAGGGTCTCCAGTCTTCTTTGTCTTGGACCTTTCTGGTTTGATCTGGTTTCTTGAGGCCTAGTTAGGGCAGATTGCTAACTTTCCTGATAGTGGGTCTTGACTCCTCCCTTTGTTGGTCTCCAAGCATCTTTTTAAAGCTTAACTCACTGCTTACTCCAAGAGTGATATCTCTTTTTGGTTTTAATTTATTTCCCTGGCGATAACTGTTGAACATCTTATCGTGTGTTTCTTTGCCTTTGGCATATCTTCTTTGGCAAAATGTCTGTTAACTCCTTTGCCTGTGTCTACTAGATTATTTGGGTTTTATACTGTTGAGTTTTGAGTATTCTTTATATATTCTAGGTAGTAGTCTTTAGGCAGCTATGTGGTTTGCAAATTTTTTTTTCCAGTTTGTAGCTTGTTATCTTACCTCTTCACATGGACTCTCACAGAGCATAAGTTACTACTTTTGAAGAGCCATAAAATTTATGACTTACTAAATTATTCTTGCTAATTCTTAAAGCCTTTATATTTTTCAGGAAAACTTTTTTATTTTATTTTATTTTTTAATTTTAATTCCATTTAGGAAAACTATTAAAGGAATTATAGGATAATTGACTAATTATATTCATAAATAGATGCATTCAAATAAATAAGATTCCACATATTAATCACTTTACTCTTGGGCATTGTTACATGCACTATACTACTAGATTTTTATGTAACTCTTACCACATATTAGAGGTACCATATAACTTCTCTTATTAAATAAAAAAAATGACACTTGATTTACTGCCGGAATTGATCAGTTTACGAAAAAATATGGGTTGTGTATATATTTTCTTTAGATTTTTCCTTGTCAAGCAAATAATTAGAGTTAACTTTAGAAAACAAGGGAATTGTGAGGTAAAAGCCTCTGAAAAATAGCAGTATGTGGTAAAAGAACACCATAGGACTTAAATTTCTTTCTCTGTGACAGTGTAATTGTGTATTCAATCCTTTCTAAGTACATACCAATGGTTTGCAATAAAGAAAACATATGCAATGAAGTGAATAAAATGGAAATAGAAAACAAAGCTTTTGGAAATACCATAAGTTTGGTTAATTTGAGTTATTTGTCTTTTTGACTTTTAGCTTTCTGAAATTCATCTCACACACACAAGCACACTCAAACACTAATAACTGTATGTGAGGAGCATATATATAACTTGTGTAATTCTTACCCAAATGAGGGAAGCATTTGTGTTCCTGAAGAGAAGCAAAGATTTCCCTCTTGCTAAACTGCTTGAGGAAATTCCTCCCTTGAAAATTTTATGAAGGGTACACTGGGAAAAAATAAGCTATAGTTTTATAATGAATGCAGAAATGATTTTTCATTTGAATATTTCTTACAATGATGCCTGGTGAAAGCTGAGGGTCTAATATTAAAGTGCAACTCTGAAAAGGCATTTCTGCTCATGTGTTCTTAATATTCAGCTGAAAATACTATCTTCACCACATTTTCCCCAATTAAATATTTGTTTATTGAGGATAAAAATGCTGGGGCACCTGGGTGGCTCAGTTGGTCTGTTTTAGGCTCAGGTCATGGTACTGGAGTCCTGGGATTGAGCCCCAGCCCTACATCCAGCTCCCTGTTCTGTGGGCAGTCTGTTTTTCCCTTTTCCTCTGCCCTTTCCCTTGCCCCTGCTCTCTCTCTTTCAAATAAATAAAATCTTAAAAAAAAATAAAGGCAAAAATGTGCTTTAATCCTCTATTTAAACACTCAATTTTTGGCGTGCCTGGGTGGCTCAGTCGTTGAGTATCTGCCTTCCACTCAGGTCATGATCCCAGGGTCCTTGGATTGAGCCTGCCTCAGGCTCTCTGCTCAGAGGGAAACCTGCTTCTCCTTTTCCCTCTCCCCCAGCTAGTGTTGTCTCTCTGTCCAAAAAAAAAAAAAACAAAAAAACTTAAAAAAGAGTAAACAAACAATTTTTTAAAAAATCTTCTATTTAAATACTTTCTAAAAAATCTATACTCCTTTGGGGGGATCATTCTTAATGCATATTGGAGATAAATGATAGAAGATTTAATTGTCTTGGACTAAACATTAAAGTGTTTGAAGATCAGCATTATTTCACAAAACTACTTCTGAAAGTAATATTTAAAATAAATAACATCTCCAAAAAAGAATGACACTGAGGATGAGATAAACTAGAGATAATCTTTAATAATTCCATTGAAGTTAAGAGTTACATTCAAATTTAGTTATTTCATTTTTGTCTTATTATTAAATTCCTGACACTAAAAATATGTTTAAGAATGTTTTCTTTGATACAGATTAGGAAGTTTAGAAGGCTCCTCTATAATTCCTTTTAGTACATATGATAAGGGAAATATTGATCACTTAGTTTGCTATTTAATCCAATTGGTTTTGTTCTAATTCTGTCAATCTTGTAAAATAGAAGGGTCTACTTGAAGTATCAATATGATCTCTATTATTAAACCAAAAGCTCTACATATATAAATCCTTTGAGCAGTTAATGTTATAAAAGGATCAAGTCTAAGAAAACACTCAAATTTAATACAGAATAGAAACCTAGTCTATTTTTCCTTATTTCTGATGATAGAGGAAAAATTTAGTTTAATCCAGATTAGAGCATTTGGATTTCACATTAATGTTTGCCATTTCTGATGAATTAAAAAGAATTGTATTCTTTTGATAACAAAAATTTCATTTACTCAGATTAGTCATCTATTCTAGAATCACAATCTTGGCTGTTGAATAACAAAAACATAAGGTGATATTTTAATGAAAAGTTATTCTGTTTTTTCATGAAATTTTCTTTTAAGCAAAAACATTTTACACCAGTTTATTTCCCATAGTTACTTTAAATCATCAGCAAAAAGTGAGAAACTATATTTTCTTGTTATATACTTTCTATCTTTTTTTCTTTTTTTTTTTAGAGAGAGCGGTAGCATGTGCACTTGCATATTAGTTGGGGTGGAGAGTCAGAGAGAGAGAATTATAAGCAGGCTCACGCTTAGCACAGAGCCCGACACAGGGCTCCATCTCATGACCCTGTGGTCATGACCTGAGCCGAAATCAAGACTTGGTTGTTTCACTGACTGAGCCACCCAGGAGCCCCTGTTGTATACTTTTCTAAAGGGATTTATGTTTTGTTTTATATCAATTAGTCTAATTTATAAAGATACAAATGATTAGTATATAATCCCTAAAAAAATCTATTCTTAAGTGCTTTGAAAATAAATTTTTAGGAACAATGTTATTTATACATTGTATTTTGACTGCTTAAGGCAGCTTGTCGTAAATTTGCTTCCACAGATAATTTGATAATTTAATATTGCATACTATATTCTTCCCCTTTCTTTCTTTCTCTTTCTTTCTTTCTTTCTTTCTTTCTTTCTTTCTTTCTTTCTTTCTTTCTTTCTTTCTTTCTTTCTTTCAATTCTTACTTCTCTTCTGCATTTCAGCCTTTAAATAAATACTTCTGGGATTCCTTCCCACTGTAGACTACTACTTCCTGCTATATGTTCGGCACTACCAACATCCTAGAACTTAAAATATATTATTTTACTGATGTATTTAATATCTGTCCTATATGTATGATTTAAGCTCTGTGATGGCAGATATTCAATATATCTTCTTCTGCTCTCTACCTTAGGGTTCAAACCCAGAGACTGGCTCATAGAAATATGCAATACGTATTTGTGGAAAACATACATGAATAAAATTATCACTGTTCGGTAAGAATGGTTAGGACAACTAACCATTAATTGATATTGAAAAATAAAAGAAACAAAACTTTAAAATCTCTGGTATTAATTGAAAAATAAAAGAAACAAAAACTTTAAAATCTCAGCTGTAGTTTGTCTTATTAATTCTCCAGATATTTATTTTATTCCTAGATTTTCTTAAAATAGTATAGCTAGGGGCATATTGGGATAAATAACAGCCAATCGGTGACTTAAAAGAATTTACATTCCATTCCTGGAGATAGACATCTATTCAAATCACTATCACATGGAGTCATAAATCCTGTAACAGGCACATAAGCTTTGTTAAGGGAGCAAGACCTCACAGAGGACATGGTGTGGAATTGAACAACAACCTGAACTATTTGACTTCCTTTAGTTATTTTTTGGCCTAAATATAAAATAGACAGTGAAGTATTAATTGGCTCATTGTTAGCGTGTAGTATTGTGGAACAGATTTTTCAATTCTTTGAAGGATGCTGTCATCATTATTAGTATATTTGGAGATGTTTATATAGCATCAGTTAATATTCCTTCTGGTTTTCTCATGGCAGTACACATCATGACTAAAGGAAGATAAGGGAATAATGCTTTCCTGGAACACTGTTTTCTCTACTTTCAATCTCTTTCCATGGGTTTTAGCTACTTATACCTCTCCAAATCAAATGCATCCACATTACTCATACTATTGCTTACAGATACAATTATGAAAGCACTTAGAAAGTAGATAAATTTATTATAGTATCTTTAGAGTTACCCACAGCTAGTGCCTTTGGTGGCACTGGTGTGCTGCACAGCTCCAGGGAGATTTACTTCAGAGAAATGTGATATGCATCCACATTAATGGTAGGTAGTGGTCCCTGGCACAGTGGAATAATCCTAAAAAAAAAAAAAAAAAAGTGTAACCAGAATTATAAGCCCTGGCCCTTATTCTTTTGTCCTAAAAATTAGCCTCCATAATCAGAATTCTTAATCTATCTTCTTTTTTTAACATTGATTTTAATTAAAACAAATAATTCTTGTGGAATATTTGCATTTGACACTACTGAATTGTCTGATAGCCAATGCTAGTGATTTCCATGATAATACAGAGGAAACAGAGATTATGAGACCTGCTAAGAATTGTACTGAGTAATAAATGTAGCTTGAGCCATTGCAAATTTTAGAAAACCGCTAGTACTGAGAATTAAGATCCTGAGTTTGATGAATTCTGATCAGTTTTCATGTTTAGAGGACTGTACTCTTAACCTCAGAAAGTTATCTCAAAAAAAGTATCCTTACTGTAATGACAATGGCTTAGTGTAGGTGTGATTTAATGGAGAATAGTTTTATTGCCACTATCAGGTGAAACATTGTTAGATCACATTTTGGGAATAATCAGAATGACATAGGTAATGGTATATTTTGAAATCCCCTTTAAAATATATGGTGGTAATATTTTATTAGTAGAAATTCAGGAGTATAATAGATTGGTTATTTCTTTCTTATAGTGATAAAGATGCAAACATCTAATATATAGCTGGGTCATCCTTTTGTTTTTAATTTTGTTCTGTTAATTTACTTCCCAACTTCGAGTTACATCTCTTCAGTTTCTTAAAATTTCCAGGGAAGATTATGATGAACTCTGTCTAACAATCCTTTCCCCTTTCTTCCCATAAAATAGAAGGTCAAGGTGTTTGGAGAGTGTACATGTGATACTCAAGTTAATTGTAAATGCCAGGAATCTCTTCTGATAGCCTGAGAAATACTAATTTCTGAATATGCTATTTTTTAAGAAGTCAGTTTAACTTCATATCTACAGAAATACTTATGTTCACTAATCTATGGTTTTTATAAAGCTTATATCATATTTTTATGGACGCAGTTCTGCCATTTGCAAATATAGGAGTCATTTCACAGCTTTAACATGATGACATAGCAACTCTGACTTTATACTACTGTTTAAAAATAACCCTTTTAGGGGCGACTGGGTGGCTCAGTGGGTTAAAGCCTCTCTGCCTTCGGCTCAGGTCATGATCTTAGGGTCCTGGGATCCAGCCCCGCATCGGGCTCTCTGCTCAGCGGGGAGCCTGCTTCCCCCTCTCCCTCTGCCTGCCTCTCTGCCTACTTGGGATCTCTCTCTCTGTTTGTCAAATAAATAAATAAAGTCTTTAAAAAAAAATTACCCTTTTAGCAAAAAGGTAAAAATTAGCAAGTAATAATGAAATCATTTCATCTTTTCTATAATGAAATCAAGTGTGTATGCACAAAATTCTTTTGGTTAGTACAATTACTTTCTTGAGATCTGTGCCCTGGCAAATTAAAAATAGTACATTATCAGACTTAGGAATCTTACAGAAAGGGCATCTGAATGTGTCGTTTTCTGTGTAACATTGAGCTGCCTGGTGTATATATATTTATTATACAAATATAATCTTAATAAAAATAAATAGGATCTTTCAAACCTTCAAAACCTCTACTTGAAAGAGTCTCTCTCTTCTTCACAGTTTAATATTTAACCACTGCTTCATTTGCTCAGGAATAAAAAAGCCTTTGTCTTTGATATTAACATTTCATGTATTTCTGAGTAATTTATTTATCCTGTAATGGGTATTATTTCTAAGTTCTTACAGCTTTATTCTGGTTGATGAAACAAGGTCACAGAGATACCGTTTCAGGTCTTGGCTTCCAAGACCTCAGGCTCTTGGTCTGAATTAGCATAGATGGAATTGAATGGGAGTACATTTATATTGTTCTTTACCGAGTGGAAGGACTTCAAGAGAGAAGCATTTACTGAATAGGGAGAGTGTTAACCTGGGTACCTCTTTCTATATCCAGTCTGAACATTTTACATCTAATATCTTGGTATGTTTAAACTCTGGAATTGCCCTATGAAATAATTGCTTGTCCACCTTTATCCACCTTTTAAGTAAATAGCTCTGAAAGCCACTCTGTCTCAACTTGTGGCAGTAGAGTTAATAAAAAGTTTCCTTCCACCAAATAATTACCCTGGCACTGCTAAGGACAGGTCCTTCTGTCAGATGAGAAAACAAAATATTGATAGTGTTACTGTGTGAAATTGTTGTGGCTATATAGTCTTCACTGAAAAATACTGTTCTCTGACAGCATATTAAGACTACTTCCCATTTTATTGTGTTTTACATATTACAAAGCATTTTTACACACACGCAGACACACACACACACTCTTACATTAGCAAAATTGATATTTCATAATTCTGTGAGATAGGGATTAACCTTCAGATTGTTACACACCCAAGGCACACCTTAGGATTTCCTGCAGTTTGGGATCTTTACAAAGGAAGATAATACTGCAAATTAAAGAAATGTTCATAGTTAACCGAATGCCTCCTTATTGAAAAGTAAAAAGAGTTTCTCTCAAGGAGAATAAATTGCTCAAGGTCACACAAGCTACACCAGCCTGGGGAGAAATGGAGTCACATTAAATAGAATTTAAAACAATCCATGTAAAACATTATCTCACCTTCACAGAATTTCACTCCACTCCAGAACCACTTAAAGTCAGCAACATGATTTTCTACATCCAAGTCTTTTTTTGTTTGTTTTATTGTGTATAATTAACATACAACATTATAAGTAGTTTCAGCTGTACAACATAATGATTCAATATTTGTATGCTGTGAAATGATCACCACAATAAAACTAATGTCCATCACTGTACATTACAATTATTTTCTTATGACGAGAATTTTTACAATTTACTTTCTTAGCAACTTTCAAATATATGATATAGAATTATTAACCATATCACCATGCTGTATTTTACATCCCATGACTTATTTATTTTATAAATGGGAGTTTGGTACCTTTAGACTTCATGCACCAACCTCAACTACCCTCTCACCAACTCTCTCTAGCAACCATCAGTCTGTTCTCTATATTATAATCTTAGTTTTGATTTTGTTCATCTTAGATCCCACATATAAGTGAGATCACATAGTATTTACATTTCTATGATGGCTTATTTAATTACCATAATGTTTTCAAAGTCCAGCCATGTTGTTGCAAATCGCATAATGCCCTTCTTTCTTATGGCTGAATAAGATTCCAGAGTGTGTGTGTATAAATATTATCCATTCAGCCATTGATGGACACTTAGATTGTTTCTGTATCTTGGCTATTATAAATAAAGCTACAGTGAACATAGGGATATGTGTATACCTTTTTCCAGTCTTCCTCTGACCTTTGGATAAATACCCAGAAGTGGAATTGCTAGATCATCAATTCAGAATTACATTATTTCTTGTCTTTTTGATCATAGCCAGAAATAGAAATTTTAGGGTTATTTCTGTGAAAAATGCCATTAGTATTTTGGTATGGGTTGCACTGAATCTGTAAATTACTTTGGGGAGTATGAGCATTTTAACAATATTGATTCTTTCAATTTATAAACACAGACTATATTCTCATTTATTTGTGTCTTGTTCAATTTCTTAATGTCTTAGAATATTCAATGTGCAGGTCTTTTACTTTCTTCATTAAATTTATTCCTAGGTGTTTTATTCTACATGATGCAATTGTAAATGAGACTGTTTTCTCTTTCTGCTACTTTATTAGTGTTTAAAAATGTAACAGATTTTTGTATATTCATTTTGTATCCTGCAACCTTACTGAGTTTACTGTACTAAAGTTTGGGGGGTTTTTTATGCTGGTGTCCTTAGGGTTTTATATGTATAATATGATGTCATCTGCAAATAGTGAGTTTCACTTTTTTTCTTTCCAGTGTGAATGCCTTTTCTTTTCCTGCCTAATTTCTCTGTCTAGAACTCACAATTTTATGTTAAATAAAAGTGGTAAGAATAGGCATCCATGTGCTGTTCCTGATGTTAGAGGAAAAGCTTTCTGCTTTTTACCATTGAGTATGATGTTAGCTATGGCTTGTCATATATGGCCTTTATTATATTAAGGAACATTACCTCTATACCTACTTGTTGAGAGGGTTTTTTTTTGTTTATTTGTTATGTTTTTTAATCACAAATGGATATTGAATTTTGTCAAATGCTTTTTCTGCAACTATTGAGATGATCACATAATTTGTATCCTTCATTTTGTTAATGTGCTCTAACACATTGACTTTTTTTGCACATGTGGCATTATCCTTGTATCCCTGGAATAAATTCCACTTAGTCATGGTGAATGATAATTTTAATGTATTGTGAATTTGTTTTGCTAATATTTAATTAACGATTTTTGCATTTATGTTCAGGGATATTGTCCTGTAATTTTATTTTCTTGTTGCATTCTTATCTGATTTTGGTAGCAGAGCAATGCTGGCCTTGTAAAATGAGTTTTGAAGCATTTCCTCTTCTATTTTCTGGAAGAGTTGGAGAAGTATTGTTATTAATTTCTCGAATGTTTGGTAGAATTCACCAGTGAGGCTTTCTGATCCTGGACTTTTGTGTGTTGGGAGGTTTTTGATTACTGATTCAGTCCTCTTACTAGTAACTGCTCTGTTCAGATTTTCTGTTTTATCATGAGTCAATTCTTGGTAGGTTGTGTATTTCTTAGGTTGTTAAATTTGTTGGCATATGATTGTTCATATTAATCTTATGATCTTTTGTATTTTTGTGGTATCAGTTGTAATGTCTCCTCTTTCATTTCTGGTTTTATTTATTTGAGTCCTCTTTGCAGCTTAAGGCTTGTCGATTTTGTTTATCTTTTCAAAGAACCATGTCTTTGTTTCATTGATCTTTTCTATTTTCTTTTCTAATTTTTTTAGTCTCTATATCATTTATTTTTGTTCTGATCTTTGTTATTACCAAGTATTTTCTTTCACCTAGCCTTCCTATATATCTTGTGGCATTCCTTATTTTCTTTCTTTATTTTTCCAACTTGTTTCTGGCAATTCTGTGAGTAAGAGGTCATGACCTCAATCTGCAGTCTATGCTGCCAGTTTAAAAACCAAGCACATAACAGTCCATCATGTAATAGTTCTCATGAATATATAATCCAAGGTGCCATTTATTACTTAGGAGAATGAGATCTTAAGACAAACTCTTTGGCAGGCTTTTAATTTTCTGGGGACTTTCTTCACCTCTTATACCTGCTGGACACATGGATAGATTTTGATGCCCATTATTTAGAATTCCTCATCTATTCCAAGTCTCAGAAATCTATATCTTTCCTTCATGTAGATTAAAGTTGCCAAGTATTGCCATATAAAAACAATAATTAAAAAAAAAAACCTTACAGGAGTAATTCTGATAAGTTTAATAAAAAAACATGAGTGATACAAACTTTTTTGTTTTCCCCTCTTTAACTGACTTACTGTTCCTTCTATCTGAAGACTACCTCTGGTCATTTCTTCTGCCTCTACTTTTCCACACCAGCTCTCTCACTATCACTACTTGTATAAAAGCTGCTATATTCTTTAAAATGAGAGATTAAGAATCAAGTAGTTAGCTTGATTCAGGCTAAAAATACAAAATACTATAAAGATAATAATATTATTATTTTTAAAGATTTTATTTATTTGAAAGAGAGAAACAGCGAGAGAGGGAACACAAGCAGAGGGAATGGTAGTGGGAGAAGTAGGCTTCCTGCTGAGCAGGGAGCCTGATGCAGGGCTTGATCCCAGGACTCTGGGATCATGACCTGAGCTGAAGGCAGACGCTTAACTACTGAGCCACCCAGGCACCCAAGATAATATTATTAATTATGATGGTTTACTTTGTTTTTGTTTGTTTGCTTTTTCTTTGTTTTTTCTTGTTCTGCAAAATTTGGATTGCCATACTGGAGATAATTAAAGTCTATCCATGTAGTACTGGAAGGGGACAACAGTTGACAGAGAAAATTTCAAGTTTAGAAAAAATTGAACCC
>CM053604.1:62115086-62148251 GCA_028646535.1 Procyon lotor | reverse complement strand
TCAGAGAAATACAAATCAAAACCACAGTGATATACCACCTCACACCAGTCAGAATGGCTAAAATTAGCAAGACAGGAAATGACAGATGTTGGCGAGGATGCGGAGAAAGGGGAACCCTCCTAAACTGTTGGTGGGAACACAAGCTGGTACAGCCACTCTGGAAAACAGTATGGAGGTTCCTCAAAAATTTGAAAATTGAGCTACCCTATGATCCAGCAATCGCACTACTGGGTATTTACCCTAAAGATACAAATGTGATCCGAAGGGGCACATGCACCCGAATGTTTATAGCAGCAATGTCCACAATAGCCAAACTATGGAAAGACCCTAGATGTCCATCAACAGATGAATGGATAAAGAAGAGGTGGTATGTAAATACCATGGAATACTATGCAGCCATCAAGAGAAATGAAATCTGGCCATCTGCAATGACGTGGATGGAACTGGAGGGTATTATGCTAAGCAAAGTAAGTCAGTCAGAGAAAGACATTCATCACGTGATCTCTCTGATATGATGAATTTGAGAGGCAAGGTGGGAGTTTGGGGGTGTGGGGAGAGAAATGAAACAGGAAGGGATGGGTAGGGAGACAAACCATAAGAGACTCCTAGACTCACGAAACGAACTAAGGGTGGGTGGGAGGCGCGGGGTTGGGAGAGGGTGGCTGGGTTGTGGACATTGGGGAGGGTATGTGCTGTTAAGTGCTGTGAAATGTGTAAGCCTGACGATTAACAGACATGTACCCTGGGGCAAATAATATATTATATGTTAATAAAAATTAAAAAAGAAAAAATAAAATAAAATAAAAGTCCACTAGATACTCTTTCATTAGCAGGAGACTTTAGAAGCACTTTTGTGATGGCAGAATGCAGAGTTAAGGACAGCAATAAATATTTAATGGAGGTCCTGTAATATATTGGTGTTGGAGACAGACCTGATTTTGAATTGCACTACAGACTTGATTTTGAATTGCACATAGCCAGTATTAGCTACGTGATCTTGGGAAAAAAACAAACAAACAATCAAACAAAAACCTTTGAATCCTTGTTTCCTTACCTTCAAAGCAGAGGTACTGGACATAGAGGTTTTCTTTTATTTTGCATTCTATTATCCATATCTGTGTTCTTCAATGAATATACTTTTATATTCCTGTCAATCCACACTCCCACCCTGACATATATACTTTGTCTACATGATTCCAAGTCATCTGACATCACTCCATTCCAGGAGATACCGATTAGCTAAAATCAGTATCATATTCCACACTATTGTCTACAGTGATTAATTCAAGTTGGGTACATAGCTCATCTGAAAAGACATTTTCTGAGACTTCTTACAATGAAGGCTTCATACATTTCCAATGTTTTGAAGGTGTGAAGTTATTTTATCTGTAACTATAATCATCTTGCAACCAGAGGGGAGAATCTAAAGCTACTCAAAGCCACTAAAAGAAGACTGTCTAGATAATATAGAACTAAGAGACTTGTCCCTGACCATGTGGGCCCAGAATGAAGTTATGCCATAATCCCTTTGTTGTTTAAACCAATTTTATTTGACTTTTCTATCAGTTGAAATAAAGGATTTATGACAAATTATTCCATTAGGGTCATTGTGAGGATTAAGTGAGATGATATAAGAAAAGTACTTAACAGTACTTGCCACCTAGCACTTTCTCAATGATATACATCTAAGTATGAATGGCATGTAAATAGCTTAGGCAACAACAATAGCTTCATTGATTTCTACCAGCAGTCTTCTCCAGCATGCATTTTCTTTGAATTCAAATCAGTCAGTACTTACTTATTTATCCATTAACTCAACCAATATTAGGTAATTTATTATGAACAAATGTTGCACCCAGAAATATCGGTTAAAATGAGAAGTATAATAATGGTTACTTGAGTACTGTAGCTGAAAAAAAAATGAAAGAAAGAAAGAAAGACAAAGAAAGAAAGAAAGAGAGTACTTTAACAAATTTAATTACCTGTAATCTCCCAAAGAGACAAGCATTTAGAGAGTCATATAAACAGTGTGTGATTATGTGACAAACTGTGATATCTAGGCAAATAAGTACCAAAGATGATCCACTAAGGAAAAGAACAATATAAATTGTAGGATGAAATATACACTGGAGAAAAATAACCTGGGTGTTAAATTTTATTTAACTAACATATTAAAGACTAAGTATGTGATAAAAGAATGTCTAATAGCTCAAATACACAATCTCTATTTCCTTCCCTTTAGTGCTTATTTTGTTTTGTGATATTTGTAAGTTATCTCTTGCTTTCAATTCTTTTGGTTATTTCTTTTCCTAAATTCTTTTGGATTGTTAGTCTTGCTTGAATATACCAAAGCCTTGTGATACTAGGGTCCCTGGGGCTCAGCACTTTGAGTAAACAGTGTTAAAACAAGACATTTCAGGTATTTCTAATAATGAGCAATTCTGAAGAGAGTTCAAAAAAGATTTAGGCAGAGGATCAGAGAGTTTCAGTGACAAAGAGATGTTTGAGGTCATATATTCAGGTTTCTATTGAAGTTACTTACAATAAAGTTCACAAAATAAAAGCATTATAAAAACAACTTTTGTAGTATGTAAAGAGGAAAAACTAAGACTATGGAAATTAGAGTTACAGATACATATTTTTTAGACAAAGTAATTGATATGTAATTTTTTTTTCAAATGACATGAGATGTCCTCTATAAAAACCTGATACCTTAACTGATATTATCCAAGGGCTCAAAAAAACCTTTATTTCTTCCTTGCTTTTATTTGAAAATACTCCCAACTATTAAAAGGTTATAATACTGATTCATGAAAGAATGTGCTTGGGTCCCTGTGCTGGAGGCAGGTGTAGAATGAATATGCATAACAAGTTATGCTGCTGGCTGGGAAATGAGAGAGACTGAGGACAGAGGGGTTGTTTGAGGTCATAGAAGAGCTGAGGAGATGCACTTAGATGTACTTCTGTGAGTTTGAATTGTGTTTTCAGCCTGAGGATGCAAGTGAGTGTGAGTCCATTGGTCTGCCTCTAAGGACTCTGACCATTTTTTTGTTTTTCTGTACTGCTTTGTTTTGTTTTGGCTCTAGGGTCACAAGCCTCAGGAACTTTTATAAAGTCTTATTAAAGAAGACCATTTCTTGCTCATTTCAGCATCTTAGGTTCAAAGGAATAACCCAGCTTTTCTCCTTTGTGGAAACACCTGTTAGTTGAATTTTATCTTCTTTCTTGATAATAGTATGTTTACTTCAGGCACTTTTATTTAAGTATGCTATAATTTTTCATATTTCACAGGACTTTTTATGTGTTACCATTTATTTGTTAAAATATGAGGAAGTGGGGAACATCCAGGGAAGATGGCAGAGTAGGAAGATCCTAAACTCACTTTGTCCCGCAAACACAGCAGGTCCACACCCCTAGTCTCCTGAAGATAGCCCATCTTCAGTAGGAATCCATCCAAAGCAGCACCATAAGCATGGCATTATACAAGCAGACCTGACAGGGCCCAACACTACTCCAAAGTGACTCCTGCCCCAGGGAGAAGGGAAGATAACCACACACACACCAGCTCCACCACGGCTCCAGAAGTAGCCTAGGGGCAGACATCTGGTCTAACTGCATGCCCCACTCACTCATAAAAGCCACTCATAGAACAACACAGGGAGAGTACTCTGCAGTTCAGTGCAACCAAAGTTCTGGAAAATGCGTGGTCTGACCCAACTCAAGCTCAAGGCAGCCTCAGACTGGCCAACTAACAACACAGGGACCAAACTCTGCCCACAACAGGCAAATAGAACCTTTGTAGATGACTATACTGAGGGCAACACAAGTCAACCAAAATAGTAGGGCACATGTAATATACATAGGAGACACTGCTGAAGTGCTAGGTTTTAGTGAATAGGGAACACCGCATTGCAGGGCACTATAGGACCTCTTCTTCATAAGGTCACTACTTTCAAGAACAGGAGGCATAATTGACTTTCCTAACACATAGAAACAGACACAGAGGGAGCTAGGCAAAATTAGGAGACAGGAGAATATGTCCCAAATGAAAGAACAGGACAAAATCACAGCAAGAGAGCTAAACAAAATGCAGCTAAGCAATAAGCAATAAACAAAATGCAGATACTTTAAAATAATGGTCAGAAAGATACTCACTAAACTTGAGAAAAGAGTTGAAAATCTCAGCGAGTCCCTCAACTAAGGAATAGAAAACAAAACAACAACAACAACAACAACAACAACAAACTAAGCAGAGAGGAAGAATTCAATGAATGATATTAAAAAAACTCACTAGGGGTAGTAAATAGTAAACTAAAGGGAGTAGAAGAATCAAACAGTGACTTGGAGGACAGAGTAATGGGGGGCAATCAAGCCGAACAGTTGAGAGAAAACAATTAATAAAAAATGAGAACAGAATTTAAGGTAATTCAATGACACCATCACATGTAATAACATTTGCATTATAGGGATCCCCAAAGGAGAAGAGAGAATGGGGGCAGAAAATTTATTTGAAGATATAATAGCTGAAAAGTTCCTGAACCTAGGAAAGGAAATAGAAATCCAGGTCCAGGAGTCACAAAGAGCCCCCAACAAAACCCAAAATGGTCCATACAAAGACACATGGTAATTAAAATGGCAAAAAGAAGTGATAGAGAATTTTAAGAAGCATCAATAGAAATGAATACAGTTATATATATTAAGTTACATACATATATGAAGGGGAAACTTCATAAGGCTATAAGCTGATTTTTCAACAGAAACTGCAGGGTGGAATATAATCAAAGTGATATAATCAAAGTGCTAAAATAAAAAAATATGCAGCTAGGAATTTGTATCTAACAAAGCTATCATTCAGAATAGAAGGAGAGATAGTCTCCCAGACCAAAAAAAAAAGTTAAGAGAATTCATTAATATTAAACCAGCCCTACAAGAAATAGTAAAGGGGGCTCTTTCATTGGAAAGGAAAGAACATTAAAAGAAAAGTAGAAAGTACAAAAACAGTAAATACATATCCATAAAAATTAAAGGATATAAAGCATAAAACCATATATCTAAAATATGAGAGGAGAGCAGTAAATAATGGGTTCAAACTTAAGTGACCACGAAGTTAATACAGACTGCTATAGGCAGAAAATGTTATATACAAACCTAATGGTAACCACAAATATGCAAAAAGTAATGAGAAAAGAATCCAAGCATATCACTAAAGAAAGGCACTAATCAAGAAAGGAGGGGCACCTAGGTGGCTCAGTCTTTAAGCATCTGCCTTTGGCTCAGGTCATGATCCCAGGGTCCTGGGATTGAGCCCCACATCAGGCTCCTTGCTCGGCAGGAAGCCTGCTTCTCCCACTACCATTCCCTCTGCTTGTGTTCCCTCTCTCGCTGTGTTTCTCTCTGTCAAATAAATAAAATCTTAAAAAAAAAAAAAAGAAAGAAAGAAGAAAGGAAGAGAAAAAAGAAACAGAGAACTACAAAAATGTAAAACAAGAAACAAAATGGCAATGAATGATTACCCATCAATAATTACTTTGAACATAGAGTAAACAGTCCAATCAAAACACATAAGGTAACAGAATGTATATAAAACCAATACCTATCTATATGCTATCTCTAAGAGACTTATTTCAGACCTAAAAACACAGCAGATTGAAAGTGAAGGGATGGAGAAACATTTATCATGCAAATGGATGCCAAGAGAAAGCCAGAGTAGCAATACTTATATTGGACAAAATTGACTTTGAAACAGACTATAACAAGAGACAAAGAAGGACTCTATGTAATCATAAAGAGTACACTCAAACAAGAATATATAACAATTATAAATATTTATGCACCCAACATAAGAGCACCCAAATACATGAAGCAGCTAATAACAAACATAAAGGAAGTAATGAATAGTAATACAATAATTCAGGGGACTTTACCACCCCACTTACATCAATGAATAGACCATTCAAACAGAAAATCAACAAGAAAACTATGGTTTTCAATGACACATTAGATCAGATGTAATTAACACATATATTCAGAACATTCCATCCTAAAGCAGAACAATCACATTCAAGTGCATATGGAACATTCCCTACATAACAGGCCACAAAACAAGTCTCAACAAATTCAAAGAGATCAAAGTCATTCCGAGCATCTTTTCAGATCTAAATACTATAAAACTAGAAATTAAACACAAGAAAAAAAATCTGGAGAAAACACAAATGCATGAACATTAAATAGCATGGTACTAAACAATAAATGGGTCAACAAGGCAATTAAAGAGGAAATTAAAAATACATGGAGAGAAATGACAATGTTATAGTCCAAAATCTTTGGGATGCAGCAAAAGCTGTTCTAAGAGGGAAATTTGGAGCAATACAGACCTATCTCATGAAGCAAGAAGAAATTCTGAAATAAACAACCTAATCTTACACCTAAAAGAGCTAGGAAAAGAAGAACCAACAAAACCCCAAACCACTAGAAAGAAAGAAATAATAAAGATTAGGGCAGAAATAAGTGAAATTCAAACAACAACAAAAACAAACAAATAAAAATCAATAGAATAGATTAATGAAACCAGGAGCTGGTTCTTCGAAAAGATCAACAAAATTGATAAACCTTCAATTTTATTAATCCTATTCATTATTCAATTTAATCATATTCATTAAAAAGAGAGAGGGAGAGAAAAAGAGAGAAGAATGAACTCAAAAAAAAATGAAAGAGGAGAAATAACAACAGACACCACAGATATACAAAGAATTAAAAGAAAATATTATGACAAATTATATGTCAACAAATTGAATGACTGAGAATAAATGGATAATAGAATAAATTCCTAGAAACATAGAATCTCCCAAAATTGAATCAGGAAGAAATAGAAAATTTGAACAGACCAATCATCAGCAATGAAATTGAATCATTAATCAAAAACTCCCAACAAACAAAAGTCCAGGATGAGATGGCACCACAGGGGAATTCTACTAAACATTTTAAGAAGAGTTAATACCTCTTCTCTAAACTATTTCAAAAAACAGAAGAGGAAGGAAAGATACCATATTCATTTCACAAGGCCAGCATTACCCAGACACCAAAATCAGATAAAGACACTACAAAAGGGGCGCCTGGGTGGCTAAGTGGGTTAAAGCCTCTGCCTTTGGCTCAGGTCATGATCTCAGGGTCCTGGGACCGAGCCCAGCATCGGGCTCTCTGCTCAGCAGGGAGCCTGCTTCCCCCTCTCTCTCTCTGCCTGCCTCTCTGCCTATTTGTGATCTCTCTCCCTGTCAAGTAAATAAGTAAAATCTTAAAAAAAAAAAAAAAAGATACTACAAAACAAAAACACAAAATGCATTAAAAAAATCACCCATCATGATCAAGTGGGATTTATTTCTTAGATATAAGAGGGGTTCAGTATTCACAAATCAATGTGATCACATCAATAAGAAAAAGGTTAAAAAACATTTGATCATTTCACTACATGCAGAAAAAGCATTTGACAAAGTACAATATCCATTCATGATAAAAACTCTCAAAAAGGAGTGATAAAAGGAACATAGCTCAATATAATAAAGACCAAATATGAAAAACCATATATGTAAAACCATGAACATCATACTCAGTGATGAAAACTTGAAGCTTTTCCCCTAAGGTTAGGAACAAGACAAGAATGTCTACTCTCACCATTTTTATTTAATGTAGCACTGGAAGTCCTAGACAGAGCAATCATACAAGAAAAAGAAATAAAAGGCATCCAAACTGGCAAGGAAGAACGAAAACTTTCACTATCTGCAGATGACATGATATTATATATAGAAAACCCTAAAGACTCCAACAAAATACTACTAGAATTGATATATGGATTCAGTAAGGTCATAGGATACAAAATCAATATATAGAAATCTGTTGCCTTTCTATTCACTAATAATGAAGTAACAATAAAGAGAAATTTAGAAAAGAATCCCATTATAATTGAACCAAAAACAATAAAATACCCAGGAGTAAACTTAACCAAAGAGGTGAAAGACCAATAACCCTGAAAACTATAAAATACTGATGTAAGAAATTAGAGATGATACAAATGGAAAGATCTACTGTGCTCATGTATTGGGAGAACAAATATTGCTAAAATGTCCATATTACCCAAAGCAATAGATAGACTTAATGCAATCCTTATCAAAATACCAACAGAATTTTTCACAGAACTAGAACAAATAATCCTAAAATGTGTATGGAACCACAAAAGACCTGGAATAAGCAAAGCAATCTTGAGAAGGAAGAACAAAGCTGGAGGTATCACAATCCCAAATTTCAAGATATACTAGGAAGCTATAGTAATCAAAATAGTATGGTACTGACACAAAAATAGACATCATAGAGTGCCCAGAAGTAAACCCACAATTATATCATCAATCAATCTATGCCAAATGAGGCAAGAATATGAAATGGGAAGATAGTCTTTTCAATAATGTTGTTAAGAAAGCTACATGTAAAAGAAGAAAACTGGACTATTTTCTTACCCCATATACAAAAACAAACTCAAAACGAATTAGAGACCTGAATGTGAGACCTGAAACCATAAAAATCCTTGAAGAGAGCATGGGCAATAATTTCTCCGACATCAGCCATAGCAACATTTTTCTAGATATGTCTCCTAAAACAAGGGAAGCAAAAGCAAAAATAAACTATTGAGACTGCATCACAATAAAAAGTTTTTGCCCAGCAAAGGAAATAATCAACAAAGCAGAAAGGCAGCCTACTGAATGGGAGAAGACACTGCAAATGATATATTTGATAAGGGGTTAGTATCCAAAATTTTTAAGGTACTTAAACACTCAACACCTAAAGAACAAATAATGTAATTTAAAAATGGTCAGAAGACATGAACCGACATTTCTCCAAAGAAGACATACAGATGGCCAACAGTCACATGGAAAGATGCTGAACATCAGTCATCATCGAAGAAATGTCAATCAAAACCACATTGAAGTATTACCTCACACCTGTCAGGCTAAGATCAAAAACATGAGAAACAAGTGTTGGCAATGATATGGAGAAAACAGAACCCTCATGCATTATTGGTGGGAATGCAACCTGGTGTAGCCACTGCGGAAAACTTACGGAGGTTTCTCAAAAAGTTAAAAATAGAACACCATATTATTTAGTAATTCCACTATTGGGTATTTACTCAAAAAATATGAGAACACTAACTCAAAAAGATATATTCATGCCTATATTTATTACCTCATTTATAGTAACCAAGATATGGAAACAACCCAAGTGTGCATTGATAGAAGAATGGATAAAGATACCTATATATACATGCAACAGAATATTACTCAGCTATGAAAAAGAATGAAATCTTGCCATTTGCAACAACATGGATGGATGTAGGGGACATAATTCTAAGTGACATTTGTCACTCAGAGAAAGACAAATGCATATGATTTCATGCATATGTGTGATTTAAAAACAAAACACATGAATAAATGAAAAAGAAACAACTAAACAAAAACAAAAACAAAAAACCAGACTGTTAAATACAACGAACAAACTGGTTGTTACCAGAGGGGAGTGGGTGCTGTGATGTGTGAAAAAGGTTATGGGACTTAAGGGGATACTTATTGTGATGAGCACTGAGTAATATATAGAATTATGAAATCACTATATTATGCACCTGAAACATAACACTGTATGTTAATTATAGCAGAATGTTTAAAAAATAAGTTAAAGATAATAAAAAAGAAAAAAATATGAAAATAGTACCAGCCATTCTCCTTCCACTTCTGAATTGGATCCAGTGTAGCATTTCATAATCTATTTCTCATTCTGGTTCCACAGCAAGACTTGATCAAAATACCCAATTATGCCTGAGAAGTATTACTGACACTATCCTGTGAATTCATGCTAATTGCTATAGATTGTTTATGCCTTCCCCCAAATTTAAACATTGAAGTCCTAATCCTCAATGTGGTATTTGGAGGTGGGGCCTTTTGGAGGTAATTAGGTTTGGATGAGGTCATGAGGCCTCCATGATGGAATAAGTACCATTATACGACTAGGAAAAGACATGAGCTCTTCTTTTTTCCAACATGTGAAGATATAGTAAGAAAGTCCCACCTAAGGGCGCCTGGGTGGCTTAGTCGTTAAGCGTCTGCCTTCGGCCCAGGTCATGATCCCAGGGTCCTGGGATCGAGCCCCACATCAGGCTCCCTGCTCAGCAGGAAGCCAGCTTCTCCCACTACCATTCCCTCTGCTTGTGTTCCCTCTCTCGCTGTGTTTCTCTCTGTCAAATAAAATAAAAAATCTTAAAAAAAAAAAAAAAAAGAAAGTCCCACCTATAAACCAGAAAGAGGGCTCTTCCCAGTCTCCAGAATCAGGAGAAATAAATTGTTGTTTAAGCCATCTGGTTTATGGTATTTTATAAAGCAGCCAGAGATGACTAAGGCACACATTAAAAAAAGAGTCTCTATTTAAAAAAACAAAAACAAAAACAAAAAAAAACATGGGCTTATCTCCAGTCTCTCTGGAGACTAAGTGCCTAACCTTGGCCCATTTTCAAGAGGTATTCAAGATTATGCTAAAGGTGAAGAGAGATAGGGACAAGTGTGAGCTCAAATCTAGTCTCTTATTTATCAGTTTTGGGATGGTGAATAAATTGTTTTACTTCTCTGAGCCTTAGTTAGTGTATCTGTAAAGTATGTTTATAATATCTGCAAAATTGAGGTGACCTTGTATGTGCTATCCCACTGACTGCTGGGATTACTTCTGCCGAACTCTCTTAAAGGTTCCTTTCTCCCTTATAGCTCAGGTAAATACCCTTTTGAATCTGAGTTCCCCATCAAAGCAACATCCTTACCAGATGGAAGTGAATTATTTTAATTTAATTGTTCCTTGAAAATACTCACTGAGTGCTTGTATGTGACCAGGACTCTTCCAGGTTTTGGGGATTCATCAATAAAGGGAAAAAACAAAAACATTGCCCTCAACATGTTTCATTTAATAGAGACTTCCTCTTCTAGTGGCTACCAACTACAATATTGTATGGTTGTTTTGAGGATTCAGTTTGACAATCTTTGCAATATTGCACCTATGAACCATCAATGTCGACTCACTCTCACTATGTAAAACCCACAGGTTTTATTTTAGAAAATACTTAATAAATTTTTTTCTATGTATGAACTATATTAATTTGAGGGTTACTAAAGGCAGATCCTGAGAAAAGGATTTGAGCACAATTGTTTATTTGGGAAGCTGATAATAGGAAATAACATCAGGGAATGGAGAGGTGAGGCGGGGAGAAAAGGAAACATATAGAGTAGAGAGTACAGGATCACACATATTACCAATCTGGACAATGGGAGCTTAATTCCACCAGGCAACTCTAGATGCCGATGATGAACCTGTACCTCACATTTATTCTGCTCAAGGGGTTAGAAAACTGGGTTATTTACCACTACCTTCCGTAAGTGTCTGAGAGCTTCCCCTAGAGGAAATCAATTCCCTGGTACTTTGCATTTACCTGTGATGCTTTCCGGCAAAGGTGCTGAACTGACTCGGAGTTGGAGCTACAAACACACACAGGAATAGTAACTCACCAAGGGAATACGGGCTGTGTATCAGCAGTCTGCACGACATGAATGTTACATCATGCTCATTGTAAAGAAAGAAAACCTGAGAGAGTGTCAGCCCTGTAATACAGATCACGGTCACATCTGCTCTGGAATTCAGAATGAGATTTGACTTCTCATTCTATTCGTTCCAGACATTCATCCTGGCATTCTTTCCTCTAATGCATGTCTCCAGGACTTCTCCCTAATTGCTCTTTACATTCCCTCCTCCCTTCCTTGTTTCTCCATGTCCCTGCCATACTCTCTTCATCTCATAACCGCAGTGTCGGAGTAAATTTTGCTGGCTTTATCTCTAAACATTCGTATTTTGACACTTAATGTTGACTTTATCACAACTATCCAGTACTGCGAAAGCAACCGTACTGGTTTCCCTGCTCCTATTCTTGCCCCTCTAGTTTAACTTTTTGTCAAAAATTCAAAGTGATCTCATAAATCATATGTCATATTTTTTGTTCAAAATTTTCCTCTTACTTATTATCCAGTAATCTCTTACTTATTATCAAGTATTACTATTATCAAGGTCTTACTTGACCTTACTTAACTTCTCTTATTAAAAGGACTTATTTAATCTGCGTACTCACACAACCTTCCAATGTTCGCTCCTATAAGTCTCCCCTTTGCTCAGTCCTCTGCAGGCATGTTGGGCTCTATGCTGTTGACACAGAGCACACTTATGCCTCAGAACCTCCACATCTCATTGTCTCTGCAGATATTTACAAAAGCTAGTGACTGGTGGGCTCAGGCCTTTACCATACAGTTTGGTTTTAGAACTCAGGTGCTCAGCCTTTCACAACACAGTTGCCACACATTCACCAAGGCCTCTTGACCTCCTTTAAGTCAGGGCTCTGATCAAGTATCGGCTCCGCAGAAAAGACTTTTCTGACCATTTTATCTAAGAGAGCATCTACAGCCAGCCTTTATCTCCTTGCTAAGTTTTATTTTTATTTTCATATTATGCATCAATTTATCATTATTATTTTTTAAAGATTTTATTTATTTATTTGACAGAGAGAGAGATACCACAGGTAGGCAGAGAGGCAGGCAGAGGTGGGGGGGAGAAGGTTCCCTGCTGAGCAGAGAGCCCGATGCGGGGCTCAATCCCAGGACCCTGAGATCATGACCTGAGCCGAAGGCAGAGGCTTTAACCCACTGAGCCACCCAGGTGCCCCTTATCATTATTATTTTTAATAATTCATTTTACTGCTTGAGCATAATCTCCATGTAGGCAGGGATTTTATCTGCTTTTCTCATTATTATATCTCCAGCACCTAGAATGATGCTATATCAGTCTGCATATATCATATCTCATTAACAAAAACCATATTAACATTGCATGGCCTAATGCAGTAAAAATACCTTTCTCTTCATTCTATAGGCAATGTGAACCTGGAGTGCAGCTCTACTCAACATGGTCACTCGGTCACATGAACTAAATGGAGGTCCCATTTGCCAGGTCTTTCAGGATCACTTTGAGTTTTATTTTTATTTCTTTCTTTTTTTTTTTTTTTAAGATTTTATTTATTTGACAGAGAGAAACACAGCGAGAGAGGGAACACAAGCAGAGGGAATGGTAGCGAGAGAAGCAGGCTTCCTGCCGAGCAAGGAGCCCGATGTGGGGCTCGATCCCAGGACTCTGGGCTCATGACCCGAGCCGAAAGCAGATGCCTAACGACTGAGCCACCCAGGTGCCCCTCACTTTGACTTTCAAATCTACTAAGAAGTGACAGAAGTCACAACTCCTAGTCAGTTTTTGTTAGCCAAATAAGTCACATGGCAGAGGGCAGGAAAGTGTAATCTCAAGTGTCCTTGTGAATAGCCTTAGTAACTACCACAAATACTTAGCTCCTATTTTATAACCAATATTTACAGAATGAACAAATAAATAAATTGAATAGGCCACATACTAAATGAACAAATTTGGAGACATTTTTCTTAACATCTATGAAGGCAATTAGAGAAATACATTGCATTTAAAATATAAAACATGAGAAAGAAGGAGACACATACCAAGAAACAAACTCTTAACTGTAGAGAACAAACTGATAGTTAACAGAGGGGAGGGGGGAATCAGGTGATGGGAATTTAGGAGCACACTTATCACAATGAGCACTGTAATGTACAGAATGCTGAATCATTACATTATACACCTAAAACTAATACAACACTGTATGTTAATGATATTGGAATTAAAATTTAAAAAATTTTAAAAAGATGCCACATAAGAAAAAAAATACATATATATAAAAGATGTTAGTAGATATATGAGCACCGTGAGAACAGGACCTTACCTGTTCTATTCATACCTGGCATTTAGAATGCTCAATATATGATAAATCTTCAATAAATCTTTGATGAATAAATAAATAAAGTGCAGCATAATTTGGTAAATGTACAGGTGTCCAATTTGGCTGTGCTTTCAAAGATGCAAATTTTAAATATTTATGTGTACACACACAAGTATATACACATATTTAAATAAGGCAATTTACAATCATTCATTTCACATTAGGAAGTATAACTTATTTAGGAATATAGCAAGAAAGAAATTTTTTTAGTATCTTTAGAAGTAGTTGCTTGCTGGTTTATTCTCTTCCAGAATAATCCATAATTCTACTTAACATTTAATATGATCATGGAAACAACCTTGTCTTTGATGTTTTTATCTATCTATCTATCTATCTATTTATTTATATAGATTTTTTTTTTTTATTTGAGAGAGAGAGCACAAGCAGGGGAGAGGCAGATGGAGAAGAAGAAGCAGGCTCCTGTCTAAGCAGGAAGCCCAATACAGGGCTCAAACCCACAGTCCTGAGATCAGGACCTGAGCCGAAGGCAGACACTTAACCAACTGAGCCACCCAAGTGCCCTATAATATTTAAATCATATCTTGTGACGGCAAAATTTCCTTGTAAAATGGGAAACAGGATTTAGAGAGCTATTTTTGAAGTGAAATCTTTCAAGAACTTAAGTTTATCATAAAGCTTTCTAAAGACTATCACATAAACAACTTCCATCAGTGGCTTCTACATAAATCATGCATTTAAAATATGTAAACTTCACATTTCCTCAGGGAATATCATCTAACAACATAAACAGAAAGAAAAAAAATGAATTACAGTTTATAGATTTTTACTGCCAAGCTAACTTGGAGATCAAAATTACAGTCTCACTCTAACTCATTTTTATTTAGTCTAAGGAATTATTTTTCCCATTGGGAAGTCATGTTAAGAAATTCAGCATTAAATGCTGAATCTAAATTGGATTATTATAACATAAGTATATTAATTAATTGCAGATTTAAAGAAGCTAAGAACAAGGAAAAAAAAAAAGAATAGACACCTGGAAAGACGAACTCCTGAAAGGTATTTTTAAAGTGGTAGATTAAGGATCTAATTATGCACATTTACTGCAAACCATTGTTTATAGATAGCATTTACTGAGAACCTCCTAAATGTGCAATGTTGTTCTAAGTGCTTAAATTCTCACAAAAAATAGTAAGGGAATGCTATTATTAGCCTTCTACTTTCAATGAGGAGTCTAAGATATAAATAGTTAAGTGACTTGTGATTTAATAGTTAAGTTAATGTGATTTCACAAAGCTAGTAACTGATGGGGCTCAGGTCCACACCCATACAGTTTGGTTTCAGAACCTGTGTGCCAGGCCATTTGCAACACTGTTGCTAGTGCATTCCCCAAAAAGGCATTCTACCTAAATATTTGAAAATATCCTCTCACACTTTGACTCTAGATTCTACAAGAGGGAACATCAGGTCTACTCCTTCACGTTTCCGAGGAAGGTTGTAGATATCAGAAACCCTAATATATATTGCCTATGTTCTCAGTTAATGAACGACATCACTGAATGCCTGTTTTGTAGGTAATAGCACATGAACACTGGAATGGAATTGAGGACACTATCTAATTAAAGAGATATAGTCCAAATGAAAATTAAGTGAAGCATTAAAATTTTAAAATCTAACTGTGTGCATGACAGGGCACCTGGGTAGCACAGTTGGTTGGGTGACCAACTTTTGGTTTCAGCTCCAATCATGATCTCAGGGTTGTGGGATGGAGCCAATGGGGCTCTGCCCTCTGCAGAGTGTGCTCGGGACTGTCTCTCCCTTGCCCTCTGCACCCACACATAAAAAATAATTTTAAAAAAATTTGAAAAACAAAATATGCATTATGATGATTGAGAAAATATCTCTATCACCAACTGATAAAGCGTGTGGAAGTGGAAAGACACATACACACATAAACTATTACAAGTTCACACACGTTATAATAGAGGTACATCCAAGTTATAAGAAAGCAGAATGAGGATACTTTCTAGAGGAAATAACTTAGAGCTAAGTCTTGAAGAATGGCTAGGAGTACACTAGACAGAGAATTATATATAGAAACACATGCATATATATGTAAATAAGTATGCTGAACAGAGAAAAAACTGCATACATACATATATATACATACACACATATAAGAGAGAGAACTCCATACTCGTATATACATGTGAGTACACTCACTCATATATATGCATCTATCTAGTTCTTTCTCTTTCAGTATATTCCTATCCATTTATATATGCATATATATATACACACATACATATTGCAAATATATATTCAATTTATATGCAATTTGCAGTTATATAGAAATAGTACATAATTTTAAACAATACAATTATATGAAATAATATATGTATTTATATATTAATACATACATAAATGCATCCGGGATTGCTTTTGCCTGCAAGTATCAGAAAATGTAAATGAACAATGGCTTAAACAAATTAGGTATTTAATTTTTGTTCCTTAAGAAGTCGGAGGTAGGTAGCTCAGGGCTGAAAGAGTCTCCAAAATGGTATTAGAAATTCAGATGCATTCTGTCTTTCTGCTAAGCCTCTCTTAGCATGGAATTTCAGCTTCCTATTTGTGGTCTTGGGGTCAAAAGTTTGTTTCATCTCCAGTATTGCATTTTCATTCCAGGCATGAGAAGGGGAAGGACAGAGAACAAACAGTGGCTGCCATAAAAACTAACCCATTTCGGAGAAATTTCTTGGAACACTCAATCTCTTCTGCTTCTGTTAGGCACAACTGTCTCATGACATCCTTATCTTCAGGGGATGCTATAAATTTATTTTAGCTGAGTATAATGTCTGTCTAAAAAACTCAGGGTTTTGGGGCACCTGGGTGGCTCAGTCCTTAAGCATCTGCCTTTGGCTCAGGTCATGATCCCGGAGCCCTGGAATCGAGCCCCACATCGGGCTCCTTGCTCGGCAGGAAGCCTGCTTCTCCCGCTACCACTCCCTCTGCTTGTGTTCCCTCTCTAGCTGTGTTTCTCTCTGTCAAATAAATAAAATCTTAAAAAAAAAAAAAAAAAACTCAGGGTTTTGTTAAGAAGAAATGAAAAATATTTTCGGGTAGGAAATTGTATATGCCACAATCTAGTCATAGAATCATCATAGAAAACTTGAAAACGTTTAAAAGCTTAGGGAGAAGAGAATCACTCATTTTTATTACCCACAACTACTGATAAAATAATAGTATAAATTCTGCAACAATATTTTCCTTGGTGCATCTGCTTCACTTTTATTTATTTACAAATGACCATAACATACTTTATTTCAATATTCAATTATTATTGTATCCTTGGAGTAATTTTGTTTTTACTATTACAAATAATGCTACAATCATTCATTTTAAAGAGTTTATACTATTTTGGTTTATATTTGAGATAGATTTCCAGAAAATACAATTACTGGATTAAAAGCTGTGAATACTTCTTTCCTGATTCTTACTGCCCATTTAACAATTTATTGCTAATTACTCTTATAATAGCAATAAATGTCATATGACCTACAAATAAATTAGATGGCATAATTTTAAACCCTTTTGAGTTTTGTATACAAAAAATGAAACCTTGTTTTATTTGCATTGTGGAGATTGGACATTTTTTGTTTTCGTTTTTTTTTTTTTTGTTTCTTTATCAGTTGTATTTATTTTTAAAGATTTATTTACTTGAAAGAGAGAGAGAGGGAAGGGGTAGAGGGAAAGAATCTCAAATAGACTCCCCACTGAGCACAGAGCCCACAGGGCTCTCACAACCCTGAGATCACCACCTGAGCCAAAATCCAAAGTCTGGACTGAGCCACCCACGTGCTCCTCTTCAGTTGTATTTAAATTTGTTTTTCTTAAACTATACATTCATTCGCTTTTCCAATTTATTAATTTTATTATCAATACCTTTCTTAATAATGTGTGTTGTATTTTAATATAAGCTAAGGTATTTAATATAAGCTAAGGTACCTGCCCAAACCAGTAGCAAATAATTTCCTCAGTTTAACTGCCTTTTATATACTTAAATTTGTACTACTAAAAATAGAAAATTTTAGGGGCTCCTGGGTGACTCAGTGGGTTAAAGCCTCTGCCTTCGGTTCAGGTCATGATCTCAGGGTCCTGGGATGAGCCCCACATTGGGCTCTCTGCTCAGCAGGGAACCTGCTTCCTCCTCTCTCCCTCTGCTTGCCTCTCTGCCTACTTGTGATCTCTCTCTCTGTCAAATAAACAAATAAAATCTTTAAAAAAATTCATAAAAATAAAAAAAATTAAAATAGAAAATTTTAGAGCAAAATCAACCAATTCAAAGATAAACTTCTGACTTGTTTTTTTTAAGATTTTATTTATTTATTTGAAAGAGAGAGAGATCACAAGTAGGCAGAGAGGAGGAAGTAGGCTCCCCGCTGAGCAGAGAGCCAGATGCAGGGCTAGATCCCAGGACCCTGAGGCTGTGACCTGAGCCAAAGGCAGAGTCTTTAACTCACTGAGCCACTCAGGCGCCCCTTATTTTATTTTATTTTATTTTTTAAAGATTTTACTTTATTTTATTTTATTTATTTGACAGAGAGAGAGAGCACAAGTAGGCAGAGAGGGAGGCAGAGAGAGAGGAGGAAGCAAAACTTCTGACTTTTTAAAATGAAGTTACCAATCATCAAGAGTTAAAGGAGAAATTTAAGGTCATACAGTTAATAAATGTCCTACATGAACTCTTTATCAAAAAAAAAAAAAAAAGGAGGAGGAGGAAAAGAAGAAAAATAAATTATTTGACAGTACTTCCCAACTTTCTGAATCCCTCCTGAATAGATATTTTATTTGAATCTCTCTACAGATGGTAAGATCTTGTATTAGTTTGCTAGGACTGCCACAACAAAATACCACAAACTGGTGGCTTACATGATACAAACTTATTTTCTAACAGTTCTGGAGGCTAGAAGTGTTAGTTTGGTTTCCCCTGAGGCAACTCTCTTTGGCTTACAGATGGCCACCTTCTTGCTACACTCTAACTTAAACTTTTCTCTATTCACATACATCCCTGGTGTTTCTCCTCTGTAAGAGGACAGCAGTCACAATGGAGTGGGCTCATCCTTATTTAAGTGACTTTGTTTAACCTTAATTACCCCTTTAAAGACCCAACCTCCAAAGAGCATCCTGTTCTAAGGTATTGGGAGTTAGGACCCCAACATATGAATGCAGGAGCACAATTCAGTCCATAACAGGTACAAAAAATATCATATCTATGTCAATATCTACCTTTCTATCATCTATATACCAATTTCCACAATCACAGACTGAAAATTCTGGTACTTAGGGGATCTAGTTTTAGTGTCCTGTTTGATCACATCCTCAGAGATTCAAGATGCTATTTAACAGATCTTTAGGTCAAATTTATTTTATAATTTTAAAGTCAATGGTAGTTTCAACAGATGACTTCAAACGGAACAATTTATGAAAATATATTGGTAAGAGCTTTTCAGTAAAACTATAAATATCAGATAATGATTACTTATCATACATACTTTAAATGAAAACTATCTGATTAGCAATATATTAAAATCCAATATGATTTATCATTTTATAAAAAAGTATTCAGATTTAAAAGATGATTTTCTTCTTCTAAAATAGAATAATATATAATTACCTAAATTCATGTTATAATTTGTTCCTTTCATGCTACTCTGTTTGAATTATCACTAATGCTAATGAACTGCCTTCAGTGATTAGTGGAATTTTTCATTATCCAAAAGCAAATAAGTGAATTTTAAAATAGTCTATATTAAAAACATGCACACTCTGCTTACAGTGAATAAGAAAAAACAATCCTGTTATGCCCATAATACCATCTAGAAATTGAAGACTCCAAGGTATCTTGTCTTTTGCCATTGCTTATTTTGTCATCCGTAATGTAGATTACTATACATTGTTTGGTTGGACATTACATATTTCAAACACCTATTAAAAAGCCCTACATTTATCCCAGATATAATATGGCTATATTTAGTTAAAAGTATTACCTACATGGCCCACTGACATGCATTCTGAGAAGCAAGTTTAGGGCACATAAATATTCATAATTTCAACATCTCCTTTATTTTACTGTCAAATTAAATTTAGATTAAAAATATCCCTATTTAAATAGTAAGGCAATGCAGTCAAAATAGTATTATTGCTATGTTTAAATAGCACATTAAGTGCAGAAGGAATAATAAGTTCTTATTCAAGGTCTTGCCCATGATTTGGCAAAAGCTATTTTTCAGCTTTATAACAAAGAGAAATCAGTAATTTTACCATCTCTTAAGTCTCATACTCACTTATGTCTTACTACTGTTTTTTTTAATCTTTTATCACGAGAAGAGATTGTTTTACATTGGCATCATAAATGAGATATGGAGGGAATGTAAATGGTGCAGAACACCCAGTGATTTAGAAACACTTGAGGGGCTTATTCCTGGTTCCACTACTTACTGGTTGTGTTACCCTGGACAAATTACTGAACCACTCAATCCCTGCTTCTTCTCGAATGGGAACAAAGCCTTTCTCATAGGATTGTGAGAAGTGACTGAAAATTTGCATTAGCACAGAAAAGTACTCAATAAGCAAGGATTTTAAACAATGTTTTTTTCCTGAAATGAGATTATCTAATCATGATTATTGACTCTTTTCTGATCTTATTTTTCCAGTTAGTGCCATCACATTAATGAAGAAAAAAGATCAAATCAAATTAATTAATTTCAGGACTCAATTGTGTGCTTTCAATTCAGACAAATGAACTATTTAAGATAATTCTATATTATATTGGTACTAAAGCCTATTATAAATATTCTAATCTGCTATAATTGCAATATTTTTCTATTATGTTGAGCAATTCAATGAATGCATGTTTGACTTTTATATTTACGAATGTAAACATTATAACTTACAATTTAAATGAAAACTTTAATAAATGTGATTCTGAAGTCAAATTTTTATCATCTATTAATGAGCTCTAACTCATTCTTAAGTTATCAGTATTTAAGGTAGAAAGCCACTTTATTAATATTCAAATAGTTGAAACAGATATTTTACCTTTGGACATATTCTACTCTAGTTTCATTTATACTAATTAACACATTTAATATAAGTATACACATGTACTTATATTCTAATATGTAAGGGAAAAAGCTGAAAGATGGATCAGATGTCATAATGGTTGATCTTTTTTGGGCACTGAATTGAGCCACAGTTATTTATCTCATGATACTTATGCTTAAGAATACAAGTAGGAGAAAGGAGCCAGCTAGCAGGTCTATACTGGAATTATGCATTATCATTTGACAGGTACTAGATAGGTAAAGGAGAATCAGAATGTAGCTACTGAGAAAATGAACTCCAAACAGTGAGAGAATGATGGTAGAAAGCAATTTGAACATCAGAGGTTCAGGAACAGAGCAATAGAAATGAGATAAAAGTAGACCTAGAGGCAAGTACTGTTGAGAATTGTCAGAGTTTCTCAACATATAAACAGAGCTGATAGCATGGACGGTGGAAAGTCAACAACGAGACTCTGCGACTCTGTTTCCTATAAGTTACAGGTACTAGGAACATTAGAACCTTAGGAGCTGATAATGAAGGCAAAGAAGTAAGTGGAAGGTACAATTTAAGAAGCAGGCTACATGGTGGCTAAGTGCGTGGGCTCTGAGCTACACTGCCTGGGTTTCTATATGTTTCTATCCCTTAGTTTCCTCACCTATAAAATGGGGAAAACACTACTATTTCCCTCACAGTATTTGTAAAGCACTTATAGCAGTGGCTAAATTATGCTAAAGTGCTAAATAAGTATTTTGCAACTTTATGGAAACCTCTAGACCCAGTCTTGTCTGATAATAAAGAAGAGAAACACAGTTTGGCTCTTCTATCAAGGAGTCAAGAGTCAGAATTCTAGGGGCACCTAGCTGGCTTAGTCAGCCTGTGAGTGATCTCAGAGTCTTAAGTATAAGCCCCATGATGGGCATGGAGCCTACTTTAAAAAAAAAAAAAAAAAGTCACAATTCTAAATACAGCGGCTCTTTTACCAAAGGTCAAGTGGAGCTTTGACACTGAATCAAAATGAAAGCCCACTGGTTAGCAGTGAGGAATTAGTGCAGAGAAAGATGGCAAAGCAGGAAGACAATATTAATTCACCTAGACTCAAAGTAGGCTGAGAGGGGTTCAGATCACACAAATCTACTATCTACTTCATTCCAAATGGTTTAAGAGTAAAGATGCAATTATGGTTTCAGTAGAGGGTATCACTGATCCTAATGAAACTGGGTAGAACAGAAATGAAGCAACAAATAATGGACAGGATACCAAATGGAGATGAGGGGTCAAATGTCTGTATTATGGGAAAAGGAGGGATGCAAAGGCTAGAAACCAGCTGTTTGACTTTACCAGAGTTTTGCAAGGAGTTTAATTTTCTTAATGGGTGAATTCATTTCAGAGTAATACCTATTTTTCATCTGTGAATTCCTGAACTATGGCTTCTCTGCGTTCTGCATATAAAAGCATTAAATGAATTTTGTTTTAAAAGAATGAATGATTCATGAAATAATGTGAATAGACATGCCCGGTGAAATGCAATTTCAGGTGTCTTTCCATTCTAACTCACTGCATTAAATGTCCAATTGTTACAAAGGAAAGCTATTTTCTTATCTTCAAGGAATGAGATTTAGGCCATTTTTGCTGAGCTGTCATGCTGGAGCACAGTTTAGAGACAAGCATAGGCAAATCTGACGCTGAAGTAAAAGGTATGACCAATACTCTGAACTAGGTTATTCATGGGAATGAGACAAAGTGAGGTCCAGAGGATAAAGGTATCAAATGGCAAAGTTAAGGTAAAGAGCTCACAGGTCACAGGCAAGAAGAGAGTTACTATGATTTAAGGTTATGATGTGGTTTGAATGAGGGAGGCAAACCAAAGTAATTGCTATCAAAAACAAAAAGAAAAGCCCGAGACATGGAAGTGAGGTCTGCTCCTTCATCTAATCATGGATTATATTTTGAAGTCCTACAAAATAGTGTCTAATTTATCTTTGGGCATGCTATTCAATCCCATTAAGCCCAGTTCTCTCATAACAAGAGTACTTACTATTTCTAAAATAATTAAAAGGTGCAAGACCTAGAAGTCATTTAGCACAGTGCCTGGCATGAGTAGGCTATAAATAAAAAAGACAAGTCACGTCTGCCACTAACTAATGGTGTGAACTATGGACAACTCACCCTTCCTGAGCCTCAGTTTCTTTACTTATAAAAATTTACTTGGTGGGTTATTTTTTGCATCACAGCATATGGGTCTTAACATTTGACCAAGTGTCCGTCATGGAATAAGCACTAAAGAAGTGGAACAATCATTACTGTTAACCTCTGTGTAGCCACCTAGAATCTTGAATGATTTTTTCTTTGGTGCAATGTTCACCCTAGGGGATGTTTATCTTAGCGAAGACAAATTAACCAGGAATTGGTATACTGGTAATACATGTCTTATAAAATAAAGGTCTGTGATAGTTTGGATTTTTGTTAATGAAATATTAATTTCCCTCTGTTCCACTGGGGGCAAAGTATACTTCCTGCTCCTTGGGAATTGGGTTTGCCCTGCAACTTGCTTTAGTTAAAGGGATATTATCAAACATGATGCAATGACAATGCAGTTTGACATAGGTATGCCCTTTCATAATCTAGCATAAGAAGACTATATCCTAGGTGACTGCCAGTCCAAGGAAAATGAGGAAACATATGCAGTCTCAGCCTAGAATCAAATCCAGTAAATCCCAGTAGAACACAGCACTACCCCAGCCAAACCAGAATCCAAGGGGTGAAAAAATAAACACTTTTGACATTGGGTTTGGGTAAGTTTATTGTGCAGCATTATTGTGGCAAGCAGATGAATAGAAGGCCTAGCAAATAGACAAAGTATCCAAGTAAGGGCAGACGTGGTGCAGTATATTTCTCAGAATCTCTCTGAGAGCCTATTATTTATTTGTTACTGTCAGAATTAGCACCAAGGATACTTATGAGAAAAGAAAATGATCTTGGGGAATACAATCAGGAAATAAGTAAAGTAATAGTAACAGACAAAGTGGATTTAACTCTAAACAAAGAGCTAAAAATGTAACAGTCCATATTCCTCAAAAACAATTTTAGGGAACTGTTTGAAGACATAGCTTTAGAAATACAATATAAATGACAGAAACAAGAGATTACTGGGTGTTCTTGCACTGTAGTCCTATGATATAGCATGATACACTCACTTCCTGTTGGTGAAGCTATTCTATAATTCAGTAGAAACAGATGTTACCTTATACAATTTACAGTAGAGATGCAAATTTCTACCTGATGAACAGACAACTCTGCAATCTTATCCTAATGTCTTTGTTGAAACTTTTCTTGAGAGAGCGTGCTGGAGAAGGGCAGTGGGAGAAGAGAGAAAACCTTAAACTGGTCCCCCCACCCCAGCGCAGAGCCTGATGGGGGCTTGATCTCATGACCCTGAGATCATGACCTGAACCAAAATCAAGATTCAGTTGCTTAACCGACTCAGCCATCCAGGTGTCCCTTTTGAAACCTTTTACCATCTTATTAACTATGAAATTAATTACCATGTTGAATGAAATCTTTGATAGGTATGCATTTCATATTTGTGTGAGAATCATGTATACTTTAATAATATTTTAATAATCAAAATACAAATTGGGACAGGAGGACAGAGGCTTGGCTCTAAGGTTGGCAAGTAGTCCACAACCACCTGACTAAACTGCACTGCAGAATCCCCTCACACACAACTCATTCCCTTCCCAGATGCCAGTGCGGGAAATACATACATACATACATACATACTACATACATATGTTTTTAAAAAAAAAATTTTTTTTAAGCCCCTTGCAGATTTTAGGAGATAGGAAACCCAGCGAAGAGCTAATTACTTATAAATCTTACCACAACAAGCTAGTATGGCATATACTGACTATTACTTTAATGAGCAGTTACTTTGCCCATGACTATTTGGATTTTAAAGGGTAATAGCTTTCTGGGGAGGCAGCGGGGGAGATTGTTTCTAAATCAGAAAATTCAGAGGCTTAAACATTAAATAAAACCTGATGCCAACCATAAACACATTTTCAAAATATCTCCAACAGAATTCCACAAAAACATTCCACAGGTGCTCTTAATTAGGTACTGGAGATTATAGGTCCCCTAGCTAATTTAGAAGCTCTCTCAACTAACTGAAAGTGCCTTTTCCTACTGTAATACATTATTCTCTATTTTCCCAACTGAATGAATATGACTTTTCAAGTTCCCTGCAGGTGCAAGTTTAAATTAATTTATTATCTTCAGGACCCAAGGCAGAAGTCCTAGTCCTTGATCATTTTGCCTGTTAATATGTAATGTTCTGTTAGGTTGGGTGCTACCTAAAGAAAGGACACAAATGAGGCTTCTCCACCAGGGGACATTGTTAATCAAAAAATCTAAACCTTAAAAAAAAAATCTAAACCTTAACTTTTTGGTCAACTATACCAGTAATTCCTCTAGTTGTTCTGAAATTTTTGTCATTCTCCATGTTCTCTCCTCTCTCTGTGTCTTTGCTATTTCATGAGCCTGCAATTAACTCTCTCTCTTTTGTTCATCAGGCAAACTGCTATTCTTTTTTTAGATTTGCCCTCAATTTGCCATCATCAGATGGAGTTCTAAATTCATTCTTCCCAGAAAATGCATGCATAAACCAACAGCATGGCACTTCTTATAATGTATGTTACTTGCTTATTTACATGTTTCTCTTCATAAGAAACATAATGAAGATTGCTACAAATTAGTTTCTCTATAGCCTCTCAGCCAGCTGTGCTGGGAGCTAACCCTACCCACCAATACTCCTGAAGCAGTTATAGCCAGGCCTCTCAGCTCACCATGTCGGGGCCAGCCCTGTCTGCCAGTGTGACTATAGTACCCTAAGCCAGTCACTCTAGACACCTGGGCTGGGGTCTAGCACCTCCCATAGTTAACGGCCAGTCACAATGGAAGGAAGTATGTAGCACACACAGAAGTCATCCCTGAGGTGTCTGATTGCAGTGATTAAAAGTGATTGTGTCACTGGGCCCCACAAGATACCTCCTACACCACTAGTTTCAAGATCAGGAAACATAGCTAACCTACCTAATACATAAAACCAAACACAAAGAGTCAGACAAAATAAGAAGAAAATATATTCCAAACAAAACAATAATTAAAAAAAAAACCTCAGAAAAAGAACTAAATAACACAAAGATAAGCAATCCATCTGATGAGGAGTTCAAAGAAATGGTCATAAAGATGCTACTCAGAGTTGAGAGAAAAGTAGATGAACTTCAACTTAGTGAAAACTTCAACAAAGAGGAAGAAAATAGAAAGAACTAATCAGAGCTGAAGAATATAACCACTGAAAAATACACTAAAGGGAATTCATAGCAGATTAGAGAATGCAAAAGAATAGATAACCAAGCCGGAAGATATGGTAGTGGAATCACTCAAGCTGAACATCAAAAAGGAAAAAAAAAAAGTATTTTAAAAAATGAGGATAGGTTAAGGGACCTTTGGGACAAGATCAAGCACACTAGCGTTTCACATTATAGGTTTCCCAGAAGAAAAAGAGATAAAAGGGTAGAAAATTCATCTGAGGAAATAATAGCTAAAAACTTCCCTAACCAGGGGATGGAAACAGATATCCAGATCTAGGAATCACAGAGAACCACATCAACACACAAAATAGAAATGTCAAAATTTGGGGTTCTTGGTGGCTCAGTCACCCAACTCCTGGTTTCAGCTCAGGTCATGATCTCATGGGTTGTAAGAGTGAGCACCGTGTCAGGCTCCAGGCTCAGTAGAGAGTCGGCTTGAGATTTTCTCCCTCTGCCCCTCCTCCCACATTCATACACATTCTCTCTCTAAAATAAATATACGCTTTTTAAAAAAATATTAAAAATTAAAGAGAATCTTAAAAGTAGCAAGAGAAAAGTAAAAAGTTACCTATCAGGGAAATCCCATAAGGATATCAGGTAATATCTCACCAGAAACTTTAAAGGCCAGAAAAGAGTGGCATATTATATTCAAAATGTTGAGCAGAAAAAACCTACAACCAAGAATACTCTCCCTGGCAAGGTCATCATTCAAAGTTGAAGGAGAAATAAAGTTTGCCAAAGAAAAGTTAAAGGAGTTCATCATCCCCAAAACAACTTTACAAGAAATGTTAAAGAAACTGCTTCAAGCAGAAAAGGAAAAGTCATAACTAGAAGAAAACTATTTAAAAAAAATTATTCTTAAAACAAATAGAAAAAATGGTAGATTGCTTATAAAACTAGTATGAAGTTTAAAAGACAAAAATAGTAAAATCAATTATATCTCTAAAACTAAGAGATACACAAAATAAAAAGGTGTAAAATATACCATCATATACATAAATTATGGAGTGAAAGAATAAAAAATGTAGTGTACTTAAGAATGTATTTGAACTGGGACGCCTGGGAGGCCCAGTTGATTAAGATAATTAAAGCTCAGGTCATGATCCCAGGGGTCTTGGGATCAAATCCTGCATTGGCCTTCAGCTGGGCAGTGAGTATGCTTCTCTGTCTCCTGCTCCCATTGCTTGTGTTCTCTCTTTGACAAATAAATAAAATCTTGAAAAAAAATGTATTTGGACTTATGCAAACATCAACTTGATAGAGAGTGCTATATATACAGGACGTTATATATGAACTGCATGGTGACCACAACCAAAAATCTATAATAGATACATAAAATATAAAGACAAAGGAATCCAAACATAACAGTAAAGAAAGTCATCAAATCACAGGGGAAGAGAGCATAGAAGAAAAGAACAGACAGAACTACAAAAACAACCATAAAACAATTGACAAAATGCCAGTATTATGAGCTGACCCTTGAACAACACAAATTTGAACTGCATAAGTATACTAACATGTGGATTTTTTTCAATAAATACAGTAGAGGACTATAAATATATTTTCTCTTCCTTTCTTATTAACACTTTTTCTCAAGCTTAATTTATTGTAAGAATGTGGTATATAATACACATAACATATAAATATGAGTTAATCAACTATTTAATTTATAAGCAAGGCTTCCAGTCAATCGTGGGATATTAGTGGTTAAGTTTTTGGAGAGTTAAAGCTTTAAGCAGATTTTCTACTGCATAGGGCTTAGGTGTTGCTAACTCTAGTGCTGTTCAAGGGTCAACAGTACATACCTATCAATAATTAAGTGTAAAGGAATTAAATGCGCCAATCAAAAGACACAGTAACTAAATGGATTAAAACAACAACAACAACAAAAAAACAAAAACAAAAAAACAAGAACCACTATACCTGCCTATCAGAGACTCACTTTAAACCTAAAGACACAGAGTGAAAGTAAAGGGATGGAAAAGATATTCAATGGGAATGGAAAAAGAAAAAGAAAAAAGCTGGGGTGCCAATATTTGTACCAGACAAAGTAGACTTTAAAACAAAGACTATAGGGGCACCTGGGTGGCTCAGTGGGTTAAAGCCTCTGCCTTCGGCTCAGGTCATGATCTCAGGGTCCTGGGACTGAGCCCCACATTGGGCTCTCTGCTTAGCGGGAAGCCTGCTTCCCTTTCTCTGCATGTCTCTCTGCCTACTTGTGATCTCTCTCTGTCTCAAATGAATAAATAAAATCTTTAAAAAATAAATAAATAAAACAAAGACAAGCATTACATAATGATAAAGGGATCATTCCAACAAAACTGTATAACCATTTTAAATATCTATGCACTCAACACATGAGCTCTTAAATGTATGAAGCAAATATTAACAGACATAAGTGGAGTAATTGACAATAATATTATAATAAAAAATAGAGGACTTTAATATCCCATTTACCTCAATGGATAGATCATCCAGACTGAAAATCAGTAAAGAAACAGTTGCTTTGAATGACACATTAAGACTATATAGGCTTCACAGATATATAGATAGAACATTCAATCCCCAAACATCAGGATACACATCCTTTTTGGGGGGTGGGGGGCAGAGAGCAGAGCAAGAGAGAGAGAGACAGAGTGTGAGAGAATCGTAAGCAGGTTCTACACACAGCACAGAGCTGGATACAGGGCTTGATCCCACAACCCTGAGATCATGACCTGAGCTGAAACCAAGAGTTGGATGCTTAAGCAACTGAGACACCCAGGTGCTGCAATATACATTCTTTTTTTTTTTTTTAAAGATTTTATTTATTTGACAGAGAGAAACACAGTTGGAGAGGGACACAAGCAGAGGGAATGGTAGCAGGAGAAGCTGAGCAAAGAGCCCAATGTGGGGCTTGATCCCAAGACCCTGGGATCATGACCTGAGCCAAAGGCAGAAGCTTAACGACTGAGCCACCCAGGCGCCCCTGCAATATACATTCTTAAAATGCATATGGAACATTCTCCAGGATAGATCACATGTTAGGCCACAAAAGCAATTCTCAGTAAATTTAAGAAGACTTAAAATCATATCGACCATCTTTTCCAGTCACGATATGAAACTACAAATTACAATTAAAAAAAAACTAGAAAAAATAAAAATACATGGAGACAAATGAAAACAGAGACAAATGGTTCAAAATCTTTGAAACACAGCAAAAACAGTTCTAAAGGAGATGTTTACAAAAATAAAGACCTACTTCAAAACAAAAGAAAAATTTCAAACAATCTGACCTTACACCTAAAGAAACTACAAAAAAAAAAAAAAAAAAGAAGAAGAAGAAACTAACAAAGCTCAAAGTCAATGAAGGGGGAAAAATCAGAGCAAAAATTAAATAAAATAGAGACTAAAAAAATAGTAGAAAAGATCAATGAAATTAAGAGTTGGTCCTCTGAAAATATAAATAAAATTAATAAACCTTTAGCTAGATTCATCAAAGAAATAAGAGGAAGGACACAAACTCCGAAATTAGTTACAACTAATGCTACAGGAATATAAAGGGTCACAAGAGACTACTACTAAAAATTGTATGCCAACAAACTATAAGAACTGAGTACATTTTTAGAAATACAAAATTTTCTAAAACTTAATCAGGAAGAAATAAATCTGAACAGACTCATTATCAGTAACAATATTGAATTGGTGATTGGAAAATAACAACATACAAAAATCCAGAACCAGATGGCTTCACAGGTGAATTCTATCAAATATTCAAATGAAAGTTAATACCTATTCTCATACTATTCCAAAAAATGGAAAAGAAATGCTGCCAAGTTCATTTTATGAAGTCAGAATTACCAACACCAAAAGCAAAGACTCCAAAAAAAAAAAAATTGCAGATCAATATCCCTGATAAAAATAGATAGAATATAATTGCAAATAATAGCAAACCAAATCCAAAGGGTTATTTACCATGAACAAGTAAGACTTATTCCTGGGATGCAAGGATATAGTTCAATATCCATACATCAAACAATGTGGTATACCACATTAACAAAATGAAGGATAAAAATCAAAATTTCATGTCAAGAAATGTAGAAAAAGTATTTGATAAAATTTAACATTCATTTACAATAAAAACACTCAACAAAGTTAAGAAGGAACATGCCCAACAAAATAAAGGCCATAGATGATGAACCCACAGCTAACAACCTACTCAATGGTGAAGAGCTGAAAGCATTTTCTGTAAGACCAGGGGCAGGACAAGGATATTCACTTTTGCCACTTTCATTCAACATAGTGTTGGAAGTTCTACCCACAGCCAACACAAGAAAAGAAATGAATAAAAGGCATTCAAATTGGTAAAGAAGTTAAATTTTCATTATTTGCAGATGACATTATACTATACATATAGTATTATATATAGTTATATGTGTGTGTATGTGTGTGTGTATATATATATGTAACTGTAAAGACTTCACTGAAAAACCCCATTAGAATAAATGAATTCATTAAAGTTGCAAGATATAAAATTAATACATAGAAATTTGTCGCATTTTTATACACTAATAGAAAACTAGCAGAAAGAAACTAAGAAAACAGTCCCACTTAGAATGGCATTAAAAAGAATAAAATACCTAGGAATAAATTTAACAATGGAAGTGGAAGACCATACTTTGTCAACTACAAGACACTGATAAAATAAATCAAAGATGTCACAAATAAATGAAAAGATACAGTGTGCTCATGGATTGTAAGAATATCATTAAAATGTCCATACTGACTAAAGCATTCTACAGATTGAATGCAGTCTCTATCAATACTAATAGAGTATAGAGCAGTCTCTATCAATACTAATACTAATAGCTTTCACAGAACTCAAACACAAAATTGTAAAATTTGTATGGACCACAAAAGACCCTGAATAGCCAAAGCAAACTTGAGAAGAAAGAACAAAGCTAGAGCGTATCACAAATTCAGATTTCAAACTACTTCAAAGATACAATAATAAAATCAGTATCATATTGGCACAAAAATAGATCAATAGAACAGGATAGAAAGCCCAGAAATAAACCTATGCTTATATGGTCATTTAATCTATGACAAAGAAAGCAAGAACATACCATGGGGAAAAGACAATCTCTTCAACAAATGGTGTTGGAAAAACTAGACTAGCCACACTCAAAAGAATGAAAATGCATTTTTTTTACACCCAGAATTACCACATAATCCATTAATTTCATTCTGGGTGTTTCCCCAAAGAAAGAAAAAAACACTAATTTGAAAAGATACATGCACCCCTGTGTTTATTGCAGCATTATTTACAATAGCCAACATATGGAAGTTACCTAAGTTTCCACTAATATATGAATAAAGATGACACATATATATACATATACATACAATGGAATATTATTCAGACATAAAAGGAAAAAATTTTGCCATCTATTACAACATGAAACAATCTAACGGGTATTATTAGCAGTAAAGTAGCTCAGGAAAAGACAAATAACATAGGATTTCACTTACATATAGAATCTAAAAAACAAATAAACAAAAAGAAAACAAAAAAAACAAAGAAAACAAACTGGTGATTAGCAGAAGGAAAGAGGGCAGAAGGATGGGTAAAATAAGTGAAAGGGATTAAGACATACAAATAAATAAATAATTTAAAATAATTCACAGGGATGGAAAGTACACCATAGGGAATATAATTAATAATACTGTAATTAATTTGTAAGGCAACTGATGGTAACTATACTGTGTGAGCATCTCATAATGTGTATAATTGTTAAATTGTATGTTATATATCTGAAATGAATGTAATATTGTATGTCAGCTATAACTTAATAAAAGAATAAAAGTAAGGTCATCATGAGAGCAAGAAGAATAAGGGCTGCTTTTGAAGTTGGAAAGGCAACCAGGAGTCATAAATTATACAACAGAGTAAGGATTTTAGATTTTACTATTAATTCATTCAGTTTGGTTAACATATAGTGTAGTATTGGTTTCAGAAGTAAAATTTAGTGATTCATCACTTACATGTAACACTCAGTGCTCACCCCAACAAGTGCCCTCCATGTTTCTTATGGTTTGTCTCCCTGTTTTTACCTTATTTTATGTTTCCTTCCCCTTCCCTAGATTTATCTGTTTTGTTTCTTAAATTGCACGTATAAATGAAATCATAAAATGTTTGTCTTTCCCCGACTTATTTTGCTTAGCATAATGCACTCTACTTCCATCCATGTTGTAAATAGCAAGATTCCATTCTTTTTGGTGACTGAGTAATATTCCACTGTGTGTATGTACACACATATACACACTACATCTTTATTCATCAGTTAATGGACATTTGGGCTCTTTCCATAATTTGTTTATTGCTTACAGAGGATTTTATATTTATACATTTATATTTTATATTTAATACAGTGTGATGAGATACCAGTAGAGTGTTATGTCTTGGGGTAATATCTTCTAGCTACAAATAGCTTTGTCCGTTACTCTCAATATGCTACTCAAATATCATTTACCACATGAAAATATTAGGAATCATTGTAAGAGTGTATACTGTTGAGACTTTGATTTAATGTGATTTGGAGCTGCAGGATGTCTACATTTATTTGTTTAAAGATTTTTATTTTATTTTACTTTATTTTACTATTTTATTTCATCTTATTTTATCTTATTTTATTTTATTTTAGAGAGAATGAGTGAGAGAGAGTGAGTGAGAGACAAAGAGAGTGTACAAGCTGTGGGAGATACAGAGGGAGAAAGAGAAGCAGGTTCCCT
>CM053604.1:62104400-62114986 GCA_028646535.1 Procyon lotor | reverse complement strand
TCTGACACTTTGCCTTATTCTGTGGGCTAGTGCTTTCCTGATGCAATCTCTTAGCAGTGGTTTTCCAGATTCTGTACCATAGATTCAAACTAACACCCGGGTGCCTGGGTGGCTAAGTTGGTTAAATGTCGGACTCTTGATTTTGGCTCAGGTCATGATCTCAGGGTCGTGGGATCAAGCCCCACATAGCCTTATGTGGCTCAGCATAGAATCTGTTTGTCCTTCTCCTTTTGCTCCTCCCCTACTCACTGTCTCTCTCTCACAAATAAATAAAATCTTACAAAAAAAAACAAAAACAAAAACACACAATTGTGACACTCCTCAAAAGTGACATCAACTTCGTGCTTGCAAGCCCTTGGCATCCCTTATACATAAGGACCGTTAGTGAGTGTCAGCTTGTGACCAGCTACTCTTCTAAATTCAAGGGTATAGCAATGAAAAAAAAAAAACAGATTAAAATTCCTATCTTCTCTGAGTTTACATCCAAATGGGGAGAAAGGGAATACTTAAAATACCAACATGTTAGATGGGGACTAGTGCTGAGGAAAAAAATTAAGCAAGAAAGGGAAATACAGAATATGAGCTGGATATTTACAGAATTATTTAGGCCATGAGAAACCCTAACAGGTGAAGTACTGAGCATGAAGGTAACTAGTAAAAGATAATTCTAGGCATGGGGGTAAGAGAAGCAAAATCCTTGGGCTGTAAATAGGTGCACAAAAGAGAAATGAAGTTAGTAATCATAAAGTGGGTATACTTTATGGAGAAGTATAAAGTGGAGAAGGAAATCAAAGAGGTTAGAGAAGTGATTGGGTGGGGGTGGTAGGTGGGTAACCCTGTTAGGACTTCACATTTCACTCATTGTGAAACTGGACATCATTGGAGAGGTCCTGAGTAGCAGCCCTCTAGCTGATCTACTGAGAATAAAGGTGACTTAGAGATTGTGAAGAAGGAGCAACAGCTTCATTATGATTGCCATGGACACAACACATTTAACTTTTTATGTTATCAAACTTGTTCATCATCACTTATTATTTTAAAAATAAATTTCATTACATTATCATAAAACATAGGTGTTCGTTATAGGAGAAAAAAAAAACTGTAGCCAAAAATTAGATGAGAGAAATCACATAATCCTAACACCAACAGATAAACAACAGTGAAATATTGGTAAATATTTTTCCAGACCTTTCTCTCTCTCTCACCCTACCCTCCATCTGTGTGTGTGTGTGTGTCTCTCTCTACTCTTGAGCCCATACTAAAAACTCCTTCAGAGAAATGTTTGTTCTGATTGATATTGCCATTTTAGTCGCTGGTCAACTCTACAAAATAGTAATTTCAACAAAAATCAACCGCTTTATGACTTAATAATCACTCTTCCTTATTTTTAAATAAATGGACTGTTGCCACTTATCTGCAGTAACTAGTCATAATAGATTACAAATGTCTTCACATTTCATTAGGTGAAACTTACTTTGCTAGGTTTTACAAATATTCACATAGAGATTGAGACTACCAGTGTATTTTTCGCTTTTCATTCAGTCTCACACCGAGGAGAAGCTGGTAGCATTACCTGGGTGAACATGGAATAATATTAAACTAACATTACTAATTATGTTATGAGATACTTAGGATGAGAACTATGTTAAGAATTCTCTCAACTTCTTGTGTTATACAAATACATCATCTTTCATAAGATACTCAGTGAAATATTACATAAACTCTAAGTATAAATTAAAAATTGCATAATTTATAAAATTGGCTAACTTACTGTTGAAATTCAATAAAATTAAAATGTTTACTAAAACAGCCTAATTATGATAAAATGTGGTTTTGAGAGAAAGAATATAGAAGTGTTATTATCAGTTCTCTAAAATCTTCTCATTTTGAAGCATGCAAAGCACATTTTACACTACAAATACAAGGTAAATATTTTGTTTTGGGCAGTCACATATGAAATAAATAAATAATAAGTAAAATATTATAGGAAGTATATGCTTTCAAAGGGGTCTATAAAATGCATCACTAAAGCAAAGTGTTACAAAATTCATTACTTAGTAGAAGGATTCATCAATAAAAATCAAACTTTTCATTAATTGGCTAACTTAATAGGGGGTTTACATTACTTTTCTGAGAAGCAGCATAAAATGCAATTAAATAAAAAAATTAAGAACCTCCCCTGTTATGACAATTCTGCAGAACTCTCATATTGTTAAGGAGATTACTGGAAAAGCGCTGTGGACTTAGAAGAGATTTTTTTAAGGGATGTTGCTTTTTATTAGAAAGTTTATAGGTTCAAATAATTCACTGAAACCTGTACTATGGATTATTCATGAAGAACCAAAAAAAGTGAGTCAATACAAATCTCTCTATATATGCATTCACCTACAAAAAACTGGCACACTTGGGGCACCTGGGTGTCTCAGTGGATTAAAGCCTCTGCCTTCAGCTGAGGTCATGATCTCAGGGTCCTGAGATCGAGCCCTGCATTGGGCTCTCTGCTCAGCAGAAAGCCTGCTTCCCCTTTCTCTCTGCCTGCCTCTCTACTTGTGATCTCTCTCCTGTCAAATAAATAAATAAAAATCTTTAAATAAATAAATAAATAAAAACTGGCACACTTAAGTATAAATACATACACCTATCCATAAAAGAAAAAAATACTGGTTTGTAATCATATTAAACATATATATGTATGAATGTGTATGTATGTGTGTATATATATCTCAAAACTGATCCATAAGAGAAAAAAAATATTGATTTGTAACAGTATTAAACATACGTATGAATGTGTATGTATGTGCGTGTGTGTATCTAAAAATGGATGCAGGTGAAATGCAGTCTATTACTTTTCTTACCTTCATATCTATTTAACTTCAATTATTAAATATGAGTATATTCTGAAATATTTCTAGGATGTATAATTTGTGCAACACCATGTCAATAAATGCCCAGTGAATATTTACTGAATGATTATTGCTAGTAGAAAAAAATTCATTGAAAAGAATACTTTAATTCTATAAATTTTTTTTAATTAAAAAAATACTGAAACACTATTTTAAGTGAGAATTGCATTCCTAAAATTAAACTGGAAAAAATATTTTCCTTGATTTTATAAAATGATTAATTTTATTTCAAGTGTTTTACTTTTCTGGTTTATATAAAAACAATATCATTAATTTTGATTGTATTTGTATTTTGATTAATACAAAATTATCATAATTTGATAATTATGATTAATTTATCATTAATATACTAATTTTTTGTAACTAAAACAAAAGTTAACTAGATCATAAAAATAATATAACACATATGGATGCAATATGAAATTACACATGAAAACCTTTTATACAGAAAAATAACATATAAAATGATATACTAGGGGATAGCTATAAGAAGGAAAATATTAAAATAACATGATTTAAATAATTTCCTTCTATGGTTCCTAATTTAGAGCTTTGAAAAAATACTCAAAACAGAATTCTTATTAGATTTCTGTCTGTGTGTGTCTCAAGGGTGTTTCTAGAATGCAATATGTATATGATATTCTGGAGCCGAAAGGGGACAGGTAGAAGCACATGTAAAAACAGTCTGTAATCAAAATTTACATCCCTAGAGACCCTAACTCAAAAACTGTCCTGAGAAAGTGATGAGCTGAGAACTCCTCAGAGGTAACCCTGGAGAATACTTTGAACTAAGAGACCCTCAGTTCCGAGTCAGTTTTAAGAAAGGAAACTAGAGAAATGAAATGTCTAGGAGTATGACTTTATGGTACCTCCCCAGATAGATAGTAACACTATGAGAGAGTAAACAAGTACCTTTGTTATTTTCTTGAAAAGTGCTATAAAATATCTTAGTTACCAACAGATTTCAGTGTTAACAACTCATCTAGAGCAAGAAGGTTTCTCAGCCTTGGTTCTACTGACATATAGGGCTGGATAATTCTTTGCTGTGGGGAGCTCTCCTGTGCAAGGTGCGGATATTAAACAGCATCCTTGGCCTTGACTCACTAGATTACAGTAAGATCTCCCAGTAGTGGCAATCAAAAAATATCTCCAGACATTGCCCGGTATCCCTGGGATGGTTAGGAACATGGTGAGAGGGAAATTGTTTCTAATTGAGTATCACTGCTCTAAATACAGTCATAAAAATTAATATGGTTTACCTAGAGATTTCTTTATCTGGCTCTCCTCTCTTAGCTTGATGTAATATTGTCTTTTCATGTATTTGATCTGCCACTTTTATTTATTTCTTTTATTTTTTAAGATTTTATTTATTTGATAGATCACAAGTAGGCAGAGAGGCAGGCAGAGAGAGAGAGGGAAGCAGACTCCTTGCTGAGCATATAGCCTGATGCGGGGCTCGATCCCAGGACCCTGAGATCATGACCTGAGCCCAAAGCAGAGGCTTTAACCCACTGAGCCACCTAGGTGCCCCTGATCTGCCACTTTTATAAACATTTAAAAAATGCCTTCATACAGAATCAACAAAAATGAGATGCCTTTAATCATCTCTAATTGATCTATGTGTCCATGAAAATCTCTTTTGCCAGTGAATTTTTCCGAAACGTAACTTAAGTTGTAGTTTTTCTTAATATTCCATGAAAAGGTACAGTTATATTTTATCCCTACTCATGATAGTAAGGTGAGAGGAGAAATGTGTGTGTGTGTGTGTGTGTGTGTCTGTAAAATTAACATCCAGAGAATCCCTAGAGAATTATCCTACTATGAATAGAAAAGTTAGCTTAAATATTAGAGTTCATGTGTAATAATAACTTCAATATCTCCTCCTCAGAAAATCTAATTTCTACTTGAAATATTTTTTTTCTACTTGCAATATTAAATATCAAAATAACAAATTTAGAAAGCATTCAGAATAAAAATTACAATTATCCATGCTCACTAAAAGTCTCTAAATGTGCCTGTAGGAAGCCTGGTATTTCTCTTTGCAATACATCCAAGATTTAATAAAATGTGTCTTTTTATAACATCTCTTCATTAACATTTACAATATATTTCTTACTTTTTAAAATTATATTTGATTTTTAACAAACCTTGTGAACCTTCTACAGAATATGTTGCCAGTAGATTTTATAAAAAGTTACAGAGAAGAACAATTCACCCCCACCTTCATTACTCTTTATACCAGTTTATAACAGTTTATTATTAAACAAATAATAATATAACTTTATTATAGTTTATAACAGGAAGAAAAATAACTAAAAATATCCTTTAGTTTCTAAAACTTTATTGAAAAAAGGGGTATGCTTTTCATAGCATTTGAAGAGCATACTTTTGGCCCAAAGATCTCTCTTCTCAACAGAATTCCTTGACAAACGTTTTAATTACTGAGTAGTTTTTATAAAAGTAAATTTTAGGGGTACCTGGGTGGCTCAATCAGTTAAGCATCTAACTCTTGATTTCAGCTCCAGTCATGATCTCAAGTGGTAGAACTGAGCCCCAGGTAGGGCTCTTTATTCAGCTGGGAGTCTGCTGCTTGTCTCTCTGCTCCTCCCCTCAACTCATGCTCTCTCTCTCAAATAGATAAATAAAATTTTTTTTTAAAGTAAAATTTATTACATTTTCTTTGATAAGACTGCTAGACCAGAAGCTAAGTGTTAAGGTCACACCGTCATTTCCTTTTATACTTTACTAAGTAAACAACTCTAGAACTATTGAGAGATGAGACATTAGTGCATTAACCCTTTGAAGTGAGGTTGTGAGCCATTAGGATTCACGACATCAATGTTCCTAAGAAATCACACTCAGGGACTTATTAGTAAGATGATATTTATAATTCATCCCATTAATCTATATCAATCCTGAGTGAAATTTCTGGTTTCATACTCCTTCTAACTCTGCTCACAGAAGTCCCTATCCTGGGTACAGAGGAAATACCCAATAAATGATTACTGAATATGATAATGAGAGACCTCATACTTGTTTGTGATGAACAACGTTAACTGTATCTATGAAACTTGGAAATGTAACATATGGTTCCCTAAGACAGTAGGGCAGAAGAGCACCAGAGTAGCATGTCAGCTCTGTTTCAATTATGTGTAGGATAAACAAATAGAGACTCCACGGTGCAATCATACTGCTTTCAAGAGTACCCTGGAGTCAGCTAAAAGTGGTTATCTCCATACCCAAGAACCAGGCTATGCAGGCAGAAATCTCGCTGTTTTTAATTACCATGTACACTTGTTAAAGGGCTATAAATATGTCCCTTGCTCTATGGTTTTCAAAGCTTGTACAAAGAACAGAGATGACCTCTAGTTTGCCTTTCTGAATCAGATGGCTAGAGCTGTGCTAACTTAACATGTTCTCCTTTTTTAAATTTCTAGATTTGATTAGTAGGTTATGATATTAGAGTGCATCACCATAATTCAGTTTTGTTCATTAAGGTCATTACCAGCAAATGTAGTTGATCATAAAAATACATTTTAGTCTCTTTCAAGTTAGTGTCAGGAAAAAAAAAAAACTATATATATATATGTATGTATATATATATATATATATATATATATATATATATATGACCTCAGTGTGATTACAGAAATGTAGATGCACTATGATAAAAGGAAATATAAACTAAATTAATCTTTGAGGCCTTAATCCAGAACATAATACAACAAAATATTATCAAAAGTGTCCATTGTTTTTTTCACTTTTTTTTTTTTAAATATAGTGTTAGTGAGGACTAACAAATGGTCTCTCAGTGAAATAAAAGCATCATCCCTGCCTTTTTCACTTTTTAGGTAATGACTCTTCCAACACTGCACCTGTTGGAAAGGTGTAGTATGATGATAATGGGCTTAGTCTCTGTTGTCAGACTAATATGGGGGACACTTGGTACTTACCATGACATCAGGTCAGTTATTTATTTTCTCTAAACTTCCATAGTTTTTTCTGTAGAGAAGGAAAAATGACAGGGCCTGCTACTTAGTTGTTACAAGTACTAAATGAGATGAAAATGCCATACAGTGGAAATCATAGTTGTTTTGTTTACTATGTATGCACCTACACAGGTAACTGGCATAGAACATATTCATTACGTATTTTGCCAAACAAACGTACTAAATGCATGGCATTTACTTTACTGCATTGTACTGATTTATTTTTCTGAATATATCACATGAGGACTAAACACATAACTGCAGGAAGATATTTAACTATCATTTGGGTACTGATAGCACTGCCTCTGACCCCCTGTGACAATAATCATGACCACATCCTTTTTCTATTTACCACAGTGTCTTCTGATGTTTTAGTGGTTACCATATTTTACCAGTTCTGGAATATGATATTCTTTCAAGTTAAATACTTATTTGTGTGCTTTTTATCTCATTCAGTCCTATTTTATGATTGCTTTATTCTTACTAAACTTGAAGTCATTTTTAAATATTTGATGGGACTAAAAGGGTTAAGCTGGGTTCCTATGCAGTTTAGTTGCTCATATAAACAGACAGAAAATGTGTTTATTGCATACAGAAATAAAAGAATATAGAAAAATAAACAGAACATATTGAAAAGCACTAAGTGTGCCTGTGCCTATACTCGGAGGTACTATATAAGTTAGCATTTCTTCCCCTCCTCTACAAAAATCTGTAAAATAATCCTAAAAATCAATAAGCTGATAGAAGATCTCAAGTTATCTGAAATTGTCACATCTCACCTTGGACATTTTTGTTATGGTAATTATAATAATACCAAAAGGCACTGTGACTATACTTATGTATTCTGACAGTCTCTACTCTTTTGTAATTGGTTGGTGTTATATGGTTTTATGCCCCAGGGTCCAACACATTGTAAGTTAGTAAATCCTTCCTAAATAATATTTTTAAAATAACATCAATTCATGCAAATCATGAGGTCTTAGAAAAGTTTGGTTGACAAAGCAAACTCACATTCAACGCAATATTCTAAGTATTTGACCTAACTACTTTTTTTTTCAGTTAAACTTAAAATGAAACTAGACTTAAGAATTCCTTGAGCAGACAAAACCATTTAAGCCACATAAGCACAATTAAATCTATCTTATTTCATAAACATGAGTGAAATATAACGTAGGTTATTTCTTATAAACGCCTCTGAAAATTATAAAAGAAACTTAAGTCACCTTCCTAAAAGTGGTATGAAATACTCCACCAATCTCCCGCCATCTGGAAACCCCTACTGTAACAACCAATCCATATAAAATGTAAAAAACTTCATTTTCACTTTTAAGCCATCCTATAAGTCCATGCCACTAAGCTACATAGCAGTCTTTGAATTTTGAGGCTCTCAGTGCGCAAACTGTTCTTATATGCACAATAAGCTCTTGTTGAATACTGTTTATTGATTTGGTGATTTCATTTTTGCTTTTTTGATATATCCAATGCATAAAAATTGCTTATTAATATCAAACCTATGTTTTAAAACTTAGAAAATTATTGATGAACAATGGTAATTAATATCTTTTTATAATTGGTGCAGTTAAAATCCTATTATAAGATTTGAAATTTTAATAGTAAAACAGAGGCTGAAAGTACTTCTAGGATTTACAAATTTTCTTTTCATCCTGTGTAAACATTTAAAAAGTATAAATGTGAATAAAATGTTGAGAACAAGAATATGTATTTCTAACATTTTGATAAATACTTTGTTCTAACTTAATTATTTTCTATATTCTGATAATGAATTTTTAAAATATCTGCCTAAAAACATGAGAACCCCAATTTAATATATATACATATATATAATTATATTTAGACTAAAGTAAGAGTAAGTGATAGCTTTGGTAATGCTATCATACTGATGTAATGAATGTTGACCTGTCTGTTTTACCTATAAGGCAAATTGTTTGAATCGATTAGTATAGTAGAATCGGTAAATTAATAATGGACCAGAAGTAAATAATGCCAAGGATGTCACCTTATACTTGAGTAAAATAAAAAAAAAATTAGGAAGATAAAGCTTGATTTGCTTACAAATTAAAATTCCAGTAGATAATTTTCTCATTAAATAAAAAAATGTCAGTTGTGTACTGTGGGAATTGAATGTGACCATATTTTTATATCATAAAGGTTGAAATATAATACATGATTTAGGAGATAACATGAGAAGGCTTTAACATTAAATTAGAAGGGAGAAAGACTTACATGAAATCTATTTGTTTTGGTTGGTGCTAATTATCTATTTTTGGATCAAGTGTAATATATTGTTTGGGAACAAGAAAGTCATTTTGTTCACACATTTAAAATGTTATACTTGTCACTTAAAATCTCTAGAGATATTTATAGAAGAAAAACATGCCTAATGATAAGGTTGTAAGGAGGTAAATGGCTAAAAATGTTGTTAGAATAACACTGTTAACATGAATTTTTCTGACAAGTACAATATTAATACTTAGAAATATACTGCCAAGTAGCCTTAAATAAAACCTCTATTATAGATATGGGTATTATTATTTATCTTAAAAAAATTAAAATAAGCTGAAATAAGACTGAGACAATATCAGCAAATCCTGGGCAACTTAGTAGACTGTTGATTATAAGCAGAAATATTTTTATAAAAATAGAAATATTTGAAAAACTACGGGAGTGACTGAAACATACCTGAAGAATATGGTGTAATATGTTTATATCGTATGTTAAAAATTGAGATAGCATTATGTATACATGACATTTTAAAGATAAGGTATTCACTTATAGGCTTACAAACTTTTAGTTTTTTCTCAAAAACTGATGGAATCAAAGGATTTTATGTCAGAATATTTACCAAATGACAACTTTTAAATTTTAATTAAAAGCAGATTAATTCAGAAAAAATACAATAAAAGGCATTGGTGCTGTTTGACAGTTTTTCATGGTTTTCCCACTTCTGGACATATGGTTGGTAGGCCCTCACTGCCCCCTTACCTATGACCATATGACTCATTTTGTTTAGACCAATAAAATGTGACTAATGTTATGGGCCCTTCTGAATGGAAATTTAAGATCTAATGTGCAATTTCCAATTTACTTTCCCTCAAAGGCTGCAACATAACCTAAAAAGATAAAGATTATTCCATCAACCTGAGTGTTACAGGGAGGGCAGGCAGGTGCTTGCTGGCCAGCAATATATATATAGCATAAATGAGCAATCAATTCATCAATAAATGATGTTAAAGTCACTCAAGTTTAGGAACTTTTGTTTCTGCAGCATAACCATGGATTCAGTATATTTCACTCTATTTGGGGGACCATAAAGCATAGTGATTAAGGGTGTAAGTTCTGGAATCAAGATTGCTTGGTTTCATATCCCAGATTTGTCACCATGTATTCAATATCAATGTGGGAATTTTATGTCAACTTGCTATGCCTTAATTTCCTTTTCTGTAAAATGAGAATGATCTAACAGAATCTACCTTGTTTTTAAGATTACATGAGTCAAACCTAACCAAAGAAGTAAAGGATCCATACTCGAGAAACTACAGAACACTCATGAAAGAAACTGAAGACACAAAAAGATGGAAAAGCATTCCATGCTCATGGATTGGAAGAGTAAACGTTGTTAAAATATCTATATTGCCCAGAGCAATCTATACTTTCAATGCCATCCTGATCAAAA
>CM053604.1:62088678-62103900 GCA_028646535.1 Procyon lotor | reverse complement strand
CCAAATTGTGGAAAGAGCCAAGATGCCCTTCAACAGATGAATGGATAAAGAAGATATGGTTTATATATGTAATGGAATATTATGCCTCCATCAGAAAGGATGAATACCCAACTTTTATATCAACATGGATAGGACTGGAAGAGATTATGTTGAGTGAAATAAGTCAAGCAGAGACAGTCAATTATCCTATGGTTTCACTTACATGTGGAGCATAAGGAAAAAGATGGAGGACATTGGGAGAAGGAAAGGAAGGGTGAATTGGGAGAAATCGGAGGGGGAGACGAAACATAAGAGACTGTGGACTCTCATAAACAGAGGGTTTTGAAGGGGAGGGGATTGGGGGGTTGGGTGTGCCTGGTGGTGAGTATTGAGGAGGGCACATATTGCATGGAGCATTGGGTGTGGTGCATGAACAATGAATCTTGGAACACTGAAAAAATAAAAGTTTAAAATTAAAAAAAGAGATTACATGAGTCAACACACACACAGCACTTAAAAGTTTACTTAGCATGTAGTAGCATCTAATAAATATTAGCCATTATCCTTTCCACCTAGAAGAACAATAGGACTTTGCATTTGCTTATAAGTGTAACCCTATGATTATTCATAATTATAATTGTAAAAATCAATGCAAAATCTACCTTATTAGAATTTTAGTAGCTTTTTTTTTAGAAGCATCATACCCCAGCATGATGAGTATGTGGTATCTCCCTATTAAACTGAATATTTGATTTATAATATTTCTATTATTTTTTTAAAGATTTTATTTATTTGACAGCGAGAGAAAGAGAGAACACAAGCAGGGGGGAGCAGCAGAGGGAGAAGTAGATTCCCCACTGAGCAAGGAGTCCAACTCTGGCTGAATCCTAGAAACCTGGGATCATGACCTGAGCAGACACTTAACCGAATGAGGGAGACTGAAGGCAGATGCTTAATGGACTGAGCCCCTATTTCTTCCAATTTTGATAAAGAGTAAGTATAATATGAAAGCAGTGATACCAATACTATCAGCTCTCATCATTTAGAAAATATTTTACCCTACTATGAGTGTACCAGCACATTCCCAGTGAGAGTAGCACACATAGACTTGGCATGAGTAATAGAAAGCACTGTGGACTACAATTCTGAAGACTAATACTGTAGCTAGGAGGCAGCTTTGCCCCCTTCAGCTTTTTAATCCCTGATATTGTTTTCCAACACTTTTGCTACCTTGAAAATTTCTGTGTTAAAGCCTATTGACATCCAGCTCTCAAAAGTCTAAATACTTGTTCAATCTTACAGAGCAAAGAATATGAATACAACTCTCTTTAGTATTCTGTCTTAGGTTCATGAGGATTTATATTTCAATTCTGAATGTAGGCTGGCCTGTCTTTGCTCTGTAAAACAAAGTAACACAAAATGAAAACAATGCCAAAAAAATAGCACTTCAGTCTATGCTCCAATAAATTTTCTGTCATGATTTAGGACAAGTAAGTCAACTTTTTGAATCCATTACTGTTACGTTACTGCAATAAATCTGTAAGGAGATTGAATTAAATTACTTCTAAAGACTCCCCACCCCTCCACCATCTTTAAAGAATTGATAAATCCTATATGACGTGTTCTTAATTTTAAAGAGCTGATACCTCATTTGGGGTGGTAAGAGTAGCACACATGAAATAACCACAGTTAAATTCAAGTAGTCCATGAATCATCTACAAGTCTACAGAGAAGGGTGCTTTAAAGTGCAGGCTCTGGGTCCAGAGGATCTATGCAAATGCAGCCTAGCAGCTTTCTAGTAGTGTGATTTGGGCAAGTTAATTAATTTCCCTATATTCCAGTTTTCTTGCTTGCAAGAGTAGCTAGTTCATAGACTTCTGTGAGGATTAAAATATTGAAAATATGTAAAGCTGTTAGAATAGCACTTGACATATAGTAAGAGCCAAAAATGTTAGCCGTTATTGAACTACAGAGTACTTTAAAGAAGATGGAGTTCAATTATACTTAAAGAAGCCAGCAATATGTTGTGGTGGAATGGGGAATGTGGAACTTGTTTTCCTCCTCATATGAACAGGCAAGAGAGAAGAAATAGCTCCACTGGTTAAGGGACTAATGTGAGTAAAGGCATTGAGACTTGAGGGTAGAAATGACACAGTCTCTTTGTGAAACAGCAGGAGAACATACAAATCAAGCTGAAAATGTTAGATTCAGTTTTTCTTATATGTGTTTTATCTTATGAGAATTTTTCTACTGTACTTTTGATGGCACTAAGTGGGGGAAATGATGTATAAAAAGAATAGATATTTTACAGAAATAAACCTACATCCAAAATATCTTAAGACCAGGTATTTAATATTCAGTAAAATATGTAATAATGCATATATAGTGTAAGTAGAAGAAGAAAACAAAGAATATATTCTATTCTAATCACCACTCTAGTACGAGTAATTTTGTATAAATAGAAAATGGAACCAAACAATAAAACAATATTCATAATTTTAAATATGATATGTGAAGCTAAATAACTGGCTCTTCTCTTATATAGTATACCATATATCCAGAAAACTGTTTTCAAAGTTATTTTTTTTTTTTTTTTTAAGATTTTATTTATTTATTTATTTATTTGACAGACAGAGAGAGTGAGATCACAAGTAGGCAGAGAGGCAGGCAGAGAGAGGGGGAAGCAGGCTCCCTGCTGAGCAGAGAGCCCGATGTGGGGCTCGATCCCAGGACCCTGAGATCATGACCTGAGCCGAAGGCAGAGGTTTTAACCCGCTGAGCCACCCAGGTGCCCCATGTTTGTTTGTTTTTGAGTCTTGTTGACACACAATGTTAACTTGTTAAAGGGATTTTACTTTTTTTTTCTTCAATCAGAAATTCCTGACTTTCAAAAACTGCAATTCCTGAAAATTTGCCTTAAATGAAAGATAAAAGGAAACAGAGATAACTTCCAAAAAAAGCAAAGCAATCTATCTCTTGCCTCAAACTGTGTTTTAGAACATTCCAAACACAGAAGAAAAACCAAAAATAACTGCAATCTCAGCCAGATAAACTTTTTCTTAAAAAGCAGTTTTTTTAACAATTAAAGAGAAATGAAAAATCTAGGAGACTGGGTTTGCCATTCCATTCCAATAGGGTATCCTTCTCAGTAAATGGTGAAAATAGAACAGGTGAGAAGTAGGAATTAAAGCAACTGACTTTTCTCTGGGGAAGAAGGGAGGTAACTCTGTCTGATCTTATGGACATAAAAACTAGATCTCTAAGAAAATAAAGTAATAATACTTGCTAGGGGAAGGGCCCTTAACTACGCAAATTTTAATAACTGTCCCTGATTAAGGATTTACTTGAAAAATAAACTTAAGAAAATATGGATTTATGAACATGGCTCCCTTTGAAAAAATGTCATTGTTGGGAAATAAAATGAAGATGTTTCATGGATGAAACATTCTTTCTGCCGTATAACTACACAAAAGCTTACTTGGATATCTGATCTACTGTTCTGGACCAGCGAGTAGGTGCTCAGGGCAGGATGAAAGAGTCTGGAGAGCCACCCTCCATATCCCAGGCCTGACCCTCTTTCATCTGCACCTGACGGCCAAAACCTTGAAATTATTAGTAAAGCTTAATATTAGTTAAGATCTTTGACCTGTGTGAGTCTAATCGGAAAATCTGATCCTTTGTGTTAGCTTATCAGATATCGAATATTCTTTCATTATAAACCAATGATAAGTTTCTTATGTATAAAATCTACATGACATTCTACTAGATGCTTTTTTTTAATAACAAATTAATAAAAAAGTTTCTTGGGTTTTCTAAAGCTTACATTCTGGTAACAAAGCATTAGAAAAAACTATTTAATATTTGTTTACATATATATGTTTACTTGTATTGTATTTGCATCACTGAAATGGATGGGGTAGTTTTCAAGAGACTCATCATTAACTTTCAGGGTCTTATTCTTAAAATTCATGTAGCTACACTCAAATGGCAGTCAGATGATAGAGATGCCAAACATAAATCATAAAATTGTATAAAAACTGTATTAAAATATAAATTGAACCCTAGTTCTACAATGACACAGTAACTTCTTAAAACATATACAAACCATAAAGTAAAGAAAATTAAAATTTGTATAGAAAATCTATTGCTAAGTTATTTGTTCTTTCAAGTTTACTTTGCTATCCTTAGTGGAAAAAAATAGAAATAAATTTCTTTCCAGGTCAGAAATCTTGCCAGCTCAATGAAGAAGAAACTTTCATGAAGAATGTAAATAGAACTTGACACATTTATTCACTCTCAATGATCATACTAAAATCGATTAGTACATAAACCTTTCATACTATTTATCAAAGTTTAAGTTATTGGCTATTTTTCTTTATGGGGGAGAGAAGATTTCTTTCATCCCCCGAGTCAAGAAAGAAAGGAAGGAAGGAAGGAAGGAAGGAAGGAAGGAAGGAAGGAAGGAAGGAAGGAACAAAGAAACAAAGAAACAAAGAAACAAAGAAAGAAAATGAAAACCTAAAAAAAATCGTAGAGAAAAGATTTTACAATGATTTTACTATTGCAGCAACAATTGCTTTCTTCCATCAGAATCCATTTAGCATTCATTCATCATTGATGTTCCCTAGCCTCAAGAAGCTCTTCCCTTCTTCCTCAGGAATGTTTATGCAACCTATGAATTGCCTTCATCTTGTCAAGTTCCTTTTTTAAAAAGGTAACTTTAAAATAAGAGGTTCCTCATTTCATAAATGCATGTGTATATAAATGAACGATGTTTATAAAATAAATACCCAGTGACTATCTTTCAGACACTAAAAACAGTCACCAGAAAATATCATTTGAGCCTCCTGTTCATCATTTCCTATATGTGTAACAACATATAGCATTCATAGAGGAAAACAGACAAAGAGAGAAAAGTGTTTATGAAATAGAAGAGAAGAGCTAATAAATATACTCAGGATGTTGATCTGAGGTAAAAAATAAGGAAGATGCTTACATCTTGGTCTTTTCCCCTTATTTTACAGCCTATCCTGCTCTTCTCAGTACAATTAATTAATGTTATAAACATATTATACAAATTCAGATATCTAACAGACATCACTTGGAAGGCTTAGAACATTCTAACAGTTCTTAATGTTTGTTTGTTTATTTATTTATTTATTTTGTTAGCTTAGATTTTTATTTTTTTTATTTTTTTCCCAAATATGTTTATTTTATTTTTTCAGTGTTACAAGATTCATTGTTCATGCACCACACCCAGTGCTCCATGCAATATGTGCCCTCCTTAATACCTACCACCAGGCTGGCCCAACCCCCAACCCCCTCCCCTCCAAAACCCACAGTTTGTTGCTCAGAGTTATTAATATAAAAAATAACAGCTCTTTTCAGTAAAGGATATATATGTCAATATACCATTGTTTCAACCATTGCAAATGAATTTTCATGTTTGAAAATATGAGTTGGTTTGCTATAGTTTTTTTTAAGTTACCAGTGTATCATAATGGTAATTACTGTTACCAAAAAAAGCACCAAGACAATTTTTTTCTTTGAAATAGTAATCATACATAAAATGTTAAGAGGTATAAGATGGCAACATAGGAAGACCCTGAACTCACTTTCTCCAAAGACACACCAAATCTACACCTATTTATTGAGCAATTCCTCCAGAAGAACTAAGGGCTGAATGGTCTTGTGCACAACAAAAGACCATACAGAGAATGGCAGGAGAAAGAGAAACATGGTAAGTAAGGAAACTCCCACCTCCAAACCTCTGAAATGCAATGAGGTTATTACTGAGGGGACTAGAACAGATTCGTCTGTCCTGGGGCAAAGAAAAAAGGCCACAGTTTAGAAAGGCAACTAGTATATAAAATATGCAGGCCTAAACCTCCACCAAATAGAGAGGGAGCTGCTGGAACATTATGGCTTACATTCCTTGATAGAACAGTTGGGAGCAGGGTCTAGGCACCACACCCATCTGCCACCTAGCAAGATGGAGGCCCCTAGCCCACCCCAGCCCCACACACCCTAGGGCACAGAAAAACAAACCATGTAGTGTTAAAAAACAAAAACAACAACAAAAACAAAAACGACGAAAAAACCCAGCTAGAATATACATAGAGGAAGTAACTCCAGAATAGCACTAAATGGAGGGGTAACTGTTGGAACTCTCTCTGGTTTGGGGGAGCTGATAAGCACCACGGTTTATGTTCCACCTTGATAGTAGGACAGGAGTATGGTCTGGGTGCTCTAGTTGGTCTACCTCCTCCGTGAGCCCTGGGCCCCTGGACCACACTAACTCCAGCTGTCCCCCACCAAGGCAGCCCCGGGATGGCAGACACAGGGACACGCCTTTTCGGCACTCACTACAGCTGCAGCCATCACATCAAGGTGACACAGCGGCAGACCACTATGAACCACTCTAAGCTTGCATCACTTTAGATCCAGATCCAGACAGCTTGCTAGGCACCCCCAGCATGGAGTCCTCTAGGATCTCTTGGTTCACACCTACTTTGGCTTCAGATGCCTCACCACTGTGTCCCCTGCACTGAGCACCCTTGGACACCCAAGCTTGCAAATACTTCTGCTTCAGTTATTCTACCAGGCTCCCACTGCTCTGAGAACCCAGAGACCATTTTGGTCCATGCTTACCTCAGCCTTGGCTGTCCTGCCAGAGTATCTTCTACACAGAGATCCCAGAGACTGCCTCATCTTATGCCTACTTCAGCTCTGGCCATGAAACCAGGGCAGCCCTAGCACAGAGTGCCTTGGGACACTAGTCCATGCCAATCACAATTCTGGCAAGTTAGCCTAAGTCCACCAGGCATACATCATCTTTACAAGGGACAACTATACATGGGGATTTAACACCTGACTTACATCAATGCATATATAATCCAGACAGAAAATTAAAAAGGAAACCGTGTCTCTGAATGACACATTAGACCAGATGGGCTTAACAGATATGTACAGATCATTCCACCCCAAAAAGCAGAATACACATTCTTTTCAAGTACACATAGAACATTCTCCAAACAGATTACATGTTAGGCCACATGAAAAGTCTCAACAAATTTAAGAAGACTAAAGTCATATCAACCATCTTTTCCAGCCACAATGACATGAAAGAAATCAATCAGAAGAAAAAAAAAATTGGGAAAAACACAAATAAATGGAAACTAAACATGATACTGATCAACTAAGAGGTCAAAAAGAAATCAGGAAGAAATAAAAAGAATACATGGAAACAAATGAAAACACAATAGTCTAAAAATCTTTGGAATATAGCAAAAGCAGTTCTAAGAGAGATATCTATAGTAATAGAGGCCTACCTCAAAAAATGACAAAAATTTCAAATAAGTAATGTAACCTGAAGGAACTAGAAGAAAAACAAAGTCCAAGAATAGTAGAAGGAAGAGAATGATAAAGATCAGAGCAGCAATGAATGAAATAGAAATGAATGAATGAATGATCAATAAAACTAAGCACTGGTTCTTTGAATAAATAAAACAGACAAACATTTAGCCAGACTCATTAAGAAAAAAAGAGAAAGAGGTCACATAAATAAAATCAGAAATAAAAGAGAACTGACACCATTAGAATATAAAGGATTTTAAGAGAATACAGTGAAAAGTTACATACCACAAAATTAAATTAGAAGAAATGGCAAAATTACTAGAAACACACAATCTTTCAAAACTAAATCAGGAAGAAGTAGAAAATCTGAACAGACCACTTACTAATAATAGAATTGATGTGGTCATCAGAAACTATCAACCAACAAAAGTCTAAGACCAGATGGATTCACAGGTGAATTCTACACCAAAAATTTAAAGAAGAGTCACTAACTATTTCTACTCAAATGATTCCAGAAACGGGAAGAAGAATGAAAGCTTCCAAATACATTCTATGAGGTCAGCATTACCCTCAAACCAAAACCAGACAAAGACACTAAATATATATTACTACAGGCCAATAACTGTAATGAACACAGATGCAAAAATCCTTAACAAAATATTGGCAAATCACATTCAACAATATATTAAGGGGCGCCTGGGTGGCTCTGTGGGTTAAAGCCTCTGCCTTCTGATCAGGTCATGATCTCAGGGTTCTGGGATTGAGCCCCGCACCGTGCTCTCTGCTCAGCAGGGAGCCTACTTCCAACTCTCTCTCTGCCTGCCTCTCTGCCTACTTGTGATCTCTCTCTGTCAAATAAATAAATAAAATCTTTAAAAAAACAAACAAAACACAATACATTAAAACATTCATTCACCATGATCAAATAGGATTTATTCCAGGAATGCAAGGATGCTTTAATACTTACCAATCAATTAACATGATTCAACATATCACCAGAGGGAAGGATAAAAATAATATGATCATCTCAGTAGATGTAGAAAAGCATTAGGCAAAATTCAACATTCAGTCATGATTAAAACCTCTCAACAAAATGGATTTAGAGGAACACATGTCAATATAATGAAAGCCTCTCAATGGTGAGAAGCTGAGAAATTTTCTTTATGATCAGAAATAAGACAAAGATGTCCACTCTTACCATTTTTTATTTACACAGTATTAGAAGTCCTAGCCACAGCAATCAGACAACCAAAAGAACTAAAAGGCATCCACGTTGGTAAGGAAAAGTTGAACTAGTTGCAGATGACATGATACTATACATACAAAACTCTAAAGACTATATACAAAATCTACTAGAAATAATAAATGAAATCAGTAAAGTATATTGACACAAAATAAATACACAGCTGCATTTCTATACAGTAACAACAAAGTAAGAGAAAGAGAAATTAAGAAAATTAAGAAAACAATTCCATTTAGAATTGCAGCAAAGAGAATAAATTACCTAGGATAAAACCAACCAAGGAGGTGAAAGATCTATACTCTGAAAATTATAAAATACTGATGAAAGCAACTGAAGATCACATAAAAACAAAATGAAAAGATATACCATTCTTAGACTGGAAGAGTTAATATTGTTAGGATGTCTGTACTAACCAAAGCAATCTTATAGTTCAGTGTAATCATATACCAGCAGCACTTTTCACAGAAATAGAATAATCCTAATATTTGTATGAAACCACAAAAGACCTTGAATAGCCAAAGCAATTCTGAAAAAGAACAAAAGTGGAGATATCACAATTCCAGATTTTAAGATATACACAGCTCTAATAATTAAAACATTATGGCACTGGCACAAAAATAGACACATTAATCAACAGAATAGAGAGCCCAGAAATAAAACCATGTTTATTTATTTTTTTAAAAGATTTTATTTATTTATTTGACAGAGAGAGAGATCACAAGTAGTCAAAGAGGTAGGCAGTGAGAGAGGGGGAAGCAGGCTCCCCCTGATGCGGGGCTCGATCCCAGGACCCTGAGATCATGATCTGAGCCGAAGGCAGAAGCTTTAACCCATCAAGCCACCCAGGTGCCCCCAAATAAAGCCATGTTTAGATGGTCAATTAGTTCATAACAAAGGAAGGAAGAACATACAATAGGAAAAAGATAGTCTCTCAATAAATGATGTTGAAAAAAAGAAACTGGACTGACTTTCTTACATCAAATACAAAAATAAACTCTAAATGGTGTTGCGTGGCTGGGTCAATCAGTAGAACATGCAATAGAGCAGGGTTGTGAGTTAGAGCCCAACACTGGGTGTGGATATTATTTAAAAATAAAATCTTAAAATGAATAAAATAAACTCAAATCAATTAAAGACCTAAATACGAGATGTGAAAACATAAAACCAGAAGAAACATAGGCAATTGTTTCCTGGACATCAGCCATTCAAGCATTTTTTTTGGATATGTTTCCTCAAGCAAGAGAAACAAAAGCAAAAATGAACTACTGGGACTATATCAAAATAAAAAGATTTTGCACAGCAAAAGAAACCATCAACAAAATGAAAATGTTACCTACGCAATGGTAGATTTTCATAAATGATATATCCAGTAAGAGGTTAATATCCATATTATATAAAGAACTTAAACAACTCAATACCAAAAAAAAGTCAAATATTTCAATTAACAAATAGAGAACTTGACATTTTTCCAAAGGAAACATACAGATGGGCAGCAGACATGTGAAAAATATCCAACATCATTAATCATCATGGAAATGCAAATCAAAACCACACTGAGATATTATCTCCTATCTGTCAGAATGGCTAGAATCAAAAAGATAAGAAATAGCTAGTGCTGATGAGGATGTGGAGGAAAAGGAACCCTTATGCATGTTGGTGGGAGTATAAGTTGGTGCAGCCACTGTGGAAAACAGTATGGTGCTCCTCAAAAAATTAAAAATAGGAGTTTATACCTGAAATTACTGTAACAGTATGTTATCCATGCTAAAAATAAAATAAAATAAAATAAAATAAAATAAAATAAAATAAAATAAAAAAGAGAAATACCTTATGATCCAGTAATTCCACTACTGGGTATTTATCCAAAGAAAACAAAAACATTAATTCAAAGACATATGCACCCCTAAATTTACTGCAGCATTGTTTACTATAGCCACAATATGGAAGCAACCTGGTGTCCATCAACAGATGCACAGAGACAGATGTGCTACACACACACACACACACACACACACACAGGAATATTACTCAGCCATAAACAAGAATGAGATCTTGCTATTTGTGATAACATGGGTGGACCTGGAGCATATTATGATAAATTATATAGGTCAGACGAAAGTCAAATACCATCTCATTTCACTTATATGTGGAATCTAAAAAACAAAACAAATGAATACACAAACAAAAAGCAGAAACAGACTCATAAATACAGAGAACTGATGGTTACCAGAGGGAAGGAGGGTGGGGGAAGGACAAAATGGGTGAAGGGCAATGGGAGATAAAGTCTTTCAGTTTTGGATTGAATATGTCACTGGAATAAGGAAATAGTCAATAGTATAATAGCATTGTATGGTGACAGAAGGTAGTTACAGTTGTGGTGAGCACAGCATAACATACAGTTGCTGAATCACAAAGTTGTATGGCTGAAACTAATGTAACATTGTGTATCAACTATATTTCAAGAAAAAAATTATGTTAATACAGAACAGAACTGTATTTGGATTTCCTATAAGGACAAATAAGCACAAAATACAGCAACATTACAAGCATCTTATTGTTAAATTTGTACATTCCCACCACCAGCAGCAAGTTAAATATGGAAAAGACAGTATATTTTGTTTTTTAAATAAATAGCCATTTAAAACAATATCAAATTTAGGAAATTTTGAAAAATAATACCATTTCAAAAACTTTAGCAAGGAAATTATGTGTTATAACAAAATCTTGTATGTATAATAACATACCCTTATTTTAGGCTTTTTTTTTTTTAAAGATTTTATTTATTTATGAGAGAGAGAGAGAAAGAGAGAGAGAGAGAGAGAGAGAGAGAGGCAGAGGGAGAGCCAGGCTCTCCGCTGAGCAGATAGCCTGATGCAGGACTCGATCCCAGGACCCTGGGATAATGACCTGAGCCAAAGGCAGACGCTTGACCATCTGAGCCACCCAGACACCCTATTTTAGGCTTTTCATTAAAAAAAAAAGAGCTATATGTCAAAAATCTAACTGGGAATTTTGCTGCCTATATTTTCAATATGAATAAATAAACATTTAACATGCATATATTACAGATTACAAATTTAATTTGTATGACAAATTAAATTTTCATAATTTAAACTATAGACAACATACATGTGTTAATAACCATTAAAATATTCACCAAAAGTTGCCATAATTTCCCTTCCAAGTACTTCTCTGTATTTGATAAATAATTCTATTATAAAATTATTTCTTTTTATAATTTTAAATATCATATAATTTATTATTTATAAAATAATATATTTTAAATAATAAAATTATTTCTTTGGCTCGTAGGTTATATATTTTAGAGAATTAGGTATTCACACAGTATATCTTTATCATCACAATTATCCCTAATCCTTAATGCAGATTTCAGAGAAAGTAAATGTTTAAAAACATGTAATGTATATACGATATACAATCATCTGTGTATATCCCAGGTTATAATTTGTATTGAGTTTTGCTGTTATGCAATCACAATTCTGAAATCAGAAAAATAAAACAAAATCCTGACTGATGTGGAACACTGACCAAAATCTAGGATTTTGATATTGTTATAAAAGTTACATGAACTTAGAAAGGGCAATTAACCTCTTCAAATCCCACTTTCCTTATTAGGAACATAAATATTCTCTTATTTTGAGTTAGTAATAGAGTATTTCAGAGAAACACACAGGAATCATAATAAAATATAATGCTTCCTTTCAGCAATAAACACTGAAGTTGCATTATTTGCAATTGTCAGATATACTCGGATGCCTACTGTCAACTACCAACCTTGCTTTGTAATACCCTGGAATACAGTACAGTAATTACAATGGTCCTTGCACATTTTTCCAAAAACAATGACAATCAATACCTCCATTATTTTTTTTCTAAATTCACTGTCAATGTAATCAAATAAATACATTTTAATAGTTAAATGGTCAAATTATATATAATAAGCTTGTGAGAAAGTCTGAACACATTACCTCATGAAAGTAAATTAAACTGAAACATGTTCATTGATATCTATTCTGCCCAAGTTCCTTTAAAAAAAAAAAAAGTGAGAGAGAATGGTTTCTAAGGAAGCAGCACTGAAATGTCTCACTGATGTTAAAAAACAATAATGAAATTGTACCATTTGAGGTAAGTGGGCTTTTTTTTTGTCTGTATTGACGGTTTCTGCTACATTGCTTTTAAGGAAAAAAGTGCCTTTCTTTACTGACTTAATCTAATTCATAATACAAGTTTTTTTCTTTGCATCTTAGTCAAAATATTGTTAATTAAATTATTTCTTCTTCTTTAATATGATATTGACCATTCACATTGATAAAAAAAAAAAAAAACTTTATCAGGCTAGTGCTTTATTGTAGGTGACAGAGTTTCTTACCTTATCTAACGATTTCAAATATAAAATAAGACCATAAAAAGGAAGAGATAAGAATAGGATTACAAAATAAACTATACAAAACTATTAGAGAAAAAAGTTTTGTATCTTAGTATAAAAGGATGCATTAAGGGGCAAAGTCAACAAGGACACATACAATGTTTTCATATAAATAAATACATTTATAATTTTATTTTAACACCATGGTTTAAACCCAGCATTTGATCATTCGTATAATATTACATAATGACTTGAATAATTTAAGAAATTTTATAACAGAAATCTGAATGTTACTATAGTTATCTCATTGCCTGTTTGCAAAATATAGAGAACTCTGTAAACTGCTTTCTTCTCCTTAGCTTTGTGACTCTTCTGTTGGCCTTGTACCCTGCCCACAACACTGAACCACTTTTGGGCTGTGTCACTTACCCTTGCAATACACTACAATATTAAACATTGCCTTGTTTCCACCCAGCCATTTAATAATTAAAGGGAGCTATTACAGAAGGGCAATAAACAGGGACATACAGAAATCACACAGCGATGCCAAGTCCAGGACACAAGTGTTCTTTCATGACTCATTCAAGAAACTTCCCTTAATAGGAGGTCAGTCAGTAGCCCATAAACTTTCTTCACATGTTTAGAGATATAAATGCAGTTTTTTGACTTTCTGTAGTTGGAAGAAGACTTCGTTATTTATTTCATTTGAAGACATACTTCTTTTATCTTTTGATCTCAATACAAGAAAAACAGAGATAATTTAGTTCCTCAGAAGGAATTGTCCCCCTCAGATGGGAGAAACTAGAACTGTCTTGAAACTTAACTAATGTGCATAGAATATGTGACGAAATTAAATGAAGATTATTACCACAGAGACAAAGGATACGGATGACAAGGTTAACAAAAAAATGTATACTGCCAAGTGGAATGTTACATTGAGAAATAGCTTGGAGATAATTCTTAAATAAGTCTTTTTTTGTTGGCAAAAAACATTAAGAATAATGTGGGAATATGAGTTCGATCTTCATCTATCATTTTTTTTGTGCAATTGTGTACAAATGCAGAAACTGAAATATTTGGAATGGAAACACTTCTGTATTACATACTCTGAGAAATAGCTAACATATGGAATGGTGGAAAGTTGATTTTATTTAATATTTAACATGTCACAGATTACATTGCTTATGGTCAAATGATTTCACCTAGGTTGAAATATGTACTGGTTTAAATAAACCTTCAGTGCATGTAGGATTCCACAGGGCCTTGAAAAGAAGAAAACAAAAGTAAATAAATGAATGACATCAAATTAATGAAATGAAATGAAATTTTATTTCATATGAAGATTTAAAACATAAAAACACTTAAAAAACATAGACCAACAACTTTTAAATTTGTGATTTTCTAAGTCAAAATTCCTATTAAAATTTATTGATATCTGCTAATAATGCTTACAGGTTTCTAACTTCCAATTAAATTCATTTTATACCAAGTAAAAGAGAGAAGATTAATTGGCAAAATTTTATGATTTCCTTTGGTTTCATGAGTTAAAAAAAGTTTTACACAACTTTTTCTTTTATGTATCTCTCGAGTAAAATGACTTAAAGAAAATTAAGTAATTAAGTAACAGGTAAATCTCACGTTTCTCCTGATATATTTCTAAAGCATAGTCACTACTCAAGGTCCTAAACACAGAACTCCAACAATTTCATATGCAGCATTTATTGTTTTTTTTAACCTCTACCCTTTGTTATAGTTTTAAGTGATAGAAATTAAAACATTTTATAATCTTTCATCTTCAAAAAAGAAAAAAAAGAAACTATTGTGCAGATAATACATATAAACAGAAATACATAATCCAAGAAGTGTAGAATTCACCTGACCCTAAGGAATGTAGAATTTAGTTGGATGTAAATGAATATAAAAAAGATAAGTCATACTACAAGATTGGTATATGACAATATAGGTTAGATGAGAATTTATATTAACTAACAACTATGAGATAGTAAGTTATACAGCCTTGATAACTGCTGACACAATTCTACAGAAAGAGAAATCACCCCTGATGAGGGAGCAGAAGGTAAGCCTGAAGACAAAGCATAAACTGACACCCTGCCTCTGCCCCCTATTCCCCACTCTTGGGTGGGACATCTGTGACCTTGCTCTAGGAATCTCCCAACTAAATGTTAATACCTTGCTAGATGGGAAAACAACCTTAACTTGACAATGGAAAGGCCTCCAGTATCTTTTAGGTATCTTG
>CM053604.1:62023851-62088578 GCA_028646535.1 Procyon lotor | reverse complement strand
GGTGTGTGTGGAGAGGGGTTTGTTTTGCAGATTTATTTGTGATGCTATAGAGACTAGAATCTGTAGAGCCTGTAAGTAGGAAGACAAGATGAAAACCAAACTGACGAAGTGTCAGATCAGCAAGCAGTATTGGAAGGTGACTATTTTCCAAATTCTGATTTCCCCCATGTCAATATGCTTGTTTCAGTTTTGTGAACAGCTGATCTTTACTCAGATTATAGCTCAAAGACAACACACTCAGAAAGGTCTTCCCTCAGGAGTCTTTTCCAGACATAAACTCTCCTCCTCACCTGATTCATGGCTTAATCTTGTCTTTTTGCCTATTTATATCATGACCCTTATCACTGTGTGATATTCTTATTTCTATAATTTCTAATGTATTGTCTATCCTATCACTAGAATATGAGGTTTATGAAGAAATTTAAGAACAGGCCCCCAAATGGAGTCACTTTTCCTAAGTTCCTCTAGAATTTAATAGCTAACCTAATTTCGCCTCTCCCAAGAGTGGAATTTTCAACATAACACTCTGGAATGTCCTGATCTGCATTAGTGAGATAGTCTGCAAGATGAGACATCCTGCCCTTCCCCCAAGGGAAGGGGACCTTGCCCAATACATTCTTTTCTTTAGCTAAAACTTCCTTGTTCACCACTTCCAATTCAGCCTATAAAAGCTCCTCAGAATTCCATTCTCTTTGGTAGATGGGATACTGCTTGATTAATGAATCATTGAATAAAGCCAATTAGATAGTTTACTCCACTGAATTTTCTTTTAAAGATTTTATTTATTTATTTGAGAGAGAGAGAGAGATCACAAGTAGGCAGAGAGGCAGGCAGAGAGAGAGGGGGAAGCAGGCTCCCTGCTGAGCAGAGAGCCCGATGCAGGGCTCGATCCCAGGACCCTGGGATCATGACCTGAGTCGAAGGTTTTAAGCCCCGGAGCCACCCAGGTGCCACTGAATTTTGTTTTTTTAACATTTGTCTATCTCTTGCTCACGACTACAGTCTCAGTGCCTGGGATACCACTTTTCATTTTTATTTTTTTAATGACAGTATAAATGATAAAGGGTGAAGTAACTTGAGAGGAACCACAGGACTATAATAAGTACATGTTGAAGACAGAGGTAGATCTATATCTGCGACCCAAACATGTTTAAAAAAAAAAAGTCTGCAGAGGGCACGTATTGCATGGAGCACAGGGTGTGGTGCAAAACAATAAATCTTGTAACACTGAAAAAAATAAATAAATAAAATTAAAAAAAAAATTCTGCAGAATTAGTAAGACTAACAAACATTTCAGTACTTGTTTCCCAAATGCTAGTTGAATGAATGTGAAAAGACAGAGGGACTACACTGTTATAGTTTTGTATTTTATAAACCTGGAATTGTGTTTTCCAGTGTATTTTAAGCCTCCTAACATTCATATTTTTAACAAAATTTTAACCCAGATCTAGTTTTCAATATTCTAAAAAGGTTAGTAAAATGAAGGGAAAAAATATTTTAATAGGTTGAATATGTTCAGAGACATAAATATTGCTAAAATATATGATACTAACATTTCTCTTACCATAAAAGTTTATAATATTGTCGTCCTCATCATGTGGTGAGGACAAAAAGCCCCAGTTCTCTTCTGTCATTTTTAGCAACTAGAACATGGAGAGGACTGCAAGGAAATACAAAAGCTCAACTAATGAGGATAAATGTTTCCTCATGACTACACTGTAAGAAGAACAGAAACTTGAAAGATATAATTTTTTATGATTAAGACACAAAATCTTTTTTATGATTATCTCTTGAGATTTTGTAAATTAAGACAATCATTTACAAAACAGATTAATCATCTTAGGCTTTAAAATATAATGAATTCAATATACTCTTAAATTTGAGGAAAAAATCCTCCAATATTTAATATTTTTAATAATTATATTTAAGAACAAAGTATCTTACTACTTCAGTTCCAGAAAAATTCCCAATTTATTTTATTTTGCATGGAGGTAGTACTTGAAGTTAAATACATTGTACAAAAATAATTTTGTATTCATTATATAGCAGTCCTACAGAATTTGTTTTTTGAAATAATTATTTCCATTATCAAGTTAAATTATTAAGTTATGAAATAAAACATTTCTACAATGAAATTACAAATTATTATAAAGGCATATATATTCATTGTAAAACGTGACAAAAAAAGATAAGTAGAAATAAGAAAATAGGGGCGCCTGGGTGGTTCAGTGGGTTAAGCCTCTGCCTTCGGCTCAGGTCATGATCTCAGGGTCCTGGGATCGAGCCCCACATCGGGCTGTCTGCTTCCCTTCCTCCCCTTCCTCTCTCTGCCTGCCTCTCTGCCTACTTGTGATCTCTCTGTCATATAAATAAAAATCTTAAAAAAAAAAAAAAAGAAAATGTCGTATTCCTACCATGATAATCACATCAACTTTTGTATATTCATTTTCATTTTTTTAAACCAAAATGAAACCATACCATACATTCTGTTTAAGTTATTGGACTTTGTTTATTTTTCCTAGTTAATAGCTTCTAACTTTCTATGTCAATAGATTATCATTTGTAATAGTTAGCCTTAATCAAATTTCTTCAAATGCCCTTTAAACACTACTACTAAATACTACTACTGTTACTACTCAACCTGACAACCCAAGATGTAGTCCTGGACTATGCCTCACATCTGAATGTAATGTCATTTTGAATCTTGATTCTAATGTGTGTATGAGTGTGGGTGTGTGTGTGTGTGTGTGTGTGTGTGTATATTCCATGCCCAGCATGGAGCTCAGTGTGGGGCTTAAATTCATGATCCTGTGATCAAGACCTGATCTGAGGTCAAGAGTTGGATGCTTAACCAACTGAGCCACCCTGGTACCCCAAATCTTAATTCAGCTTTATAAAATTGGATTAGCCTTTCCCCTTACTGGAAAAACTTGTAACCATACAGAAAAACAGAAAACTAGTACCATTAATACCTACATAGCGTAGCTACCATGTGGATTCAGTAATTGAGTTTGTCATGATGTCTCTTTAGTCTCTTTAATTAAGACAATCCCCCAATTTTTAATGGCACTTTATTTTTTTTTAAGGCTACCATGTCAATTGTGTCAGAATACTGCACATTTGGAATTTTTCTGATAGTTGACCTGTGGTCTTGTTTTATGTATCCATCAACTCTTGTGTTTCCTATATATTGAAAGGTAGGCCTTTAAGCTTGAATTATTTCAGGTTATATATTTCTGACTTGCTTTACACTCTTAGTAGGCAGAGCTAAATATTCTATAATAATTTATGAGTTCATGTTGATAGTTTCTATTTAAATATTACATTACAGGGTTAACTTATATTTTCATAATTATTTTCTCTTATTTTGCAATACCTCGGGTAACCTGTAACATTTGCTTTAAAGAATTGAATCTTTAATTTTTTTCTTTTTTTTATTTGACAGAGAGAGAGAGAGAGAGAGAGAGATCAAAGTAGGCAGAGAGGCAGACAGAGAAAGAGGGGGAAGCAGGCTCCCTGCTGAGCAGAGAGTCCCATGTGGGGCTCGGTCCCAGGACCCTGAGATCATGACCTGAGCCAAAGGCAGAGGCTTTAACCCACTGAGCCACCCAGGTGCCCCAAGAATTGAATCTTATGATATACATAAAACAGCTTCAAAATTATTATAACAGTAGTAATATAATTTTACTACTGAGTCAAGTTTTATATTTTTTGTAGTTCTCTTGGTCCTTCGGCTATAGCTAAATTAGGAAGTGTAACCAGAGAATGGGTCCAAATCACTCTAAAATATTTTTTTTCTCAGGGCACCTGGGTGACTCAGCATTATGGAAATGCTATGTGGTATACATCAATGCGTACGTTCAGGGTAGAATTCTAGAAATAGCATTGCTGAATGGAGGATAATACCATATACAGTTTTGATTTTTCAAAATTCCCCTTGATAGCAAATTGTTCTGTATGAAATGCTGTTCCTTAAAAGGAAAAAAGAATTAAAAAGAAATGTAAAAAATGTTTAAAATGTGTCTATGATAGAATGATATCCAGTTCTAAAAATTAGTAAGTAAAAAACATTAATATTATGAAACTGCTTCAGGCCCTTGGGCCAACTTAATCATCTTTAAACTTAAAAATACCCTTTGCCCGTATGATTAACTAATCATTCTTTGTATATCTATAGATCATGCATTCTTTCCTAGAAAGAGCAGAGCACTTCTGCACATGGCGAAATGGAAACCAGACCCCCTTGCACAACCTCTGAGCACTGAGATACCTCTATAGCTGGCACCACCGAGTCGGCACTTAATCAAGAAATACGACCGACTACTGCATCCCCTTTACTGATTGATGACCCTAAACCCCGTTAAAAATCCCTGGGCCAGGCAGAAACCTTGAAGTTGGCCTTTGGACAAGAGTGCACCTTCTCCCCAGATGGTCAGCCTCCTAAACAAAGCTCATATTCCTCTCCAATTATACTCTTGAGTTTTGGCCTTTCCAGAGATGACGCTGAACTTGGGTTTTGGTGACAAATTTTAGTGAGCCAGCACCCCTGTGGCATCCATTTCCCCCTGGAATCCCAAGGCAGAGTGGTTGGCTTTAGCAGTACCAGGGCTTATCTGTCATTGGGTGAATGAAGTCGTTGGCCGCAGCAGTGTGCCAGGGTTTACTCATTTGTTTGCCGAGCTAGTACCCTGGACGATGCGATTAGCGGCTCAGGGCTAGTTGGCCTTGGGAGGAAGCCAGAGGGAACAGGCTCGCAGCCGCTGAGATTGTTTCTGTCCTGGGGAAATTGCAGGCTGATTCGCAACTGAAGCTAACTGCCAGCTTTTTGGTTTGAGTGAAGAGGAAAAGAGCATCTGGGACAAGCTGATGAGCTTCTGGACCAGGTAAGTCCATCGGAGTACCTGTTGCAAGTTTCTCACTTGTGAAGCGCCGTGTGCTTTTGTTTCGTTGCCCATGCTTTTCCCATTAGAAGATGCGGCTTTGGAGAGAAATTAAAAGGGACTTAATGACCGTGGATTCATTTGGATTTTGGAACAGAGCTGTTTTGGTGTGTATGTGTGAGTTATATTGTGCTAAATTTGTGTATAAAGGGAAGCTCCATCTCTGGCCCACCAAATAGCCCACTGGGCCCAATTCTCAGTAAGTGGAAGGACTACAGCCAGAAATCCATGATTAAAAGATGACTTTTATTTTAACACCACCTTGCCATGTATGTTAATCTCAGAAGAATGACTGCCACTGAATGGCTCTCTTGGATTTTTTTCTCCTAATTGGTTGTCTCCAAATAGGGGGTTTTGCTCTCTTAGCTTATCCAAGAAGCCATTTGGTTCTGTCAGTGCCCCCAACTTCTGGTGAGGAACAAATGCTAACAGAGGTTCTCTGGGCTTTAGTTGTAGTTTTGTTTCTCCAGTGTTCTTTCTGAACCTTTGCCTAGGAAGACGGGAGATACTCCTTTTATTCCCAAAGAAAGTTTATTAAGACCTAGTTTTGATAAATGCCCAGAGAGTTAAAAAGCAATCAGAAAGAAAACAAAAACAAAAAACTGGTTTTACAGAAGAGAGAGACAGAGAGGCAGAGAGGCAAAGACAAGGGAGTATTAGTCCAAATTTTGAATCTGTCTCCAGCCTTTCAGGCAACACTCTTGGCCTATGCCTCCACCTCCTCTCGTTTCTGCACCACCATAGGAGTAACTCACATGGCCGGCTCCTATACCATCCTTGGCACCTCAAGTGCCATTGACTCCTGCTTCTCCTGCTCCCACTATCGAGGAACAGAGAGCCCCGCAAACTGCCGAACTACCACCTTATGAGGTTCAAACTGAAGTACCTCCCAAATCAACATGAAGGGATCCAGTGCCTTCCCCGGACTTAAACCACCACTTCAGATTTCCCCACAGGTCAAAATCCCAGGGCAGAACACATTGATTGACTTTTTAGTGGACACAGGTACAACATATTCGATATTAAGGCTAATTCAAGGTTATTGGTTTAATTAAAACAGACACGTTATTGAAGTTAGCAACACAGAATATGATACAGCCAATCAGCTTTGTTGTACCTGTATTTATGAAATGCATGCTGTATCTGGTGTAGTTTGTTGACAAAGAGAGGACTTAAAATGATAGTTAATTTTCCCTGTCTCATACAGTTTCCATGGGTAATTGTTAAGAACAAGTAGGCTCAATAAGGCTTATAGTTTTCAAAATCTTTGTAACCTGAAATGTCAAAGTTTTCCTAAGTTAAATGATAAATTGAGTTAAATTCAGTAGATAACTAAGTCTTTCCCAAATAAGAATACTGAAGCATTGATTACTAAAGGTAGGTTTTTCTGGTTTTGGCTTCTTATTGCAGAGAAACAGGATACTTGGGTCTATTGCTAAACACACTATATTACTGAAGGTTGTACTCTGGGAAAAAAGAAAAGACAGCAACCGTATTTCTAAAAATCTGAAAGTCTAAAAACATACTCATAAATTTCAAGTCTAAAGAAATCTGCTATAACAGTTCACAATTGGTTACTACTTAGTTTTCACTGGAGACTAAAGTTTCTAAGAGTTAAAATTCTGATAAATATAACAGATTGCTAGAAATGATAAGGTAAGCAACACCGTAGGCAAGAAAAGTAAGGTGTGTTTTTGATAAGATGTAAGGAATGGGAATACATTTTTGTTCAGGGAAAAAAAATAATTTTGTCCTAAAATGAGACTGGTTGTTTAGAGAGAGTAGGCTTAAGACACAATCTGAATGTAAAAAGAATTGTAGAATGTTTGTCAAGGGAAATCTTTGGAAAAAAAATTTAAGTGTGGTCAGGACTAAGATTAGAATTAATGAGTTTTAAAAGTACACTAGTGTAAGATTGAAATTATGCTCTTCTTTTTGTTATAAAGTTTTCTTAGACTGGTCTGCTCTTGATAAGAAATTATAAACAAAGTTGTTTTCTTTTCTTTATCTGCCCAGAAAACCCAAATTTCTAAGTTTTGTCTTCATCACGTCTTTGATTACTTACAAGAACTGAAACTTCTCAACATTAAAGGAGTTAAATTTCATTAGCAACTATATAATCTTCTGCAGAATCTCTTATCACCACCTTGGTTAAACAGATAATATTGAATTTTAAAATGATCTATTTAGGCATGCACTTTATAACTTTCTGAGGTTTTTAACAAACTTCTCAAGATTTGAATTCTAATTAAATTTTTCTGAGAAATTAGGCTTATTAATTTGGCATGTTGAGTTACTTGGGAAGTGTTGTCAAACAAATGATGATAAGCCCTAGGTTATACTGTATGGGTAAATGCCATAACTGTTTCAGAAAATACAGAAATTCTTAAAGTTTTAATATGTCCTCATATAAGGTCATCACTTGACATTCTAATTATTAAAATGTTGCATGTCACAGAAATAACTAGATATGTTAACTGGATTAAATGAACTCTCATCAGATCTTTAACCATGCCTATTTTATACTCTTTTGTCATTTATAGTTATTGTTCTGATGCTCTTGAAGAATGTGTTTCATCTTCAAGGAGATTCATGAAAAGGACTTTTAAAAAAATATACATTTCTGATATCTTCAAGATCATAAAACTAAACTGGGTAAGAATTTCCAGAAACAAAGGAAAAGCTGCACTCAAACAGAACAAAATTAGGAACTTGGAACTAAATGAATTGAGGAAGATGAGTAATCATCTTTATGAATGAATGAATGAATCAAAAAAATCATTTTTATGATTTGTTTGAAACATTGTTGGTTCTTTAATGTTTGTTCTTCTAGAATAAGCAAACTTTCTTTTGATATATCTATGATTTCCAGAATACATTTGATTTTCTCCCTACCTGAGCTCTCCAGAAATTAGAAACTCTCCATGAAGTACTCTTTCATGGCAATTATAATTATTTGCATAAGTTCAATAAGAATCTGTTTCCCTTGTTACAGGATACCATTGGAAACATTGGTTATATGGCCAAGGCTTTGAGTGGAATGTCATATTTGAGAGAGACGAACACAGATTCAGATATGACCAGACAGCTTTAAGGAACAAAAGCTGACTTTATGGAGTCAACTGGGAGTGTACTATATCCATGGAGTTAGCTATGGACTTGTCGAAATAGCAGATGATCCCAGTTTCCTCATGAATGGATAGAGGATACACTTGGAGATGCATATATCCCCAAACAAGTCTTCTCCCACTTCCAGTGATTCCTCATCATTAGGATATTGTTAAAGCTAGATATCGGGCAAAGAGGGCTTCTTGATATTTTTTTCCCCCTTGGCCATATTTGTCCAAGTAGCCACCTCTATCTTAGCCAAGCATTTAACCAAACCTGGCATGCAGCCATCCCCTGAGTTGATTAGTGGTCTGCCAAAACTGAATGGCCGTAGATGTCTTGACTGCAGCCCAAAGAGGGACATGTGCCTTCAGTAAAACAAAATGTTGCATATTCACATTACTCAAAAAAAATGTAATTGAAACCATGAAAGATTTAAATCACCAAATCACTGCTAAAGATGCCCTAGTTCTAGATCCTTTTAGCAGTTGGCTAACTTCAATTTCTTCCAAATGGAAATATATCCTACTAAGCATTACTGTATTTATTTTTTTTTCCCCTTTGGTTGTTTTTTTTTATATTTGTCAAGGAGGAACTTGTACTAATCATACTGGCTTAGAGATGCCCTTATTATTCCCTGGAGTGGAAACACCAGAAACAAGATTCTCCCACACTGTAAAAGTTTTCTACTCCAAAATCTCCAAATTATCCCCAATCAGCAGGGAGTAGCTACAGAAGAAGGACCTTTGCTCCTAAACCCACAGATATGAAATGTGAAATGATAAAACTGACAGCGAGGAACAGACGCCACCTTGGCCCCTCTGGCAAACCTAGTAGTTGTTCAACTTTAACAAACACCCTTAGTCTGTGTGATTGATTAACAAGCCTTTCTTTGTATGTCTATCCATCATGCATTTTTTCGTGGAAAGAACAGAACACTTCACATAGCAAAATAGAAACCAGACCACTTTGCACGTGCCCTAGGCCCTGGGGAACCAGACCCCTTTTGTATAGTCCCTAAGCACTGAGATAATGTGTGTAGCTGGCACCATGTGTCTGCACAGAATCAAGAAATATTACAGACCACTGCACCCCTTTTACTAATTGCCCTAAACCCCTTTAAAAAATCCCTAGGTCAGGCAGAAATCTTGGAGTTGGACTTTGGACAAGAGATCACTAGTTGGACTTTGGACAAGAGATCACTTTCTCCCCAGTTGGCCAGGCTTCTGATTAAGGCTCATATTTCTTTCCAATCAACTCTTTTTGAGTTTTGGCCTTTCCAGTCACGACAGTCAGCTAAACTTGGGTTTCAGTAACAATTAGAGTAGGGTAATGTCCATTATATGTGAAATGCCAAAATATATGTTTATGTACATGTGGTATATTTCTAGAGAATGGTTCAGTGTTTATATATTTATTTTAACATACTAGAAAATCAAATGGAGGAAAGCTTTTAAAAAGAGTAGAAAATAGATATACTCACACGAGTAATTTTTATATATTTTTATGATTCACATTAAGTTCCTTTTAGGTTTGTATTTCTTATAGCTAAATGATGAGTCATAACTGATGCTCCCTCAAAGGAGAAAAACTAGACTCAGTTTGTAGCAACTTTCCCATAAATTCAAAAAGACTCTTAAGAAGCATTTTTGGAACAATATTGAGTGTTTTTTGTACTCTAAAAAATTGAAAAACACTATTTCTAATTTTATATTAGTCTTTTCTTAAGCTTAGAAAATGAACAATTTATCAATTTTTAGGTTATACTTTATAATGCAAGAAAATACTAAACCTGTTTAGAGTATCTTTCTTCCTGGAAATTAGTCTATATTAGACTATACCTTAAATAAGTTTTCCTTTAATTTGATGGATTGAATCCAAATCCATCATCAATTTATAAGCACAAAATTCATAAAATAATGACAAATCTGAAGTAATTCTGATATGTAAGAACTATGACTTAAGTACTCTGAATTGTAAATTATACTCTTCTGTATAAATTGTCTCCACAGTAATTCAGCTTTATACATTTAAAATTCTAATTACCATTTTAACAATGTAGCATCACAAGAGTATAATTTCCTGGTACTCTTACCTCACAAAACATGAGGTTAATGTTACTTGTGGCCTCCTTTAGGAAACTTTCTGTAATGCAATATCCTGAAAATTCCTATTCCTTTGCTTCTTTGGTACAAAGTCAAACATTTATGGAACTGTTTTCTTTAGTTCTCCACACCATAAGTTATAAAAACAATTTTTTTGTATTTTGAAACACTAATAATCCAATAGTTTAGTGTAACTGTCACTCAGAATAATATACTGCTGAAAATATAACTGAAGAGTTGTGCTGGTCATGTAAAGATAACCTTGAGAAAAACATGTACTCGCAGTAGGCCTCAGGTGGAGGGAATGATATATGTTCTTGAAGCCAAACGGCAAGGGAGGCAGGGCTTGCTCAGGGCAGAACTCACCTGCTTCCCTTTTTCACTATCTCCCCTGCCTCCAGAGAGCTAGCTTGCTGATGGGTTTATCCATTTAAGTGCTAAGTGTGCTTACTCTACAGTGAATTCCGTGCTGATTGACCAGGCACACCCTTCTCTTGTTTAATCTATAAAACTCAGTCATCAGCGATCAGTGTTTGACTCACATTCCTTCTTGTTTACCTACAAACAATGTATAATCTTCTTTGTTGGTTGAATCTAATAAATATGGGATTAAGGAATTGTTCTGGGCGGCTGTCTTCTCAACAGCCAACCCCTGCTCCCAATCTCTCTTGAAGCTGGCTTGGTTGTGACTCATTCTTCTGTGTGCCATCAGAAAGCCACAGTTTAATGCCTTTTCTCCCTGAAATCATTACCAAGTTCTTTCACTAGAAAATAAAAGCTAGTAAAAGAGAATTTTCCACCCTAAAATATGACTCTTTGGCTTAAGGATTATCTTGACCTGGCTATTTTTTTTTTTTTTTAAGATTTTATTTATTTAACAGAAACACAGCGAGAGAGGGAACACAAGCAGAGGGAATGGTAGCAGGAGAAGCAGGCTTCCTGCTGAGCAGGGAGCCCGATGAGGGGCTCCATCCCAGGACCCTGGGATCATGACCTGAGCAGCCGCTTAATGACTGAGCCACCCAGGCGCCCCTTGACCTGGCTATTTTTAATAAGCTACAAACATAGGAAGTTCTGAAAACCAAGTAAAAGTTACCCTTATGTTAGAGACATTTACCTTTATAAGGCAAAATGTCCATTTGTAAGGGTGTGTCCCTCTCTATACTAGGAAGAAGAAGATGACCAAATGTCTGGAAACTCTTCAGTGGGGAAGGTACAGACCTAAACTTGCATAACAACTTTACCCTTGTTTACTGTGTTCTTCCCAGTAATCTCTCTTAACCTCCAATGAGCCCCAAAATCCTCCTTTTGTCTTTAGCTGGAGTTATACGTAAGGTGGTGGTGGCCTGGCCATTTTGGGAAATTACTGTTTTCCTGGTATCTCGCATGTACACAGGAGGTGTGTTATAAAACTTGTTTTCCTCCTGTTAATCTTTTATTATAGGGGTGGTTTCAGGCAAGAACCTGGGAGGTTAGGGGAGAAACTGTTTTTCCTCTGCAGTTTGGTGACCCCTATAGGGATCTGTTGAGACACCATACTTGCTCTGGAGTCTGCAGATGAGATACTAGAAAAATGGCAGAAGTTGGCAAAGGGTAAGAATTCTTACAAGTGAGCGCTCCCAGTAGCTCTCTGTAGTGCCTGGTCAAGAGAGGAAGATTAAAAATTCTTATTCCTTCTTTTCCAAATTTAGATCAACAGGGGAAAATATATGTGTGGACTAGTTCCTTGGGTATAGTGACTTTGGTAAAGATTTTTGTTATGAGTAATCTTGTTTTCTACTGATCCTCTTTTCTCCCAGAGATGGCCGTTGTTTTTGCTTTTTTGTTTTTAGTGTTTTTGTGTCATTTGTCATAAAAGAACATATCCTAGATGAGATTTTCCTTCTGTCTTGTTCTAGGTCGTAAGAATTTGGCTTTGTGCCTAGTGAGAACATTCGGTGGTCTTTGTCAGCTGGAAAATGTGTCCACATGCACCTGGCACACAACCCAATAGGCTATGGATCCCAGAAGCAGTAATTCTCTTTGTCCAACTATGCCAGCTCTCAGTAGAGTTTGTCATAAAGGATCATGGTCCATAAGAGGCCTTCGTAATCTCAACCTTCATTGTCTCCTTAGTGCTAGAAAAGTCCCATTCCAGTATCATCTGCTTGGTGTCACAGATTTAGAGATTCTATGACTGGAGGCATCCCATGTTCTCATTCTTATCACCTATGACAATAACACAAGTCTTTGCTTTCCAAGGCTAACCTTGAAAGTAAACTCTCTGGATCTCCTAAGGGCTGTATCTTTGCATTTTCCTTTGGGATGCCTCTTGAAATCATTGCTAAACCATAGGAAGCCTTTACTGGTTTGAACTGCTGTTGAGATTAATATACAATCCTACTTGTCAATGGTCAAATGATGGATACTTTGAACTAAAAAATGAACTAAAAAATAAATAAAAAAACATACCAAAAAACCTCTGTATTTGAAAAAAATTTACAGTTCTTTTTCTACAGAACTGTTTTATTGGTTTCTGTGGAAAAACCAAATTGAAAAGAAGACAACGAAGTCTAATGGTTTGCATTAAGGACTCCCTTAACAAGATGAAAATATGAAATTTTTTTGTTTGTTTGTTTTTTAACCTACACTTTGATACTACCAAATTTAGAGAACAGAAAAATCAGTGGACATTCACAACCCCACTCATAGCAACCCTGCCTGGTGACTAAGATTCTTCCTTCCTGTGACTATACTATAGTTGTCAGACAAGCTGAAGGAATGTCACTCTGCCTATTTCAAGGACATATCAGTGAGCTGTAAGTAGTAAGGAAATTTAATTTTTCTTTTGCCTTTGTTTCCCACATCAATCTGACTAGAAATTTAAAGTTTCTAGTTTATAGTTTAAACTATAAATTTTAAGCAAAGTTTATGTTTTATCAAAATAATTTTCTGTACTTCATTTGTCTTTACCAGATCTTTGCTTAAGAAAACTGAATCTTCTTAGTATTAAAAAGAGCTAAGCTTTGCTCACAACTATTGTAATTCCTTCTGTATTTGCCTTTAAAAATGTTTGTCACTTTGGTTAAATATTGTTTCATAATGATCCGTGATCCTATTTAGTCATGTGTCCAAACTTTATGATATTTTTGACAAATTTCCCCAAGTCAAATTCTAAATGAAGTACTCTTGACCTAGAACTAATTTTGAGATATTTCAGAAAGTCCTTGGAACGTGTTAAAGAATCATTCTCCTTGGAAAAGAGATCTTAAGCTAATTAGTCTTATTTACTATGTTAAGTTACATGGGAAGTACTGCCAAATTAGTGATGCTAAACCTTTTTAGATTCTATTTGAATGGATATATGTTGTTAATATTAGTGTTCCAGAAGTTTATGAAATTTCTAGAAATTTGGTATGTTCTGGTATAAAGTTTTCATTTGTAATTATAGTTATTATCTTACAAAGCATGTCATGGAAATAACCAAATTTCTTCATCAATTATATTGCCATGAACTCTCATCAGAACTTTACCCATTTTTAAGTGTTTCTCTCATTTACAGATAATTATTGTTTTATTCTAATGCTTTTGCAAAAGTGCTTAATCCTCAAGGATATTCAATAAGAGGATTCTGACAGGGGCACCTGGATGGTGCAGTTGGTTAAGCATCTGCCCTTGGCTCAGGCCATGATCCTACAGTCCTGGGATGGAGTGCCATGTCTGAGTGGAACCTGCTTCTCCCTCTGCCCCTCCTCCTGCTAGTGCTCTAGCAAAAAAATAAAATCTTAAAAAAAAAAAAAAAGAATAGAAAAGAGAAAGACTCTAACAGGTACTCTAGGATATATAGGTTTCTGATCATTTCAAGATCATAAAACTGCACTGGGTAAGAATTTTCAGAAACAACAGGAAACCAAGTAGAACAGGAATAACATGGAGCTGAATAAACTCATGAAACTGAAAATACTTATGACTTTGTTTGAAACACTGTGATTCTTTAATGTTTTGCTTTTTCTAGATTTAAGGAAACTTATATCTCTTCCATTAAGCTAAGTATGAATTACAGCAATTTGGTAACATATACTTTTGTGAACAAAGATGAAACAATTACTTTCCCCCCCATCTGATCCCTCTAGAATTTTAAACTCTTAGTGATTATTCTAATTTTCATGGCAATATATTTATGTGCATAAGTTTAAGCATAATCTGTTCTTAGAATGTGCTTCCACAACTGGACACATTGGTTATATTAAAGCTTTGACTAGAATGTCATATTTGAGAATATGCATAGAATTAAATATGACCAGACAGCTTCACGCAACTAAGTTTCACTTTATGGAGCCAATAAAACTCCTTGGAAAAACAGGTTGGTATCTTACTTACAGGTATCCCAGCAGTCTTACCAGATGAATAAAAGAAAGGTCACTTTCTAGAAGGTGCAGAAACCTTAGGTTATCTTTGGGACCTCAAGAAGAGAGAAATTAACCAAAGTCTCTAGGTACTGCAAGTAAAGTCTGATGGTAAGTCCTTGGCATGGATTCTTAACCTCAAGCCTTTTTAAAAGTTCAATCTAAAATTCCCTACAAAAGTTTCAGCCAAGCAGACCTAAAAAGAACTTATATATTCAATCACTATTTTTCCAGCACATATGTAAATAATCAAGTCAAGTTTAATAAGACTAAACTTATTTTTTTTAAAGATTTTATTTATTTATTTGACAGAGAGAGAGATTACAAGTAGGCAGAGAGGCAGGCAGAGAGAGAGGGGGAAGCAGGCTCCCCGCTTAGCAGAGAGCCCGATGCGGGGCTCGATCCCAGGACCCTGAGATCATGACCTGAGCCGAAGGCAGAGGCTTTAAACCACTGAGCCACCCAGGCACCCCAAGACTAAACTTATTTTGCAAACAAGTTAGTCCTACTGTGATTATCTTTGGCAAAAATGAGGATGATTGTAGAGAAAGTTATGTTTTAGTAGTATACCTTTGTGGATATCAGAGTCTAGTCCAGTTTACTGTCTTAGAAATTTTGTTTTCTACCTGTAAATTGGACCAGATCCTGAATTCTAACAATTTCCTCAAATATCCCATTATAATTCTCCAAACTAATTTCCAGTTTTCCCCTACTCTTCTAACTTGAAATGACTGAGAAGAAAAACTGCCCTTCTCCCAAAGCTTTGCAAACTGAATGTGAACAATTTGATATAAACTTAAGAGAAATCACTACAACAGTTCATACGGACAACCTTCTGTCCCTGCTAATATGCCAGCCACTCAAAGTTCACCAAACACTTGACAACATCATAGATACTCAAACTATGAAAGATGATTTGAACCTGACATATAGTAATCTCCATTGGCTGCCCCTTGGTCACACAAACTGGGTTATAATTTGTGCTAATTGTTAAACTTTGTTCATCTTTTTTAATAGAAATGCCTCATATTAAATACCTGATTGATAGCACAATATAGGACTAACTTTGGGAGCCCATCTACAAAACCACCTCCTAAAATGAGACATAGCAGTTTAATTGAACTGACCTATTTTCAGGATTCACACATGGGTTCAGCAGAATAATGGAGCAATCTATCAACTCAGGTTCTGGATTGTAAAACTTCTAGGGGAAATTTCAAGGTGCAATTAAAGGGAAGTACAATTTGCTGCCCCAGAATATGCTTTGGCGTAACTTGAACTGGTAATTCTTAAGAAGTGGCAGACAAAAAAATAGCTCTCAAAAACAAGTAGAAGTTATCCTTTCGTAAAGGTCATTTATACTTATAAGGGAAATTTCCATTTGAAAGGGTAGCTCTTTCTGTACTAAGAAATAGAGATGACCAAATCTCGAGAAACTCTAATCAAGAGAGAAGGCATAGACTTAAATTTGCATAACCACTTCACTCTTGTTCACTGTGTTCTTGGTAACCTTCCACAACTGGCCTCTTGAATCCCCAATGTCTTTGTCTTTATCTGGAGGTGGTATTTAAGGTGATGACTTGGGCCATTTCAGGAGTCACCTTAGTTTTCCTAAGTATCTTCTGTGTATATAGGAGGTATACAGAGTATTAAACTTCTGCTTTTCTCCTGTTAATCTTTCTTTTATTACAGAGATCTCAGCCAAGAAATGAGAAGGATGGAGGACAAATTACTCCCTCCCCTCATCAGCAGCTCCCCTCAATCCCAACAAACGCACTAAGTATCTCAAATTCCAAAGCATGAGTCAAGTGCTTGAGAAACTTTTTGATGGATCAAGACCATTATGACGGCTAATGATCTTTACAGATATTATCTTTCTGTGCTGCTAAATCAAGTCCAAGGAGGAGGGTTGTCAGAGAATAGTAAATCACACAAGAAAACTAAAGGAAAAAATAAATTAAATCTGAGAGTCTAATGACAGAGGCTCAACTGTATGACAAAATAGAATTGCCATCAGGTGGTATAGTGAAAAAAACACCCAAAAACCCAACAACAGTGTCATACCTATGGGAGGCAAAATCTGCTATTATTGTTTCAGTTTAGAATATATCGTTTTATGATTTCTGCATACTGAAAAAGTAATGTTTCTAGAGAGTCAAAGTGACTTTTACCCTTAAAAAAAATACCTTAATATTAATTTATCCTAATAAAGGTAGGTAACAAATAGTTGTATAAATATGATTTAATATTAAAATGCAAATAACTGTTTTAAACATTATGTTAGTGTACAGCATGATTTCTGTAAATTATTATATACACACAAAGGTTAATACATTTGCATCTAATCTTAACTTCCATAGTAAGTACAAAAAGTCAATAAAAGAAGATTCTGTTTTATACCTATATCATGCATTTGTGTCTGTGTTCAGAGACTTTTTTTTTTTTGGGACTATGTGTTTTGATGGATATGTGAGTGTGTGTGTGTATAGTTTCAATACATTTATATATATTTAAATAGTAAATTTGCTTATCCAGATTTTTCTTGAATGTAGACCACATTAAAGGAAAGCATTGCTTTCCTTAGACATGAATTAATATAAATCTACAAAGATATATGTTGACAAAGTACCTGAGCAAAGTCTTAGAACTTAAATTAATATAAATTACGTTACCAAATGATCTATCACAACCCCTAACTTAGGAAATAAATGGGTAAGCCCTTGTGCACTGTGCTGGCCAACTGCTCCATCCCAGGGAATAGCTACGGTGCTAGATAAATCAAAAGCTTAGCTCTTGGCTGGGTTTGCAAACATGGTTGCTGAACAAACTCATCACAAGAGAAGCTCATAACTCAAGAGAGGAGGGTTTGGAAAAGAGAAAGGGAAAGATTTATTTTTGGCGCCTGCAGCCAGGGCAGCTGGTAGGCTCAAGCCTTAACAATCAACCTGTTGGCCAAGAAGAAGGACACCTAGAGTTTTATAAGGAGAGGTTGGGACAGTAGTACAAAAGAACCGGCAGAGAACACATGATCATGGATAAGGGATCACTGAGTGTTCAGTACCTGATCATGGGCAGAAATGGGTATGTTCTAAGTATTCCATTGCAACTCGGGCTTTTCTGGTCTGTGGTTAGAATATTCCAGTCACTGTCAGTGCCTCAAGAAAATGCAATAAGAAATAACTGTTGGGTTCTATAGTTGAGCAAGAGGGCTCTCTGACATTTATGATGAATAACTGAATAACTGCAATTACATAATGTATCACAAGTAGTCACTGAAATATGCCATGTATACATTGTATTTTCTTCCACAGGGTGGTAGAAAATCCTTCAAACAGGACTCCCCATCATGCAATCCCCACTTAGCACACTGGAAAATTCTATAAAGACTTCTAAAGTTGTCCAAGAAAACTCTTAGAAATTTTGTAATTAAATCTAGATTTCCTATAGAGATGGTGATATATGAGAGAGAAGTCGATGTGGGTTGAAATAAACTTTCTTTTCAATAAGTATCAACTCCTCTGTTTTATCAACACTATTACTAAATCAACATATTTTTCAGCAAATATTATAATCATTATTACTAATTGAAGGAGAACAAATACATACCACCAGAATATGCCTCTTTAGCATAAGAATTATCTTTAGTTGGTATTTTTTTAAGAAACAGACACAGAGAAACTCTGAAAATGGAATACAAGTTACTGTTTTATAATACAAAGTTACATGTATAAGGGAAATCCTCATTTGTAAAGGTGTCTCTCTTTATCAGGAAGAAGAGACAATTCTCAATCTCTAGAAACTCTTATCAATGGAGAAGACCCAGTTTTAAATCTGCATAACAACTGTCACCTTATTTACTATGCTTTTCCTGGTAATCTCCCATAACTGGCCTCTCCTATATCCTCAACCCCACAGCATCATCTTTTATCTTTAGCTGGAGGTTGTATTTAAGATGGTGATGTGGACCATTCCAGGGAGTTACTCAGGTTTCCTGGGTATTTCCCATTTATACAGGAGGTATACATGTCACTAAACTTCTTTTTCTCCTATTTATTTGTTCTTACAGGTAGGTCTCAACCAAGAGCCTAGAAGAGTAGAGGGAAAGTTATTTTTCCTCCCCACATAAGATATATAAAATTTGTCTATGTGTTCTTTTATTGTTTCATTTTGATGAATATTTTTACAAGAGTTTTTTTTTTTTTTTAAATACCTATCCTTCCTATTTTTCCCAAAAGGATTTCAATTATAAATCCTCTTAACAAAAGGGTTATCAGTTAAGTCATACTGATTCTATGCAGTCAGAGCTGAAATAAAAACCTGGAGGCATTCCAGGAATGATCTATCTGCCAGATAAAAAATCAAGATTTTAGAAGGAATCATTCAATGCAGTATAAAGGAAACTGCATGTTGGCACTCATTTTTTAAAATTACTAGTTATCTTTGCTGATTTGCATTTAATGCTTTCTTTTAAAAGGTACAAAGTGGCCATTTTGAAACATTTGTTAGATGTAACAAAATAATACAGAATAAGGTAGAATAAAAATATGCACTCTGTATTTGTTAATGAAACAATGTATACTGATGTTATAGGTCTTTAGGATTATAAAAATAACATGAGAGTCTTTTAGCTAATCTATTCATTTATTTTCTCACCAAGTAACTATTGACTGCTTTTTCCATTTGTTGCAACACCTCTGATAAATAGGATGTGCTGATATACAATGAAGTCTATTTAGACATTTAAAGTATCTAAATTCAACTCTGCCTGAGCTGGGAGAAGAGTGGTACAGAGAGAGGAGGAAGTAGACAGAGCCAATGCAAAGAGAGAGAGGAAAGAAAAGTGGACACAATTTACATGGTGTGGCTGATAGGACCTAGCTTTCTTCTCAGTGCTTCTGCTAAGTGGATATGACAAGAGGAGCCTGAGTGGTCTACTTCCACAGGTGGTCTGTGCTCCCCTAGTGTGAGTCTCTTGATGCATGGGGTCTGATTCTAGGGTATAATGGTACAGAATGTATTTTTTTGTACTACATGGACTACAAATGAAGCCAACTACTCTTTCCCAGTGCAAAGATAAAGCAATTTGTTCTTACCGAGGGTCTTTGGGGGATGTTCAAGGGGCATATCACAAAAGGATTTCTGATTAAATGTGATTTTTACCTCACCACTTCAAGTCTCACATCTCACCTACAGACCAGCCTAGATTACCCTATTTAAAATTTGTTATCACAGTCTTGACCTTCACCCCTACATTGACAATTACCTTTTCCCTGTGCATTTTTTCCCTTCTTATATTGTACATAGAGCTTTTGTATGTACTATATGCTTTCCCTATATTTATTATTTATTATAAGTATGCTGTCAAAAATGTAGGCTCCATGAGGAAATAGTTGTGGTTTGATTTAATACCTAGGACAGAGCCTGGCTTCCATGGGGCACTTAGTATTTGTTGAATAAATGCATGTATGGATTTTCAAAAGTGATGCCCTTAAAACCTCACCACAGGATACGCTGTGATTCCTCCACTAAGTATTAATAAGTACCTATGGCAGCTGATCATATAGCTCATGTTTACAATCAGTGTTTTTGTCTGAAACTTACCCTTAGTGTAATATGAAAAACTGTAGCTCAAAAGAAAACTTGGAATATATGTTTTTAAACTTGATATTTTAAAATTTATAAAGACAAACAAATACTTGGTCTAAGTAAATATAAACAAATGAAGTATATGGGGAGAAGGCCCTCATCTGCTAAATGCTGGGGGACACTGACATGATCAGAAGTACTAAACTTATGAAAAATAATAGCAATGAATGGATAAAAAATAGACAGCTTTAACAAACTATGGATTATTAGCAACTGAACTAGAAAGCCTAATAGATAATTATTCAATTCTTACAATTAGGCTTAATCCATAGTCTGACATAATATAGTTGCATGAGCAAAATATACTCTCTTGCTCTAATAGCTAGTAAAACAATTATGGTAAAAACTAATAATTCTTAGGGCATCTGGGTGGCTCAGTCAGTTAAACATCTGCCTTCAGCTCATGTCATAATTCCAGGGTCCTGGGATCAAGCCCCAAGTCAAGCTCCCTTCTCATTGGAGAGCCTGCTTCTCTCTCACCTCCCCACTGGTTCTCTCTCTTTCTCTCTCTCTCAAATAAATAAAATCTTTAAAACAAAACAAAAACAAAAGTAATCATTCTTACTCCTTACATGATGAACTATTCTCATATTTGTTAGAATTCCCTGTACACTATTAACTGTATTAGGAGGGCCTCCAAAAAAATCTAAGAAAAGTAGTATACATTGAGAATATACAGACAACTGCATTGAGTTTTTCCTCTAAAATATGTATTCATGATGCAACTAGTATTATTTTCCTAGCATATAAGTAGAAAACTTCATTTATAAAGCAAATTCTATCATTTTGAAATAATGTTAAAATGTTTGAAAAATATACAGTGGTATGATCATGCTTTTCTAAAGTGAGTTATGCTTCACTCACACATCACTCAGACAAAATACATGTGTGATGCCGCAATTCAGTTTTAAGTAGCCAAATAAAAACCATTAATGATATTAAGACTAATGTGATTAATATAATATATATTACATTAATGTATAATATTAGTATTTGATAAAATACTTAACATCAAAACTCTTAAAGAAATATGAACAAAAATTGCAAGTTCAATACTAATAAACACTTACTAAATATAAGTATAAAATATATGCTGATTAAAGGAAGAGTCCTCTAGAGTCTAGAGATTGTTCTGAGTCAAGTTTAGGCACTAACTGAAAACAAAATTTACCTTAAAGTAAACCAACTACATTTAAAAAGATAACCTTCTCTAGAACATCAAAAGGAATTTAAAAAAACAAAATAAAACAAAACATCTCCATATAGATGCCAAATTAAAAAAAGTATCTTTGAGTTTTTGCCCTGTTAAAATATAAATCTTCACTGTATTTTGGGTTTTTGTTCTCAACTATTTAAACCAAAATGTTATTTTCAGGAGTTCAAACTATAAAATAATTATAGAGAGTTTATATTCTGTGCTGAAGCATTTATTTATATAATTAATGTAATCAGAAAAATATTTACCTCTTTGTGTAATCTTGCAATTGGCAATGTTGTCACTTTACTATATCTATTCATCTTCTATCCTGTTTTGAAAACGTGAGACCTAAGAAATTATTTTTGATCTTTCAATAAACTAAGCCAGTGAAGACAGAGGAAAGTGAAAGTGGTTGAATTGGCACTGATTATAGAAGACACATTCATCATTTATTTAACAAGGTCCCTCATCATCACGAGAACTATTGTGTTTATAGGCTTTTGCTGAGACACTCTGAATTTATTTTTAAATTATTTTTGTCCTGTGCATTAGAAATCAAAGCATGCTGTACACTAACAGTTTCAAGTCCCTTGCTAAGTCTATTTTAAGATTAAAGTAGATTATATGAATCTTTGAACTTATTCACTATGGTCGATTTCAGAAATTTCTTTTAATAGTTTTCATTATAATTCATGTCTTTCAAGGATTCTATTTCCCATTTTAAACAAAATGTATAGTAACAACTATCTTTCCAAGAAAATTATATTAACCAATACTGGTAGTTGCTCCTATTCTGACATTCATATAACTGAAACATGATCCATACTGATCTGTAAAGAACAATTTGTGGCTAATACTGACAACTTTAGAAAGCAAGCAAGAGAATATAAGTATCACTTATAATGTACAAGATTTTTTATATTTTCTCTGACAAATACTATTGCAAATTGTTAAGTAGCTATTGTATGTATGTGAATATATATTCATGAAAAAACAATATCAGGCTATTTCCTGAGAAAAATGTGAGCAAATATTTTAAGTCAAAGGATAATCAATTATTCTCAGTGCATATGAAAAAGTGAAAAAAAAATTAAGTTTTTATTTATTTATTTGACAGAGAGATCATAAGTAGGCAGAGAGGCAGGCAGAGAGAGAGGGAAACAGGCTCCGTGCTAGGCAGAGAGCCCCATGCGGGGCTGGATCCCAGGCCCCTGAGATCATGACCTGAGCCGAAGGCAGAGGCTTTAACCCACTGAGCCACCCAGGCACCCCAGAAAAAGTGAAAAATTTATAGATACTGAAAAGAATAAAGACTATATCCCAGTCATAGAAAATAAAAATACATTGTTGATGAGTCATATATTCCCAACAGTCACACAATTTATCACATTTAAAATGCTTCACCTATTTATAATTTGATTTTTTAAAAATATTTCCCTCCCCAGTGTTTTCCATATAAAATGCCCCAAAGTCTACGATGACAGTTACATCCAGTTAGTGCAATGAGGTTCTCCTTGCATATCTTTGGTAATTCCTTTCTGATTCTAATGATTATAACCTAGAATCTATCATCAGGAAATGTAAAATATGAAACCTTTAGAACAAATTATCACTGTACATTAATGACTAAGTCATACCAAACACTTACACAAAGAGATCCTGAAAGGACTATCAAGAAATTATTATTCTTAGCCTTAATTCAACCCATTAAAATATATTAAATTCTCACTGTCAGATATGAAATGAAGCTAGGAACAATGAAGATTTAATAAGGATTAGCTATGTTTATGGCTCGATTTTATAAGTTTTTACTTAAATGTTTAGAGAACTATGTAATATTAATATAACAAAGCTCACAGAAGCAAGAACACAATGGGGCATCGAGAGGCAAATACACAAGACACAGTTTAGTTATTTCCCCACAGCTACGACTCATATCTTAGCAACTATTTTTCACTTGCAGTAAACTAATACTGCTAGAAATCTCACATTCTATCTTTATATTCAGTCCTTTAGAAATTTGGAACTGGGTCTTCCAAACATCATTTACTTATTGAGTAAAGTGGAATATTTGAGTCCCAATACATATGTATTTTCCTCTTTCCTTATTGAAGAATACATTATTTTTAATAATTAGACTTCCACAAAGACCATGTATTTATTAGTGAACAAGTGACTTCACTTTTCTGGAATTCAGTTAACTTATAATTTTTTTATGTTAGAATACGATTTAATGGAAACTTTTAATTTATTAGTCTTTTGGACAACTGGCTTGCAGATTTAAAAGATATAGGTAGTTAGTTATAAAATACATACTGAGTTTAAAACCTAGGTACTGATATATGAATACTATGTATTGCAAGACTTTAAACGGGGGAAAAAAGCTCCTTCAAAAGATATAAATATTAATACACTTGTGGTAATCCTCTTTGAGCTTAGAAATAATTTCTATTTTAATTTAATCAATGAAACATTAATACCATTTAAATCATATATCACTGGAATTCAAGCAAGAACTACTATAGTCACAATATTCATATCTAGAATATTTAGGTGTCTATAATAAACATAAAATGAATGTAACAGAAAAATTCAAAAGAAAAGCATAGCTTTAAACGTTGTTTTTAAATTTAAAAAGTATATATAAATAGCTGAAAACAATTTGTGCTAGAATTCAAAACTTTAGTTTACTTCCTAATGGAGACAAGTAGTTTTATGTTAAATACAACAACATAATTTGCAAGGCAACACAAAAGTAACATTCATATCTATGTTACCTAATAATGAGGAACTTCATAAAACAACTTAAAATCATCTCTTCTAATCTTGTTAACAAAGTGCTAAAAATAATATTAATGTTTTTAAATAGAGGAGGGAGTTCTGACAAACATTAGATGTAGGATAAACTATATTTTCATCAAAAGGAAGCTTAAAGTCATTAACTTAGGCAAAGTGAAGATCTCTTAGTTTCATTTAAAAAAAGATAGGAATATAAATCCAAAACCATCCAGTGTTACTAGAAGCAATCTTGTATCAACACATGTTTTATAATCCTATTTTGACAATTCAACAAGTTTTTCACACTAAGAAAAAAAATGCTAACTTTCAATTACTTTCTGCAGTTTGCACTGAAGCCCAAAAGCTAAAATAGTATTGTAAATTTCTCTGCACAGTTGTGTTTCCTTTTATGTATCAGAATGTAAAAATGATGTGCCTGGCCTTTGGTGACTGTGAACATGACCTGATTAAACTGTTAATAAATAAATTAGTACTTTCTTAAAAATAAATTGTTCTAGTATTCTAATATGTATCTTCCACATGTCTGCAAATTCACTAATTCAAAAGACTATATGAGGAATGTTAGCTTAAAAAAAAAGTAATAAGACATTGGTATGCTAGTCGGTGCCTGTAATTATCTTTTTCAGTTCCAGAAGGTATTTGGGGATTATTTAAGAGCAAAAGATGAATGGTGAGCCACTAAATCCTATTAAATCAATGCATGGACACAGCAGCAACAGAGGTAAATAAGCTGTGGAGGTCTGAATACCAATAAAGAAGATAAAAATGGTTTTATATAGCTACTTACATCATAGCCTAGAAGTTCAGTCTGTGTGGATTTATCTACTCTTGAAGCAAAAGCCTTCTGTAAATGCTGAACTTTTTCCTGCAGAATGGGGAAAAAAAAAAACAACATGTTGGTAAGTCATGTGCTTCTATGATAATGTCCCCTGCTTATTAAAATTTGATTAGTGTACAATTTACGATTATCTGCGTGTATACTTTTCTCTGTTGGTGCTTTGCATATCAGCTTAAATATTCATAACTTTAACTCTCTAGTCATAAGTACTCCACCTTTGGCTTCTGTTAGGACAGAAACCACTGAGATATAAGCACAGTTGAACACTAGAGAGCCGGGATTGCTTAAATCCAAGACCAAATGCTTATATTGGATTTCTCATTGGCTGTTTTTTGTTTGTTTTATAAACTGAATTTTTAGGATTTCATTGATCTAGTTTCAGAACATTTCCCTTTAAAATCCAGAACATAATACTACTCAGTAGATTCCATTTAGTTGTTTTTTTTTTTTTTTTTTAAGATTTTATTTATTTATTTGACAGAGAGAGAGAGAGAGATCACAAGTAGGTAGAGAGGCAGACAAAGAGACAAGGAGAAGCAGGCTCCTGCTGAGCAGAGAGCCCGATGCGGGGCTCCATCCCAGGACCCTGAGACCATGACCTGAGCTGAAGGCAGAGGCTTTAACCCACTGAGCCACCCAGGTGCCCCCATTTAGTTTCTTTTTAATTTCATTTTCTCCTTCTAAATCTTCTCTTGAAATCTACACATTTAGGAATCTTTATGAGATTTGACATTAATCAAATTCTTTCATAACTAGGTAAGGGAAGTAATACATGAAGGAAGTTTGGGATTTCATATCTCAGATGCAAATGCACTTACTCTGGTCTACTAATTTCACTGAGCTTCTGGTTGAGGACTTCTATTTTCATTTCTCACTTAAGAATCTTGAGCTTAGTTATCATGCAGTGTGTTTACTGTGTGCCTGGCACATCTCAAAATATGGTACTTACATAATTGTACCTCGAATTGGGATTTTTACTACCATTATCACTCATTTTTAATGAGAATAATATAATTTAGAAATCTTGACAAATTTTCTTGACAAATTTTCTAGGTAAGTTCACGTGATTCTACTAGATTCTGCTCTTCCCTTAACTTGCTTTCTGAGGGTTGCTGGAGGGGGGTCAGGAGATGGGGTAACTGCGTGCTGGACTTTAAGGAGGGCATGTGATGTAATGAGCACTGGGTAATATATAAGACTGATGAATCACAGGCCTGTACCTCTGAAACCAATAATATATGTTAATTAACTGAATTTAAATAAATGTTAAAAAAACAATAATTATAAGAAATTCTATGTATCAATACATAAAGACCACTAATATAACTTTTTAAAAAAGGATAATTTGTTTTGTTTGAATGCTCAATAAAATAGTTGCATAATATATTAATGATAAAAACTGATTTCATCTTTTTTCCAAGAAAGGATGATGGTTATCAAAAACCTCACTAAGAACACTTTCCTACTTTCCCTTCCTCTACCTTCCCTCCTGCTTCCTTCCCCTGCCCATCCTCTCTCTCTGTCTCTCTCTCACCCTTAATTCTGCCTGAGCTTTGCAAGTAATCAGAGTTGTTTAACAAACTACATACATAATTTAGGTAAACATATTTATATTGCTTATTGAAATACAGAAAAAAACTGATGTGAACTATTAACATCTCATATCTTCTATCTTCCCTATCACAAAACTTCTAGTGCTGCTATTCAGACCAAAATGAAATGGAGATTAGGTAATTCAGAAAGAGGTCATGCAAGTGAGGTAAGATCTTAACTGTTTGAAAAGGATAAGTGAAAATGTGGCCACATTTTGCAAACTCAATTTAAAATGAGAAGTAACAAGTTGTGTTTATTTAGACTTATACTGGGCTGAGAAAAAAGAGAAGGGAGAAGTAGTTATAAGCAAAGGAAGCAATAAAGTTTGTAATCATGGAAGGGTTGTTAAGAAAAATTTATCTGTTTTTGAAATAGGTGGGAGTAATAAGTATTGGAAAAGCAAGTTTTGTTATAAATCTCTAGATAAACATTTGCACATGAATTAGAAACTATGCACTAATGCAAAAAGCAAGGAGGAAAGACAGCAAATGCTTCCATTATGTTTTGCTCACAGTTCTATTTTCAAGGGCTCTCCTCTTGAAGATAGAAGTGGGGAGGACTGCTAAACTCTGGTTCACTGGCCTGAGTTATAAGACAGATAATTCCATTTATGATAAACAAAAATTCTGAAATAGCTTCAATAACCAATAGCCTAATCAAGGCAAAACAAACAAACCCTACATCAAGGATACTTTCAGAAATTAAAAAAAAAAAAAAGGCATTTCTGATGGAATCCATTGCTACTTCCACTTGCAGGCATTTTCACCACAATAAATATGTCATATTTGAATTATCTGTTACTTATGCACTTGTATGATATATTCAAACATGGAGAGTAAAATATAAGTTTCTAATAGACTTAGGTGTATATACTTAAGGATTAAATATTTTGTTTAGTGTACTAGTAGGAAGAAAATATATGGAAGTTTATTATAAATTTCTGTAACATACAATTAGAAGATTAAATAAAGTCTCTACAGTTGTTGGAAGATAATTCTCCATGGGGCTTTTGCATTTCTGCAAGGCTGATGGCTATTTATGAATTGATCATTTTTTTTAGTTGATAATTTTTTTTAAAGATTTTATTTATTTGAGAGAGAGAAAGAGACAGAGACAGAGAGAGCGCAAGCAGAGGGAGCAGCCCACAGAGGGAGAGGAAGAAGCAGATTCCCTAATGATCAGGGAGCCCAATGTGGGGCTCGATCCCAGGACCCTGAGATCATGACCTGAGCTGAAGGCAGATGCTTAACCAACTGAGCCACCCAGGCACCCCTATTTATGAACTGATAAATTTAACATGATAGAAAGAGTATTATAATAAAAAAAACCCCACAAAAATAGCTATTATTAGATGGTGAGCTTGCTAATTGTTATTTATATAAAAAATGAATATGTATTAACTATATAAATATATATATATATGAATAGAAATAAAGCATCATCATGTATTTTTAATTTCATGCTGATTTGATATAATAAAATTATTTAAATTATTGACTTCAGTATAGAGAAACAGACATTTCACCTTCATGATGCAAATATTTATATTACTTAATTCAACCATAATTTTTATTAAATGCATATTATGGGTATTGTTCAGGGTACAGGGAACATAAAGGAGAAAAAAAAAAAGGTAGACCTCTCCTGATGTATAAGCTTGTCAAATCACTAAGTTTTAAGCCTGAGATTAATGTAATATTATGTATCAACTATACTAGAAAAAAAATACATATCTCAATTAAATAAAAAGGTATAGCCCCTTTTATACAAAAACTTCCACTGTGAAAGGCAGAGATATTAAAGACAAATTCAATATATAAAGTAAAGGAACTATAGAGATGGCTGGAGGGATGTGTGTGTGGGGGGGTGTGTACCCTCTTGAGTTGCAGAAGAAACATATAGGAAAGTTAAATAATTGAAATGCATAAGCTACTGACACCCAGCTAAGACTAGAAAAGTGAATTATTATAAGCTGACTCAGAGTGGAAGGGATGAGGGCCCTTACTTAGGCAAGAACATTTGCAAATATTTAGAAGTAGGATAGACCCTGACAAAGATAAACACAAATAGCTACGTTCAAACTTGCCTAAGAGGAGACTATGAAAAGGACAATAGGATTAAGACTAGAGTGCTAAATCAAGTCTGTGACAGAAAGTATAGAATTCATTGACATATGTGATTTAATGATTTAGTAATTTCTTCTTCTAACCTCTCCCAGAGGGATAGAAGAGAACTGAAACAACTCACCATCTGGTAGATAAATTTTATAAATAAATCTATACCTGACAAAATATCTGTTTTTACATTTTTCATTCTAAGCAAAGATAGTATCAATACTTAACAAAACAAATGCTTTTTTTTTATTTGAGATGAATAAAAACTATGTTGCTTAGAATAAACACAAAGAAAAAAAGACTAGGAGATTCTGTAAAAAACACAGCTATAGGTACACATATATATGACCAAAGTATGGGATGAAAAAGAGAAATTTCATTATTTGTATTTGGTGTTATTTTACATTTCTGCCTGATCTTGGTCCTGAATATGTGGAGGTTTTAAATACTATATAACATTGCTATGTGGAAAAAAAAAAAATATATATATATATATGATAGTTTTTCTCTACAAGTTTCCAAATAATTTTATCTGACATTGGAGTGTAATTTAGTAACATCTGCATAAGTTCGCTACCATAAATAAATGCATATAAACCAAAGATAATATATATATATATATAATTTACAAACTTACCAATAACATTTATATTCATATTCCCTCTCATTCTGTCATCTTTACTACAACTATTACTAACAGGAACAGATGACATTCATAGAACATAGTTACATGCCAAGCACCACACCGTGTAATATATGTGAATCCTCTCAAGAACATACAAGGTCTGTGTCCCTTTTTGAAACAGGAAATTGATACTTAGTAAACTGAAATTTGTTGCTAAATGTCTCACAAACTAGTAAGTGAAACAGTCAAGATGAAAACCCTCCTTATCTCCAAACCCTGATGTCCTTTATTCTATAAAGATATTCTGACTCTGAAAAAAACCTACCAGCAGTATTGCTGCTTGCATATTGCATATTACATACCAAATGTATGATAATATAACTGTTCTTTATGCTTATCCTGTGTAATTCTCCTTCAGACTCTACTAAGTCATTTTTCTTTGCAGTGAAAACAATTTGAGATTATTTAGGAATCTTTATTTCCTGTAAAAGCTGAAATTCCATTGAATACCCATACTAGAAATATGCAATGCCAGCATTGCATTCTGAAGTATAAGTTAGGAATAAGATGATAAAGTTAATATAGAATTATAACACAAAATTGGAAGCAAAATGTGCAAAAGCAAACTGAAATGAAACCTAAATGTTGAAAGGCATGAAATCCTTATGATAGCAATGATATTATCAGTCAGTTCAAGCAGAGTAATCTAAAAATAATTCTGCTTAAGCTTTTAGAATGTTTTCTGGCGTGTGTGTTTGTGTTTTATGCACTGGGTAGTCATAAACTCTGCCCCCACGATATATGTTGTTCATATAAAATGATTAGTTCCTAATTTCTTTAATTCTGAAATTTAATTTTTAGCAATCAAGAATATATTTAATAAATGCTTGAGCTTAAGAAATACAACAGTTAAACTGATATATGTAAATTCTTGCACTTTCATGTGTGCACAGGTAGAGTACCTGTCATTTTAGGAAGCACTAAAGAGGAGGAAATGTGGTAAAAAAAAAAAAGGGGGGGGGAGGGGCCAGGAGAGAGTGATATAACCCTAAGAAAGCTACCAACTGGCTTTGAAAATGAAATCTTAAGTGTCTAGGAGAGTTAAAGTACTGGCAGGTATTTATCATAATTTTAGAATATGTTTGTATTTAATTATATTATTAGATACTCTGATTAATAAAATAATTATAAATATTTTAACATCTAGCAGATTATTAGTCTGCCTAATTTATTTCTATCTTAGATATTAATATCTATTTTCATCTATAAGAACTGTTAAAAAATTTACACATGTAAAACTAAGTGCAGTAAAGGTGAAAAGAATCTCAAGAAACTCCAATTTATAATAAATTATAAGTTTAATTACCTATACAGAATATTGTGAATTCAAGATGAAAAGGAAATGAATTAAAAATAAAAAATGAGGGGGCGCCTGGGTGGCTCAGTCGTTAAGCGTCTGCCTTCGGCCCAGGTCAGATCCCAGGGTCCTGGGATCGAGCCCCGCATCGGGCTCTTTGCTCAGCAGGGAGCCTGCTTCTCCTGCTACCATTCCCTCTGCTTGTGTTCCCTCTCCAGCTGTGTTTCTCTCTGTCAAATAAATAAAAAAATCTTTAAAAAAAAAAAAATGAAAAGAACATGGGGCGTAAACACAGCTTTAGAATCTTTAGTAAAAAAAGTACTCTTACTAATAAAATTAAGAGCTGAAATACAAAATATATGTAATAGTGATTATACCACTACTATATGAACATATACCTGAGGTTAAAGGAAAAAACACAAAAGCATCTGTTTATCCAAAATTCATGTGCACGCATGCACATGTGCACATACACAAAGTAAAGAACAGGCTTAAATTAAAGGGGATCTTAAAAATAATAAATAAATAAACACACACACACACTTCCTAAAATAGTATAATCCTGAAATTGGATTCTACATCATGGATCTATGGGTTCAGTTTATGAAAAGAGAAACAGTACTGAAATGAGGAGAAAAGTTAACTTCACCCAATGTGGAGCTTGAACTCACGACCCCAAAATCAAGAGTCGCATGCTGTACTGACTGACTGAGCCTGCCAGGTGCCCCAGGAGAAACTAACTTTTAAAATTTAAAGGCAAGGGGCGCCTGGCTGGGTCAGTCAGAAGAACATGTGACTCTTGATCTCAGGGTCATGAATTTGAGCCCCATATTGGGTGTAGAGATTATTTAAATAAAAAAGTAAAATAAAATATAATTGAAAAGTAATGTAATTCAACACAAGAAAATTGACAAAGTGTTGAGTCAAGTTTGAACCAGAAATTAGGCATATCAAAAAGAACCTGATCATCTTATAATGGACTTCAATGTCAATAATAAAAAATGATTTAAATACAACAAAAGCGAAAAAACTAAAGGGAAAATCATTGGGATTGCTTAGTAATGCTAAATCCAAAGATGAACTCAGAAATGCAAAGGCTATCTAATAGAGATCACACTGATTACTTTCATCCACCTTTAATGAGAGCCTATCACTGAGGGCATCAGCAGAATTAGAAACAAGCACAAGAGTGACCAAGCAAATCAAACCTCCTTACACAGAACATACAATTTCTTGGAACTATTGAGACAACATTAAAATGTATTATTTTCTTTCTGTTATGGAAAATTGCTGACATATAATAAAAAGGGAGAATAACACACAGTCCCCATGTACTCATTACCCAATTTCACTAACAGATATTGGAATTTAAAAAAAAAGTAAGAGCATTAGCTATATACTTAAATAGCTCTATTGGTCCATATTGCCTGTCAAATTAGGTAAGAGATGTTTGTATTAGAGTTCCCTGCTCTGGCTGTTCTCTCACCATGTTTCTGCCTGTGAGAAGGGTATTCTGTGGGGATAAGGGAAATGCCACAATCAAAGGCCATTATTCCCCTTCTCGCCATACTCCAGAACCCTGGAATTCACTGCCCAGTTTGGGACATGACTAGGTCCTCCTGAGGGTCACCCAAGGTGTGGCCACGAGACAGCTATTTGGTGTAGAGCTTGGTGTTCACTGGGCCAATCACACATATGCTCATAAGGCCACGTGGGACAGAACCTAGGGTAGGAAGGTGCTGGGTTAAGCTGGAGTCAGGGCTGTCTTCACACTTTGCCATGGTGCTGCACAGGATGCTAGGGAGTCCAAAAAATTATAATTGGAACATGACTTTCCAAGTCTTTAGAAAAGTATATTTGTCAAGATAGGAGGATCGAACATATTTTATTCAACAGTTTTTAAATCCTGTTTTAGAATTTTAATATTTAGAATTAACATTCTGTAAGCCCCCACGTTTATGTTCTTGCCCTGAATCTCACAATTGTTAGCAGCTTTCTTGTTACTAGATTTTTATTTTTTTGATCACCACACCTCAGGAAAAACAAGGTCTGAAAAAGTTGCAGAAAAGGGTAAAAGGACAGGGGGTTATTTTATGTTTATATACTTTAAAAAATGGGTCCAAAAAATGGGTCAAAAATATACAGCCAAACAGGAGGAGGATATATCCAGTAACATTAAAGCAAATATCTAAATAACATTTATATTCATTCAGTTTTATGATATCTAATCTAGGAAATTGTCTGACATCCTCCACAAGCCACCACTTTAGAGACTGCGTTGGAAGCGATTTTTTTCCAATAAGATTACATGTCATTACACAGCATATTTTATATTTATGGAGTTCATTACCCCTGAGAGATTATACAAACTGAAAATATACCCAGATTTAAGAGCTTAGGTTACTTCATTTAGCAAGAAGATACATCTAAAATGCAAATTGGGAATTTATATTTTTGGAGCTTGAAATCATTGGAAATACTTGCATCCAGATATCTACATTCAATATCCCAAATATAAAGCATATGGATTTTTCCCCCCACTAAGAACTGAATAATGCTTTGTTTCAATTCTAACAATACTCTTGTGGTTTTCAGATTGTTTTTTCAAAAAGCATTTGTACTATATATAAATGCCAGTATAATTTCAGTAATGGGGGGTTAAACAAATATATATTTGATTTCTTTTATGCATAGGACAGGCTACTTCTACTTTAATACTCTTCTCACTAAGGTGAAGCTAATTAAGAAAATCTTCATAAAATGGACTTGAAGGAGAGGTGAGTTAAACGCCTTTAGAAGCTAGGAAGACAAATTTCCTGGGTTAAAAATAGTAGGCATTTAAGATTTATCAGGGAAGTTATGAGAGAAGCTGTAACTGAGAAAGATCAGCCAGATTGTTTGGGCTTGTCCTCTCCACATTCAAGACATCTGCTAATTATATTTCCGAGATGTATTTCACAGTCACTTCTTCCCTTTCAATCTATTATCACTACTCTGGATCCACTACCTAAGGACAAGCAGGGAAATGGAGCATAGATCTATGTGCCCAGTGTGCAGAAGCTACCACTTTTACTCCATTAGCCTCTCTACGGAGTTGACTAGTGTCCCCCAAAATTCATGTCTACCTGAAACTTGTGAATGTGACCTTATTTGGAAATAGGATCTCTGCAGATGCCATCCAGTTAAAATGAGGTGATACTGGATTAGGATGAATCTTAACTACAATAGGACTAGGCACCTGGGTGGTTCAGTTGTTAAGCTTTTGGGTCCTGGGATGAAGTCCTTGGCAGGCTCCCTGCTCAGTGAGGAGTCTGCTTCTCCCTCTGCTTTCCCCATCTCCAACCCCTAGTGCTCTCTTCTTTCTTTCTCTCTCAAATAATTAAACAAATATTTTCAAAAAATATGACTGGTGAGCCTTATAAGAAGAGGGATATCTGGACACAGTGACAGATCTACGGAAGGTTCCATGAAGACAGAGCAGAGATGAGAGTGATGCATCTATAAGTCAAGGAACAAGGATTGCCAGCAACCACTAGGAGCTAGAAGAGGCAATGAAGGATCCCTCCCTAGAGCTTTCAGAGGGAATGTGGTCCTGCTAACACCTTGACCCTAGACTTCTAGTCTCCAAAAACAGAAAATAAATTTCTGTTGTTTTAAGTCAGCCAATCTGTCACACTGCGTTACAGCAGCCAAAGAAAACTAATTGAGCCTCTGAACTGGTATTTGTCTTTACCCATACTTTCTCCACTCCAAAGTGATTTTCTACTACAATTCAGATCACATCGTTCTCCTGCTTAAAACCTCTTAATATCCCATTCCAATACAGTAGCCACTAGTCTCATGTGGCAAGGGAGCACTTGAAATGTGACTAGTCCAAACTGAGATGTATGGTAAGTATAATACACACTAGATTTTGAAGACTTAAGTACAAAAAAATTAATATCTCAAATAATTTTATGTTTATTACATCTTAAGTTATACTATTTTAGATATATTAAATTACATAAAATGTATTTGAACTATTAAATTACATAAATGACTACAATTTACTGCTTGTTTTATATTTCAAATATCAAGTAGTTCTAGACTTTATAATAAAAAATAAACCTTTATCATGATGTATAGCTCTTGCCCCTCATTTATTAAGCTAATTTTATCTCATACCAATCTTCCTCTGGCAAAAATGACTCCTACTCATCTTCATGCAGTTGCTTGAGTGGAGCAAGGGTTTTTGCACTCAAACTTTTAACACGCTATTTCCTCCATCTGAAATGTTCTTCATACTAAGGTGTAACTGCCTTAGAGATATCTTTGAAGTAGATGCCAGGTGATTTTCTTTTAATCTTTTTATTGAATATCTCTCATTTCAACTCTAAGTTATTTCTTTTATTTGACTGTTTGGCTATATTTTATCTGTCTTCTGCACTATCAAGTAAGTTCCTTACAGCAAGGATTAGGTCTATTAAGAGCTATATTGATTCCACACAATCTAATGTAGTTTTTGGCACACTCTAAGTGTTTGATACTTTTTTGAATAAATGAAGTAGGAGAATGAGAGATGATACATGAGGCTTGAGAGGATTCATCAGAAACCAGCTGGAGAAGCTGACATACTGCAAAAGCATTTGCTTTAGAGAATTTAATATTAGTGACATGACGAGTCCACTAAAATTTCTGGCATTTGTATGGTATATAAATTTAAGTAGGGACAGCTTGGAAGTGATATATGAACTAAGGGGTTATTCTAATAATTCTAGGCTGTACAAAAGAAAGGAAGCAGAGACACAAAAGTGAGAATTAAAGGATTCATACAAATCTAACATGTGTCTGAGAATTTGATGCTAAAATACCAAGTGAGAAATATTTCCAAAATGGATTAGGAGGGGCACCTGGGTGGCTCAGTGGGTTAAAGCCTCTGCCTTTGGCTCGGGTCATGAACTCAGGGTCCTAGGATCGAGACCCGCATGGGGCTCTCTGCTCAGCAGGGAGTCTGCTTCCCCCTCTCTCTCTGCCTGCCTCTCTGCCTACTTGTGATCTCTCTCTGTCAGAGAAATAAAATCTTTAAAAAAAAAAATGGATTAGGATTTTTTTAAAGATTTATTTGAGAGAGAGAGCATGCATGCATGAGAGTGTACAAGTGGGGGGAAGGGAGAGAGGGAGAATCTCGAGCAGACTCCCCACTCAGCGGGGAGCCCAATTCAGGGTTCAATCCTATGACCCATGAGATCATGAACTGAGTGGAAATCACAAGTTGGACACAACTGACTGAGCTACTCAGGTGCCCCAGGATTTTTTTTTTTTTTTCCAAGAAAAGCTTATATACTCCATCCTCATTCTTGCCTGAATTATATATTTTGAGTGAGAAATTAATAAGGTGATTCTTCCAGTGAAGATAATTAGGGGGAAAATAATGAATGTAGAAGTGTCCTCAGTAGGAAATAGGGCTCAGAAGAATTTTTTGATATATTAAGTCCCAAACGCTCCCTCATTAACAACATCCTGGTTTATGACACACACCTTCTATTTGTCAGAGGACCCTCCATGCCCTTGGGCCATGTTTGTAGAAGGGGACTTCTAGCAGAGGTGAGTTTTCACTCACTCCTCTTCATTTATTAACTAGTAGGTGATCTTAGAAATAAATAAACATGTTCTATTTCTTACTGGCATGGCCTGTCTACAAGATGAAATCTCAGCTTGTCCAGATTTAAGCTTATAGATTTTTGCCCTGTGATAGAGGTCTGTAATTTTCCCATTTGTGTCAGCAACTCCAGTGGGTCGCTTCAGTTAAGAATATACTGGAAACTTATATGGCTCCATGTCAATCCAGGTTTAGATGACATTATAAGTCAACTTCTCTAAATTTTCTATTTTGCAATTAGTTCTTAGTTTAGGAGGACAAAGAAAGATGTTGCTTATTGCCATTTTTAAGCCTCCAACACACACACGATTTGGAAATATGTAGTTTCAATATAGTTATTGGGAAATTCTAAAAGAATCATAGTAGTGTTACCCATAGAACCTTAATTCAACTTTGAAAATTGTTACTAAAAACAAAAATGAAAGCAAGCTCTGTATCATGAAAAACAAATCTGCCACCAAATTTAAGACTGATATCTTGAATGTATGGAAAAGACTGTTCTAGCTTTTTCTTGCTTGATAATTTTATTCAGGAAGGTCAGGATATAATACCATGCCCACTGTGTCATTACGGTTTAAAAATAATATTCCTATTTTGAAGAAAAGATTTGCTTCAGGGGACTGTGAGCATTTTATTTTATGATATTGATTTAATTTTAATGTATATAAAATTTTTTAAACGGAGAAGTGACATAAAAGTCTTCAAGGCAGTTGTTCATTAACAACAATATGCTGATGACAGCATCTGGGAAACACAAGCATAAGGGAGACAAGAAGAAGATCACTAAAGACTTGCAGAATCAGCACAGCATTACAGGTCGACAATCAGCTAGAAAACAATGGGGTCATGAATCAAACTTTACCAGACAAATTGTAACACAGATCACAATGTACCGGCAAACTCAGAAACTCTGAACACGAGAAAATGCATTATCCTTCAGATTTCCTTCAGCACACTTAAAAGCATAAGTAAAATAAATGAATGAATGAATACGATAAATAAATGGTTAAAAACACAACCCCACAAATGTATATCTAAACTGCAAAATCTAATAATATAGAACCTGAAAGGATTATGTGTGACTAGAGGACCTATTTAGTGGATTTGGATGCCTGTTAATTCATCTTAAAAAAAAAAAAAATAGGCGGAACATCTGGGTGGGTCAGTCCCTCAGCTTCTCCTTCTGCTCAGATCATGATACTGGGTCCTGGGATGGAGCTGCTCATCCAGCTCCCTGCTCTGCAGGATGCCTACTTCTCCCTCTCCCACTCCCCTTGCTTGTATCCCCTCTCCTGCTGTCTGTCTCTGTCTCTGTCTCTCTCTCTCTGTGTCAAATTAATAAATAAAATCTCAAAAAATAAGAAGTAATAGGCAAAGGCATTTAAAGCTGGACTTAACTGATTCCAAATATTTAATGGCTATCTATAATTTATTAATTCACCTACCAGTAGTTGGAGTGCATTTAACTACACAAATCAAACTATGAACCCACTCCTTTTCTCTGTAATTATAAATACAATTTTATTTTGTTTTATATTCAGTATTTTGTGATTTTATACTCACCAATAAAAATACTTCTATGAAATTTTTTGCCAGTTGTTCACTGTGAGCCATTCTGGAACACAACCCCTGAATAAAACACAACTGTGCTGTATGGCAGAAGAGGACAGGCTCTCTCTCCAGTGGTGTGTGTGGAGCGCTAAACACCCTCCTTTCCTCACATAGGAAGTGGTAAAAAAAAAAAAAAATAAAAATACAAAACATTGTTTCCTTGTTGTTTCACTATGTAGAGTTCAAAAGGAGAGAGGTTTCCAATAAGGAAACATACCAATAGGCACAAAGTTACAAATATTGCTAACTGATATAAATGGAAGCAAAGAGCTGTTAAGAGAGAATAACATGAAAGATACCCTTTAATTATATGTGATGATAAAGTGGGCCTTACTGAGGAAATTTAACTTCAGGTTAAATCTACGAGACAAGGACACATCCAAGGAGTAGCAGAGGATTATTTCAGAAAGAGATTGGAAAAGCTCAGGGAGTTGGAGACAAGGGGGGAATGAAGACATTTGCTCAAGAAATTGAAAAATGGGGGCACCAGGGTGGCTCAGTGGGTTAAAGCCTCTGCCTTCGGCTCAGGTCATGATCTCAGGGTCCTGGGTTCGAGCCCTGCATCAGACTCTCTGCTCGGCAAGGAGCCTGCTTCTCCTTCTCTGTCTGCCTCTCTGCCTACTTGTGTTCTCTCTCTCTCTCTCTGTCAAGTAAGTAAAATCAAGAAAGAAGAAAAGAAAAGAAAGAAATTGAAAAACCTACAGCGTGACCAGAACTGAGTGAGTAAGAGGCCTATATATTGGCATCAGATGATTGTAGGTCAGCTAAGGATTGATTTTTATATTGAATTCAGTGGGAACCACAGAAATTTTAAGTACAATTCCATTGTATTTATTGCCAACATCATTCTGGATGCTACACAGAGAAAAAAATAGAGGTGAGGATGGTATGGGAAGATGGTGGCTTGAAGGTAATGCAGTCGTTTAGAAGAAATGCTTTTGGCAAGAGAAATAAATCCCTATGTATTTCCCAGACTCAAGTAGGAGCTAGATTCAAAAGTGAGTAATTTATGTTATAGGTAAAGGAAAAGGGAAAAGTCAAGGATGACTTTTCTCAGACCTTTCTGTTCTGAGCAAACTGGAAGGATGGTGGTGGCATTTCTGATGCGGGAAGACTGCAGGGTAAGCAGGTTTGATTGGAAATGGGAGTGAGTGGGAGAAAAAGCAAAATGACTTGAAAATAAGGGTGAATCAGACATACTGAACATATTAGAAAGTAAGATAACGGAGAGGCATCCAAGTACATATGTGGCGAAAGGAGTCCTATAAAAGTGGTTGCTGAATGCCATAAAAAGCGCCAATAAGTAGTCTAAGAACACAAAGAATTTACATGACTGTAATCATCTTTCAGATTGTAGCAGACGCTGGTCTTTTTTTTTTTTTTTTTTTTAAAGATTTTATTTATTTGACAGAGAGAAACACAGCGAGAGAGGGAACACAAGCAGAGGGAGTGGTAGCGGGAGACACTGGTCTTTTCTAATTGGAACTTCTCATTTCTCCCTTCACACGTCCATTCTTACCCGGGAACCTCATTTTCCTCCACTTTAGCGCATGCCTACAGTCAGAGCTGCTGGGGAATGCCCTCCGAGCAATCTGTCACAATTCACTGCTTTACAGAGTGGGCCCCTTTCCCAAGCTGTGTTGGAGAACTTTTCTGGCAATTTTGGTACAAGAAGTATGAAAAATAAGTTAATCTTTCTTGGATAAAAAGTTGTAAGGTTTGGCAGGTAGCAGTGGTCAAGTTTATAGTGGTACAGTCAAAGAGAGAAAGAGAGAGAGATGACAAAGGAAGAAAATCAAAGAACAGCAGAGATGAATATAGACAATGAAAGTTACTATCATAAGAATGTTAATTATAGCTGCTCCTGGGTTCCAGACTTAGGCTTATCCTTCATTAGTCAGTTTTTACTAAATTCCCATTTGAGTTTGAGGTAGACCAAATGGTCTTTCGACATATATAATCCAGAGACCCAGTCAATGAAAAGAGAAAGCCAAAACCAAATGCAAGGAAAGAGAAAACTATTCCCAAAGAAAATGTCTACTTTCCAGAATCTCAATAAATAGTGGTAGGATCATAAGTCGCAGTCTAGTTCTACGAGGCTTTTTAATGTTTAAAATTTCAGTTTAAGTAAATCAGGAATAAGATATCAAAAATGAAATTTTAATAATAAGAGATATATAACCACATTCTGTGTATTTGTATAACTTTCAGATTGGTTACTACGCATATCTATTTATTTATCATCATAGTGCCTGTTTTGTATATTATTTTGTACTTGTATTTTTCTATAATAAACATTCAATATCAAATATTAATAGCAACTTTTAATAACTTTTAAAACATTATAGACACATTGTTTTTAAATGTTTCCACAGGAAGCATATGAAAGTGCATAAAATTAAAAGTGAAAATATTCCCCTCTCACCTTGATCCTATTTACAGATTTAAATACTTACTGTTGTTATCTCTTTTTGAGGTTACAATAATTAATAATTATAATATAAATTCATCACATTTAGACACCACTGATACTACAATAAAAATTATGAGAGACTAGCATGCTTTATCCTCCACTTTCTCTAAACCTTCAATTTCCATTGGCCATATAATTATTAATATTTAAATCCTTCTAATTATCACTTTTTTTTTTAACATATAATGTATTATTTGCCCCAGGGTACATGTCTGTGAATCATCAGGCTCACACATTTCACAGCACTTACCATAGCACATATCCTCCCAATGTCCATCACCCAGCTACCCCATCCCTACCACCCAATATCTTAAGTGACATTTATTTTAAGTGACCCAATATTTTGGGTTATCTCTTGACATGTCAAACTTAGATTTTCTTTTCTTTTTTTTTTTAACGATTTTGTTTTTTATTTATTTGACAGAGAGAGAGAGATCACAAGTAGGGCAGAGAGGTTGGCGGGGGGGGGGGGGGGGGGAAGCAGGCACCCTGCTGAGCAGAGAGCCCAATATGGGGCTTGATCCCAGGACCTGAGCTGAAGGCAGAGGCTTTAACCTCTGAGTTAAAGAGGTTAAAGAGGTTCACTGAGCCTCTTTAACTCACTGAGCCCAGGTGCCCCTCAAACTTAGGTATTATCTAGTGGTCCTCCATCATGAAACTTTATGACCTTAGTGTGCATATTCTTTCTTTTACCTCCTATTTTTATTCAAGGAATTTGCTAAGTTCTCTAAGGATTTTTGTTTTGTTTTGTTTTTTACCCAAAGCCTAAAGTATGTTTATTTCACCATCTTCACTTGGCACAAATTCTTGTGATTTAAAATGTAAATAATGTTACACATTTTGGTTCTTTTTGGATCTATAAAGTGAAACTAATTTGATTCCTACAATTACAATGCAAATGTTTTTACTACCTATTTTTATCCTTTTGAAAGAGCTGAGCAAAGCAAACCCTGCAATTTCATTTATTCTTAGAGAGACCAAGCTAGTCTGGGTTTAGTCCAATGTTATCAATCTCTTGTGAAACAATTTAATACAGAATTTAATAATTCAAAAAGATAATTTTCACCCCTAAATATCATTATTGTGTAAGGTATGTACTGAGTTTATTATGAAGGACCACCTACCTTTTTTTTTGGGGGGGGTGGGAGGGACCATCTACTTTTTGGTTATTGTTCCAATGCCAAGAAAAGAATACAGCCAGAATATTTAAAGAATAACAATTCATTAAACAAATTTATCAACAACTTTTGTATTACTCCATTATAAACTGTCTTTTAAATATTCATTCCTGCAGTATTGTATATTAGTCCCACTTTTAGCAAGACATCTAAATCAACATAGGAATAATGTATGCACAGAGAGACTGTTTATTCCAAATTTATACACACAGCTCTAGAGCTTTTAAATCTACATTTATTAATATATATTCATTGATTAATTTAACTTAATTTCAAAGTTGATAGAGCACAATTTTAATGGAATCACATACAAATTTCTGTCACATCTGTCTTACTCTGTTTAGGCTGCTATAACAAAACAAAAACCATAGATTGGGTGGCTTATAAACAGTAGCAATTTATTTGTCACAATTTTGGAGGCTGGGAAATCTAAGATCAAGAAACCAGGAGATGTTGGTGTCTGATGAAGGCCTGACAGACAGCACTTGCTTGCTGTGTCCTGCGATGATGGAAGGGTGGAGTGACCTCTCAGGGGTCTCTTTTATGAAGGCACTAATCCCACTTATAAGGGCTCTTCCCTCATGACCCAAACACCTCTCAAAGGCTCTACCTCTCAATACGATCACCTCGGGGGGTTAGATTTCAATATTTAAATTGGGGAGGGGGCACAAACATTCAGACCATAGCAGGGTCCCAAGGACTATCAATTCTTAATTCTCCATACAGTAAACAGCTAAGCACAGTGTCCAGCACATAGAAAGCATTAAATAAAGAATAAATATAACTATCATTGGTACTTTCAAGTATGAGAAATGGCCCACTACTACTTGATAATGAAGGAAGAGGAAAAAAAAAAATAAAAGGAGAAAATAACAGGAAGGGGAAGTAGGAGAAGCAGGTTAAGAAGGAAGAGAAAAAAGAGGAAGTGGGTGGGAAAAGGGGACAGGGAGAGATGGAGCCAATGGATGATACAGACAGTGTTTCTGGGAACAAAGCAAGTTGCTTTCTTAGAGGGAGCAGTGTGGGGAATCAATAAAATGAACTACAGTTTAAACATGTATTAATTGTTTTAGAGTATTTGCTGCCTTGGCACATCCAATATAAGGCTATATACTCCTACTGACAAACATGCCAAGTTTTTCTTTCTTTCTTTTTTTTTAAACATACATGGCAATTTACTTATATAAAGGTAGATGTTTTCCGGTTTTGTTTTGTTTTTTTCTCTCCAGATGGGTGGGGTGGATAGGCAGAAGAAAACAAATGTTGGTTTCTTTCTGGATGGAAACTGTTCAAGTTTAAACCGCGGCCAGAAGCACTCATTCTGTTGCTGGGTAGAAAAGGTGTGCCGTTTGAGTTTCTCCCGCTTCTCTGGCTTCCGGCCCCTGATCATGCAGGTATCCTGTGACAGTCTTGGATTTATGGAGAGCAAGATCTGCCCCACTCTTATAGCAAGACTCTGGTTATGCGGAGGATAAAATGATCAAACTTTTTTATTGAGGTTTTTCTTATGCAAATGCTTCATTCTTTAGTAGGTTCCAGGGATACTTTGGCAAATGTTTTCTTTCCTATCTGGTCACAGGGCCTTCTTCAGACCTCAGACTGTTAGGAAGGACCCCAACCCCAGCCAGGACACTGAGAACTTCAGCTACACCTTAGTATCCGCAGTAACATTACTTTGCAATTTCATTGCCTTAATTAGCATTTCTTTCTTCTTCCAGAACTCTCTTGCCCAAGCCAAGGGTTTGATTGTTTCTTAGAAGAAATTCTTCAAAGACCCATCAGCTTTTCAATGGAAAGGGCATAAGCATTTGTGCTCTAAAATTCTGTAAATCCCTCGCCTCGAGGTTACCACCAATCCTGGACTCTTACACCTCTTAGCCAAATTCCTGCACTTAGAGACCCCCATGCCAAGTTTTTCTTTTGATTGGGGTACTATTACAGTTTGAAAAGGACAAGTGGTTTAATCCATTCAAATTATGTGTGGAGGTTATTTAGGCTATAAAAGATGTAATATTTATAGTATTCAATTTATTCACAAATGAACAAGATTTTGGAGGAGATTTAAGGAGTCTTATCCCATGTTATCTATTCACTCTAGGTTTTATATTTGTGAGTTATCAATGCATTTAAAAACTTCATATAAACAGAAATATTCACAAAGTTTTATTAACTGAGGCTTGGCATTTTCACACTCCATTTAAGTATCCTTTCAAAGGAATATTTTTTAAGGTCAGCTTTTAGAACACCTATTTTCATTGTAAATGGAGATTTTCTCATTGTAAAATAAACAGATTTTCAACTCTACAATACTCTCTAGCTATGAAGTCTATACATGTAAATTCATAAAAGTAAATGAAAAATATGTGAATAATTTAAAAGGCCAAAGCAAGTTAAAGGAAAAATTTTAAACCACTAAAAAGAAAATCTTTATGTAAATAATGCATACTGCATACAGATAAAAATTCATCATCCATGCATACAAAAATTCCTGTATTCAACAAGATGTCCAACTTGCAGGAGTTGCTGGTTACCACTTCTAAAAATAATGCTGAGGACATAATAGGGAGACACAGAATCCAAAACTTAAGAGAAGCAGCAGCAACAAAAGCAGTATTTTAAATCATTCTGTGTGAGGAATGGGAGGCCCGCAGCCTAGGGCAGACAGAAGCTTGAAGCAGCAATGGAAGAACAAAATTCTGTTTGTCTCTTCTCTCCCCCGCCTTCCCACTGCCTTCCCTTTGGATCATCATTGCCTGTCCCCTTTCCTCACATCACTGCGGTGGGTATCTAAGTAGACAAGAACCTTTCTGCATGAAGTGAAAGTAAATGTGGGCTGATGGTTTTAGGGCCTTCGATTCTTTACTTTCCTGGATCCCGCCTCCAGGATTTGAAAAATATAATCTTGTAACACTCCTTTAGAAGTCGGATTTAGGGGTGAAATCTTGTTAGGGTTGTTTCTTGCTGGGTTGTGGCGAAATGGAGTAATAACTCTAATTGGTGGTACCTGAATGCCTCATGCCGACCCCTTATTCACACAAATCTTGAACTAGTCTAGACTGACAAAGACTATGGTCTGGCCTATGGAGCTTCTCCAAGACCAAAGAGCCCATATTCCACAGGTAATATAAGCTCACAGGCCGCATGAATTACTAGATGCCTGAGGAGTGCCTGTACCTTAAAGATAAACAATGAACTGGACAAAATGTTTTCCAAAGCGTATACATATAATGAAATTATTTTAAATAAATATAATACATAAATGAATAATGAGAGAAAGAAGAGAAAGTTTACCTATGTTACCAGAGGTAATATTCCAGATATTAGTAATACAAGGGGAGGTGGAGAGAACAAAAGCCATGGGGGTGTACTGCTGTGTTTCTTTTATAAGATGAAAATACAGTCACTGATATAGTCAAGATTTAAAGTTACCTCACAAGTTTCTCAAAGTTAAGAAAAACCATAAAATTAGTCTATGTAACTTTCAAAACACCAGAAGACAATTTTATAGAATTTAATTAAAAGAACATATAGAGTACAGGTGAAATTAAATCCTGGATATAAAGCCAAACAAAAAGATATACTGAACTTATTGATAAAAGATAAAGAACCACAAATTGAAGGAATGAAAATAAGATCCAACAATATGTTGTATGCAAAACAAAAAGACACAGAAAGATTGAAATAAAAAGATTAAAAACATATAACTGAAAAATATAAATCCAGAGAAAGTAGGAGCAGCAATCTTAATTTTGGATGAGCAAAGCAAATATACAAACAAAATCCTTCTTTGGATGGCTTAAAGCTTTACGTGACTTTACAGTGCTTTGTACACATAGTCCTAACACAGTTAAAGAAGGAGAAGAAGAAGAAGAAATAATACAAGAGGTGGTGAGTAAATAAATAAAACAAGATCAGAAATTTATAATTTAAATTCTTCTGCTAGTGAAAATATAATATATATAACATATATGATTAAAATATATATATTATGAATTTATATTATATATTAATATAGTTTATATATTAATAAATATATTTATATTAAATTAAAATTATATATTGTAACATATTATAATATATATTATATATACTATATATAGTATATAGATATATGTTATATAACATATAATATATATGATATATATATATATATGATATATATATAGTATATATAACATAAATGTAATAGACACTTAGCCTTATTATAAAAGAAACTCTACCCTGTAATCAGTTCTCATCCTCAGATTACATGAGGTCAATAATGAAAAATATTTTTAGGTCATTTTATTTAAAATCTGACTGTGTTTAATAGGGAACCCCCCCCCCCACACACAAATTTTTCATTTCACTTTGCTAGGTGATACACATGAGGGAAACAAGTTACATGGGATCAAGTGAAGAATAGAATGGTTTGCTGTTACAAGAATGAAGTCTGTAGCAGTGTAATATAGATTTCGGTAGTATCACATGTCTAGGTAGCATTTAAGTTCCTCAAGGATCTGTCACAATGATATACACCAAACTGTGAAACTTTGGAGAAATCTGAAATTACTTGTAAGCAAAATATGAGCGAATATGCTGTTAATTTTAAATTATTTTTTCCTCCAACATATAAAAGCCCACTCTAAGGTTGAATTCAAGGCAAATAACTGTGAAATATAGAAAACATTAGGTGATATGAGTTTCTTATTTTACTTTTTAGGAGAAAAAAATACACACACACATACACACACACACACACACACACCCAAATGATAAAAGAATTTAAGGGGATATGAGCAGAGTAGTGGCAGCACTTGCTACAGTTTATCCTGAAAAGACTTTTGAGTCTAATTCTTGAAGTAAAGCTGGGTGTCTAAAGCTCAGAGAAGTAAAATACATTTCCCAGAGTCACAAACCTAGTAAGTAGCAAACAAAAGATCAGAATCCAGATCTTTACTCTTTTATTTTATTTTTTAAAGATTTTATTTATTTATTTGACAGACAGAGATCACAAATATAGAGGCAGGCAGAGAGAGAAGGGGAAGCAGGCTCTCTGCTGAGCAGAGAGTCTGATGCGGGGCTTGATCCCAGGACTTTGAGATCATGATCTGAGCCAAAAGAGGCTTTAACCCACTGAGCCACCCAGGCGCCCCAAGATCTTTACTCTTTTATGCTAGGTCACTTTCATTGCCTATACTTTATATCAATAATCTAACCTAATTTTTTTAGAAGCTCTATTTTTGTAGATTACTTAGCAGCATTTCTTCAGAGAATACTTAAAACTAATTTTGACTTTTTTTTTATTCTGAAGAGATTAGAAGTTTGCTATTGAGCAAAAAGGAAAATATTGTAATGGTTTTTCTTCATGTTTCAATGTCTACTTTTTTTTTTCAATGTTTACTCTTGAGCATCATTAATAAATTTGTTTACATGTCCTTTTTGAGCTAATGTACTTTAGTATTCTATTTATGCTATCTCGACTTTGAGCTACTCATTTCAAATAAGGAAGAGCTGATTTTGATGAATTTTAGAAAAAACAAATTGTATTTGCACAAACATATATACTCGTATAACATTTGAATATGACACCATGTAATGTATATATTTAAATTAAATATTTCTCATATTTCATGTGTAAAATTACTAATCAAATGAAAATAAAAATATAAATTGTGATAACTACTGGCTCTGAAAAGGGGGGCTATATAATTTCTCAATATGAGGTTATAAATATTTATTAATGCTATAGTAATATCAAGAGACTTTGTACTGAAAAAGAAATTGAGTACATCTGCATTCTCTCTTTAAAAACCATTTATTTCAAAACCACATTTTGTGGTCACGAGGAATTCTCAAGCTCCTTTTTAAAGGACTTGTCAATTTTGAATGAAAAGCTATGCAGAAACATTAAAGCATTCCTCCAGATTACTGACATTTTTTAATTTAAGCAGTTAAAATATAAACATTAAAAGTTTTATTTCACTAATTTAAAATAGTACTAGAGGGGCGCCTGGGTGGGTCAGTCGTTAAGCGTCTGCCTTCGGCTCAGGTCATGATCCCAGAGTCCTGGGATCGAGCCCCGCATCGGCTCCTTGCTCGGCAGGAAGCCTGCTTCTCCCGCTACCATTCCTTCTGCTTGTGTTCCCTCTCTCACTGTGTTTCTCGCTGTCAAATAAATAAAGTCTTTAAAATAGTACTAGATACTAATGCTTGTGATAAGCAGTAGAGATCATTAATGGTAAAATATAAAACAAAACTCTAAGTCAGAACTAAGTCTCCATTGTATTTTCAGAAAATAGAATCTTTGCCCTGAATTTGTTTTTATTGTCTTCTTATTTATTACTCTTTCCACTCTTGCCCTTTCAAAGTATATCTAAATCAGAAAGGGTATTTGATATAAAGTTTAAAGGATATAATAAATCAGTAACAAAATTATGTGATGAATTAGGGGATAAAAATTGTTTTTCTCTTTCACTTTTAAATATCACACAAGTAATGTATAGATACTGGTTTTTTGTTGCCATTACAATTGAACTTTCTCAAGTCAACTCTAATGTAAGTATTACTTAATACACAGTTGGATTAAATTCTTTTTAAGAGAATAAAGAAAACTGTAAATAAGATTGGCTCTGTATTTATTATCATCAATATAATTATGTTTCCTCCAGGGCCTGTGACTATGACCTCAATTTACTCTTAATTTGTCTTCTCATTTGGTTTTTACATTGGCTCTTTCCAAAATGCTCTCCATTGCCCACACTATATTTCTATTTTTCTTATCATTGTAAAATCCAAATGTCCCTTTAAAGGCTATGTTAGTGTCTGGTCATTGTTGATTCCTAATTGGTATGCCTTTTTTTCTCTTTCCAGATTAGACTTGATATCCTCTCTGGATATTGTGGAAATCTGTAATATTTTAAGAGGTTCCTGGATGTGTGATTTATATATATAATTTTTTCAGAATAGAGAGAAATGGTACAAGAATGGACTTTAAGCTGGCCTGATCTCTGGCAACGAAATGCCCAAGAAGTTGACATTCAATTTACCCAGTTATAAGAATGCACTGAGGGGCACCTGGGTGGCTCAGTGGGTTAAAGCCTTTGCTTTGGCTCAGGTCATGATCTCAGGGTCCTGGGATCAAGCCCCACATTGGGCTCTCTGCTCAGCAGGGAGCCTGCTTCCCTCTCTGCCTTCCTCTCTATCTACTTGTGATCTCTCACTATGTTAAATAAATAAAAAAAAATCTTAAAAAAAATATAAAAGAATGCACTGAAGTCATTCTGCACAACTTCTTGCATATGATGAGAAAGTGGACAAGGAACCAGCATCTCCAGAACAGTCAGGCAGGGATGATTCAGAAGGATATAATCTTCCTCTGTCTCTCATCCACCTCCCCTCCTCTCTCTCTCTCCTTCAAGAATGAAAAAGGCGAGTTTCTGCTCCTTGTAGAATTATTATTCTTGTTAGCGGTATCCTGAACAATTACCGTTCTTGGTGGCCTGCACCATCTGGGAGCATCTGCACCGTATCCTGCACTGAGTAACTATTAAGTTTTATATCCCTCATCATTAAAGGATGTTTATATCTGTGTATGTAACCTCTCCTTTAATAAAATTCTTATTTTAATATTTTGATCTAATAAGACTATTGGTTTCATTTCTTCTAAATTGTTTCAATGTAGGTGATACTTGTTGGATATCCACAAGCAGAAGCAACAATTCAAATGGAGAATGTTTAGAAATTTCTGACCCCATGAGCAATACAATGACCCAGTACAGCACTGATTTTCTGTTTCAACTGAGTAGGCATAGTAACCTTTTTTTTTTTTTTTTGAGTAGGAATAGTACTTTTAAGGAATACTATTTATAATACTATTAAGGCACACTATAGTGGTAGCTTCATTATAAGTAAGAATAAGAGGTCTGCAGCACTTCCGTCTTTGGACAAGTTTATAAACCTCAATATTCTGGAAGTAAAATGAGAATAATCACATGTTGCATCATATACAAGTTTTGAGGATTCAATGAGAAGAAAATCTGATACATGATAAATTTTTAATATTATCATTCTTGCCAATAAATTTTTAGTATCTTTCTTGCCAATAATATCATTCTTGCCAATAACTATTACCAATCTCAAAGACTATAATTTAGAGTTAAAGATCTTCTTACAAATTAAGAAAAAGGCAATTGTCTGTATCATTTCCGAAATAGCTAAAGTTCTGCCAAAGAAAAAAAAATTCTCCCCCAGTAATGTCTAAAATTCTTCATGGAACCTGACAGGCATTTTTGGGGAGGAGGGAGCCCTCTGAGACTGGTAATTACTGTATTTCGAGAACATGAGATCAGTTTTTCCCAGAATAGATCGCACCGTGGCTTACTTGGAAAACTGACACCTGGAAGATGGAATTAAGAGAGATGGAAGACAGGAAGAGACAGGAAATTAAAAGGAGCCGTATCTGCAAGCTGGGAGGTCCCATCACTTATTTTGGCTTAGGTTACAAATCTCTTAAGGATAGCTCCAGTAGCCTCTAAAAGGTTAAGGGAATCCCAGTGCTGTGATAACAGCAGCCAGCACTTTCACAACCCATCACCTGCCTAGGAAGCCTCTCCAGCTTAGATGTGAGACCTTGGCTAATGCACAGGGTCAGAGAGTTCTTTGCAGACCTGCAATGGAGAGCTGAGGTCAGGAGGTGAGAGGGATTTCAAGGCAGCTTGCCCAAAATGGGGATCTGACATCAGGATGCCGAGGCAAGAAAAGAATATAAAAGGATGAGGGGAAGACAGGAATGGAAAAAATAAGGAGCAAGGGATCTGTGGCAACGGGATTAGCAGTAATGACAGCTGAATTAGCCCTCATTTGACAGATTTGCCCTAACTTGATGATGTGTTTTAGGCATTCAAAATGCCTAAGAGTCTCTCTGCCACTCAGGAGATGGTTGTAACGCCATCTTTACCACTGACCACGATTTTTCCAAGATACTATCTCCTAGCATTGTCATCCTTTCCTCAACTCCATTATTGTTCTAACACACTAAACAGTGCCCTTATAGCAGAAAATACTCCTCAGGAAAAATATTCCATATTTCTCTACAGAACAAATGGAAAAACATCTATAAATGCAGGATGAATTCGGCAAAATTAAAAGGTACTTGCACTGGGTGTGGTGCATGAACAATTAATTTTGTAACACTGAAAAAAATAAAAGTATTTGGGGAAAAAAAGAAAATAAAAGAAAATTTTAAAAAAAGGTACTTGCAACTAAAATGCTGCAAATCCTAAAATAATTTCTGACACAGAATCACAGTAGATGTTATTATATAGGGAAGGTCAAAGGCAATTTAGTTTACCTAGAATATTAATTCTTGACATCATTAAGAAATTCTATATTATAATACCATCCTGTGACATTTCCATAACTTCAATTATATTTTCAACAGCCCTCAATGTTCAGAAATATAAAATTATATGCTGGCTAACACATTTTTCTTCCCTTTTCTTTCAGCAGGTGTTCTTTTCCAGGTTGTTTTGGTGATGATATTACATTAGCAAGAGGATCGCAACCATGTGATGATGTTTAAAATATGAATGTGCTACAATTTGTGAAAGGGTCTCATGGTCACTAATTTCCTCTGAGGGGAAAAAAAAGATTATGTGACTGTCTAACTATAATTTCTTGAATGATGTCATCTAAGAAGTACAACATGATCCCCTTAGTTCTTTATTATAATGCAGAACTAGACAAAATGAGTTTATGCTTTTAGTACGCTAAGGCATATATTAAAAATAAAAAAAGTTCTAGCTCTATTGTAATGGAGTTTGAAGGACAAACATCACACAGGGTAATATGAATTTTCTCATTTTTGATTTCACAACTATAATGTTGAGACACCCTCTATATTTCAAAAACTATTTTAAAACCTGTCCTTCTCTGTCTGTCCTTTTCTTCAGTCTATAAAATGCTGCAGTCTCCCCTGTCTTGAGGCTACTCTAGCTTCCTTTCATCTTTTTACCTTCAAGCTTAGGTTTACAAAGTGTAGTTCATGCTTACTGACTCTGTTCCACATTTTCCAGTGACTCTTTAATAAAAGTTTTCAGCAAGTATTTCAAGGATACACAAATATATTAAAAGTAGCATATATTACAGATTAACTAAGCAGCTTTGTCAAATTTTAGTATATTTTCCTGCTTATTTCTATTAATAAAGTAAAATTAAGAGATATTGCTGAAGTCTTCTGTACATCTGTCCCATTTGCCTTCCTATCTAGAATTGAGCACTAATGTAATCTGCTGCTTACTTTCCCTGGATTCTTTTATAATTTTAGGACATATGTTTATAGCCACAGACAAATTTAAATAAATTATATGTATCACTTCTGCCCCATGAGTGCTTCCTCTTGCCCCTAAATGGTGCTATTCTTTGATGTTCTTTTCTTGACTCATTATACCTTGCTTTCATTTTTCAATAAATAACTTTGGAGGACTTACTACACACCAAATCCTCCTGATGTCCCTTGCAGGGTTTCAGTACCACCTGTGAGTTTACAATGCCCAAGTCCACTGTACTGACGTCTCCCCTAGGCTCCAGGCATCTGTGTCTATCCGTATTTAGATGCAGCTCCTGGAGAACTCTCAGACACTTCAAGATAAACATGATGAGCACATCAGCTTCCCGCCCCTTACTGGCTCTGCCCTCTAATTTCTGATTACCAGAAATGGCTCCACATGTCACCCACTCACCTTCTATCTTATAGAGGTCAGCTTATTATATTCCTTTCTAATTAGTCACCAATCTGATGGTTTGAACTCCAAATAATTCCTAAATACATCTCCTTCTCTCCAATTGTCCTTTGAAGGCCCTTGCCTGCTTTCTATATTACTTCAATTCTTTATGTTTAACTGCACCCTATAGCCTTCAGGTATAACCCACTGGAAAGAGGAAATAGTTTCCAGAGCATGAAGCCAAAGCACTTCACCATGACAGGATGACAGAAGGCTCTCTGCTAACTGGCACCTGCCTCTTTCCCCAGCTTCGTCTCTGCCACTCTCCACCTCATGCTCCTCTCCATTAACAATGAATTATTTTTAGTTCCACATATATATCTGGCTATTTTAGAACTATGTACATTTGCTGCTCATTCTGCCTGAAAAGTCTCCTAGACTTTCTTCACTTGTCTATCTCTTATTCTTCCTTTCGTGATCCTTTTTTCTAAGGGCAGGCAGAATTCCTTTCTCCATCTTATCATTCTCTATGCATCCCAAGTACACTATTATTGGCATACGGTAGGTGCTCAAATCAATATTAGTGGGAACTGAACTAAATTTAAATGCCTTTATGTATGTCTTTAGTGACATAATTTGGAAATAAAGTTTTGGTTTTTTTTCTTAATTCAAACTTTGTTGTTTGTCATTGCTGATAAATAACATCATCTCTGCTGACATGTGGAAACAATTTATAGTTGTCTCCTTTACCTTACAGTTGTCACTGATTACACATTGAGAAATTTACTAAAAACCAAACAAAAAGCAATCTACAACTATCCTTGAATCTAATACGGTAAGAAAAACAAGAATGGTAGTTCTTAAAACCGTGAGTTCAGGGGTCAGATTGCAAGGTTTCTAATTCTAACTTTACTACTTACTATGTTTATGTGATGGGAAGGTTAGTTTACCTCGTAAGCATTTATACATGCTTCAAATAATTCCTGGTAATTTTTATTAAGGAGTAACTGTTATGGGAAAGTTACTTTATCTCATTCCTTCAATTCTCTCATCAATTTGGGATAATAGAAACTACATTATGGCATTATAACAAGAAATGAAATTATGTAATAAACTCTTGATAAACATTGCCTACTATCTGTGTGATTCTTTTTTAATTCATGGGTAGACTTCATACTTTCCCAAGAAATTATGTATCTTATTCTTAAGTAAAATTATTCCATATATTCTGGGGGGCTGACTTCATTATTTTCAGTATTAAAATTACGCTAGAATTTTAGAATGAACTAGAAAAAGCCATTCATTGCTTTCTATGGTATAGAATAAATGAATACAATAAGAATCATTCATTCTTTAATGATTAGATAAAGCTTACTTATCATTAGTTCCTTTAATTCATTAAAAAAAAACTTTTCAATTTCTTCTCAATTCCCAAAATTAGGAAAATATACACATATTAGCTTTTGTGATTATCACAATAGCCCTGTGACATAGCAAGTTCAATCAATATATATTACTGTTTTAAGTATATATATTTTTAAAGTTCAGAAAAAATGCCCAATATGAAATAGCTAGCAAATACCTTAGAATCTCCATGTTCTGCCAAATATCAATTTTTATATTCACAAATTGGTGCTCTGCCTATGGTTTCTGAAAGCCTCTGTGTATGTGTTGATGTATGAGCAGGTTTATACAGGCAGATAGATTTGTCCATGTCCTTTGGTAAATTTGTGTCAGTGACTAGTTCATTATCAAGGCTAGGGATTATACATGACATATACTTCCATTCACATTTTGCTTGGCTGTTATATAAAATAAAGTACTGAGAAAGACAAAATTGTGATTACACACAGATACAGGATAAATGCAATCATATTTGGAAGAAAACCTTTAAATATCGGAAATATTCAACTCTATTGTAACACTAATTTCCAAATTTCTATTCTTTAAAATTAATCATTTCCTGTAAGTGTAATTCAGTGCTTATTTTCTATGCTAAGAACAACTGCATAGAATTTGGGAATTTTTCATGGTGAAAATATCACTATAGAATACATTTAGGGGCACCTGGCTGGCTCAGTTGGTAGAACACGCAACTCTGGATCTTGGGGTTATGAGTTCCAACCTCATGATGGGGGTTTAGAGATTACTCAACAAAAAATAAAAATCTTTAGAATACATTCAGATTATGATTTCCCCAGCAGTGGAGTTGCATTTTGGTATAGAAAGGGGAAATGTGGGAAGATAGAGTGGGCCTTAACTCTGATTGCCATTCCCCCCCCCCTTTTTTTTCCCCTTTGTAAATTGAGGATGATGATATGGACAAAATGTGTCATCTCTACACTTTTTAAGGGTTTCTTTATTGTTTGCCAAACCTAAATAACAAGTTATTTTTTTGAGTTCAGTTTGTATATGTATCTATACTTTGAAAGTATTTTTTGATAAACACTGCATTATAGAAATAAAATAGAGATTGAAAGTTAAATGAGTAAAATTTTATACCGAACTATAAATCTTAAGTTTTTAAATTTATATGTTAAGAAACATGATGCTTTCTTATTATTTCCTAGAACTTTAAAGAGCTTTCCTTTCAGATCTGAGCATGCTAAAATGACCTGTTTTAAAAACAAATTCTATTACTATAAACTTGCTTTAATATTGAAGATATACTTTAATTGTATGTTATCATAAGAATCTCAAACTAGATCTGCTATGAAACAATAATTGTTAGAAGAAATACAAGAGTCTAACTAGAACATATTAGAAAGGCTATCAAAAATGGCTTCTGAGGATACTAAAGAAAACACGGACAAAGATCATATATACAACAGTAACTAAAATTAGGTAGATCATTTTCTCAGTATTTTATAATTAATAATTATTCATATTTCTCAGTTTTCATTTTTAATTGCAAAAAATGGTTAAGTCCATTTATTCATTCTTAGAAGTAGAAATGATAGATGGTAAATATCAAAGATTACCAGCTTAGTTTGAGCTAACGATTTTTACTTAAAAATGAAACAGTACAATTTAGTAAATTAAACTAGTTACCCCATATATTTGTAGAATTGGAGAAACAATATATATTCACAATAAAATATAATATTTTAAGATATCTAATTTTGAAATAACACCATCACTAAAATATCTTCTGTGTCCTATGGAAACATGGCAATGCTTCTTTGAAAATATATTTGCACTGTTTATTCCCAAAGCCACATCGAAATCCCCATAAAATGGAATATACTTGTTACCATTGTGCTTTAAGCAGTTCCAAAAAGCAAATGATGACTGCTAATGTCAAGGTCTCTTACAATAGTAACTGCAGGAAACCCCTTGGTTAACTGTTCAAACATATACACATGTACCTTTTGTTGCATATTTTAAGACCAGACCTGACCTTAATGATGAGTAATATATTGTTATCTGGAAGTCCCCTGTCCACTGCTAAAACTCCCTCAGACTTTGCCTTTTCTAGACCTGACGTTCCCACACTAGTCATTTCATTTAGACAATGAAGAGTCTACTGAAATGAAAATGAGAATTTTTTCTTTCAAACTGGGATATCCACACATAAGGGATTTCTCAATGTTATGCCAGTAAAAGATTTTAGATAGCGAAATTATATAATGGGATACATATTCAAACACACTGAATGCTCAGGGGGAAAAACAGTGTTGAGATGAAGTGAAATCTCTAGAGGTAATATCATTGAGGATATGTGGGAGAAGAGCCCTTTTTTTGGAAAACATTCCGGGTTATGTCTGGAAGGAAATGAAATGGCCATTTCAATTGTAAGAAAATGCCAATACTAACAGAATGCATGTGGTATTCTAAATGCTTCACAATTACTAATTTACTGGATTCTCACAATTATGTATTGCTCTAATTTTCACATTAGAAATCACAGATGCAGATGACTTTACTATCTTACTCAAAATCACAGAACTAGAAGTGGCATAGCTGCAATTCAAATCCAGAACATCTATCTCCAGAGTACAACGCCTCCTCATTGAGGAAAGATTAGTATCTTAAAAGAATCCTTAATTTGTGCAAAGGCATGGGACTAAGAGGGACCCCAAAATAACTACAAGGTAAATGCAAAGTTAGGGACATGACCACATTTGGGTTTCTCTATACATAAAGGCCATACTCTTTTCAATTGATTATACTTTCTTCCAGGTAACAGGCAAGGTGAGGTGAGGCAGATTATTACTGCTGTTGAACTGAACTGAAGAAATATTGGTTCACAGGACAGTTCGAAAAAGACAAGAGATAAGGAGGTCAAGACAGGTTTTTTTCTACTCCTAAAAGCAATGAAGGCTGCATTGAGCGACTCAAAACTTTTAGTTCTAAATTCTGACTTGTATCAGTAACTATAAGCAGAAGACGCTTTTCACCTCTATGTCATGAGGCACCAATGTAGGGTGAGCCAAAAATGAATTTCTGATTCTGGAAATAATCCTACTTTATTTTGTTAGAAAACACAATCTCTGGGGCACCTGGGTGGCTCTGTCAGTTAAGTGCCCAACTTTTGCTTTCGGCTCTGGTCATGATCTCAGGGTTGGGCTCTGAGCTTGGTGGGGAGTCTGCTTCCTCCTTTCTGCCTCTCCCTCTGCCTCTCTCCCCTGCTCAGGCACACTCTCTCTCCCCCCACTAAAATAAATAAATAGATCTTTAAAAAAAAACCCCACAATCTCTGAAATTCAATTTCTCCATTATATAAACATATACACACATATGTACACATATATAGACACACAAATATATACAAATGTATCTGTGTGTGTGTGTTACATTAGAATGATGTAATTCACCTCAGTATACATTAACTGGGTACATAGAAGAATGGAGAACGAAGAGATGAATGATACATAACCAAAGGAGTCTTACTCTTACTGTTAAATTAATATGAGACTAAAAGAATTGCATAACTTAAATTCCTTAATAACATTGTGGAATTGCAAATAAAGATTTTTGGTTCAAAGGATTTAGGATAACTCTAGGAGGAGATAATGATTGAGCTATGTTGAAAGGGAGAGGATTATTTTAAATATTGGCTAATACACACACACACACACACACACACACACACACACACACACACAGTGGCTGTATCAGAGTACATAACTGAGTATAGTTTAGTGACATATGAATGGATGGGATTAGGCTCCAAATGTCATAATAGGAGAGTTACACACTAGGGACAGCTAATGTTTCTGAACAGAGAGATGATGATTAGGTAGATGTTGAGAACTCAGATCTTTTGGTTCTCTTTCAGCTTTACTATAATTTTATGATTAATAAGGAAGTAACTCAGTTATGTTTTTAAATCATATCCTGAAACAACGGAGTATTAACCTACTCATTTCTTTCATGCTTGTGGTGTTACTGATAGATAATTTGGGAGATCAGATAATTTTCTGATCATAAGTATGTAATTATTTTACCTTATGAATTGCTTTAACAATAATATTTAGGGTCAATTACTGTGGGCCAAAAGAACATGCTTAGAGTTACAACAGTTTTAAAACTGAGTTTATGTTGCACAATATTCATGATTTAAAAAGAAAAAAGATGCTATTGTAAACACTGTCATGAGACTAAGAATTTATTGTATTGCTTTCCTTAAGTAAAACACCACTGCAATAGTTACTCTGTCTTATTTCGTTTGGTTACATTCCATTAAGCTATATTCTACAGAATGGTTTTTAATATGCCCAAAGAAAATTTGCAAATGACTAGGCTTCATGTGCACTGACCTTCGCTCTTCTTTTGAATCTGCAGTATGGCTCATTTTAGTCAAGCTGTTGAAACATTTGTGGCATAATGCATCAAATTAAAGCAACCAGCTGTGATGTTTAATTTAAGCAAAAAGTTTATGATCTACAACTATATAATACCTTAGGGAATAATTGATATTGTATGTAACTGCAGTACACTGACATGCAAGACATGTTACAAAATGCCCATAAAATACCATATATTTTATCGTATTAAGCCATTTGGACTTCAGGTTTAAAAAGAACACCATCATTTATCTAAAAATGTATATCAGAGGATAAATGAAGAGACTTCCACATTATTCTCTAAATATAGATGAGATGTGAAGTAATTTATTCTCCTGTGTCAGGAGAGTGGTTCTTTGTTTTATCTTCCATTGTTTATAATGAAGTTACTCCATTATTTACAGACATCCTAGAATTTGGAAATGTCATTAACCATGAAGCTCAACTCTGTTTATCAAATTTCTCATTGTATGAAAGTGAAGGCATTTAATAACCACCAAAACAAAAGGGTATCCATTTATCATCTCCCCTTTCTTTAACACGATGCACAACACAGTTGTTCAAGTGGCCCAGTTGGAAAGGCCCAGGCTGTTCCATGCCATAGGTCATTAAAGAACTCAAGATGTTGAAAAAATACTCTATATATCTGTGTCAATAGACTTTCACATTTAGATCTACTGATAGAGATTTTTTCTTTTCAGTTGAACATTGGGTTTAGTAAGGGGCCAAGCAGGATGAGCAAGGAAAAAAACAACAAAGAAATAAGGTATTTCCTTTAAAAAATAAAAACCTATGAATACTACCCAAAGTCAGCTATAAGCACTTATTTATTGAATTTATTTTTATGGAATTTTTACATAAAGATAGGAATAGGTGCTTAATAAAGGTAAGTGGCTTTCTCAAGGTCTGGAGGTGGGGAGGGCCCTGGCATAGTGGGGAAAATGGTAGTAGCCGGTAAGATCTAGATCATTTGATGACCTGGCCAAATGCCCCATTCATAAGACTAGTATCAAAATAGAAACCCCACGGTGGGATTTCTTTTTAGAAAGAAACACTCCTCCTAGGGTTGAAAGACACAAAATACACAAGAATAAGGAAAAAAATGTTTTAAATAAGTTTAGAGGTTTGCTACACAGCTGCTAGCTTTATATGCTTATTAAAAAAAAAAAAAAAACTTCAAATACAAACCCCTGAATGATTTGTGTTTGTAGATAAAGGATTTATGTAATCATATCATAAAAAAATATGTTTGTAACTTAAAATATTACCCAAAGCTGTGCCTAGAGATAACTGGAAGTGTGTGAGGCAAAAAAAAAAAAGAAAGAAAGAAAGAAAGAAAAAAGTGCTTTAACAGCAATTTTAGGTAGAAGGAAACATTATTCACAACTTCTGACTAGGTACATAGTTAATTTTTAAGTTGAAAATGGAAGGGAGGCCGAACATGAAGTAATCGTTCACTTTTCACTACACCAGCATTCTTTTTCCTTTTCACCTTGAAAATAGATTAAAGAAGAAAAGTTTGAAAACTAAATTAACATATACTTAGCAGCACAGTGCTATACATAATTGTTAGACTGTATTTTTGAAAACAGAATAGAGCCCGTGGTTTTTTTTTTTATAGAGCCCGTTTTTAAATAATGCATCTTGATAAGTTTGAAATATGGGAACAGCCCACTGAGACTGATTCATGCCATTTGTCACTAATGAGGGGCACAGAAAATAATAGAACCAGTATAAGCAGGTCAAGACACTCCAATTGCTAATTTAGTACTTGTTGTTTGCTCCCGAATGTTTGCTCTAACAATTCCACTGCCATTTTTTTTTCTTTAAAAATGTACTCACTTATAAGTATACATTTCAGCAGGTATGTTCATTTCACTTAGCTATTTTTAGCACTTAAGGTTATGTGTGCATATTCAACATGATTATTGGTCAAAGGGCTTAGTGTCATTCAGGGCCTAATAAAATTTTTAAAGATAATGACCCAAGCAACAGAATATCAATCATTTAATATTAGAGGTCTGCCTGGGATGTTAAAGGTAAATATTTTAAAGGCTTTTGTTGGCTATTAACAAGAACTGAACACCAAAAATGAAAATCAGCAACATCAGTTAGATGACAGCCTTTAAGGAAATTTGAGTTCTAGTTGAGGATTTTGGAAATCACAGTAAGTATTTAACAATAGTTATCTTATTTTTTTGAGATTTCATTTATGTATTTATTTATTTGAGAGAGAGAAAAATCATAAGCAGGGGGGAGAGGTAGAGGGAGAAGCAGACTCCCTGCTAGGCAAGGAGCCTGACACGGGACTTGATCCCAGAGTCCTGGGATTATGACCTGAGCTGAAGACAGAAGCTTAATCAATTTGTCAAAATTTTAAACATTACTAATTATATTGCATTGAAGAATCATAATAAGGGTCTAGCTACAAAGAAGTTTACACTCAAGTACTGTTGTTTATAATTTGAATTAATAAATTATTGAATATCTACTATACATGGGATTTATTTAGGCCCTGTGGGAAAAACGAAAGAATCAATGTATAGTCTCTGTACTCCAGTGTAATGCAGACTGTTAAAAGGTAAAAATAAGATGTGATACAATAATTAGGATAGCTATATGATCATAAAACAGTTGATAAATTACAGGAGAAATATCAATGGAAGCTACAATTATCACTTCAGGTTTTATAGACACAGGAATCACATTGATCAAATTTTTCATCTATTGATAAAACATAAAACCAAAGCAATTGATAAATGGTAATTTAATTCTTTTTATTAATGAAGAGAATTCTCAATATCCACCTGAAAGTATATGTATATACCACTTTAATGTAACACTTCAGCCATTTCCAAATGAAGTGATGTGTTTAGTTAAGCATCTTCACCCACCCTGTAGTATTATGAAAATCTAAATGTAAAAGTTTGCTAGGTCAAACTTTTTATTCTGTGCTATTAATTTATCATATGAAGTTTGCTATTTTTATTTGCTCATTAAAATTCAGAACACACACTTTACTTTCCAATAAAGATAAACATTCTTCTCATTTCTATAGGTAGTCTAGTGTTAGTCCTGCCAAAAATACCTCGAGTTTAGAAAAGGCTGCAGTCACTTTGGAAAACAGTGTGGAGATTCCTCAAAAAATTAAAAATAGAGCTACCCTATGACCCTGCAACTACACTATGGGTATTTACCCTAAAGATACGGATGTAATGAAAAGAAGGGCCGTATGTACCCCAATGTTCATAGCAGCAATGGCTACAATTACCAAACTGTGGAAAGAGCCAAGATGCCCTTCAGCAGACAAATGGATAAAGAAGATATGGTCCATATATACAATGGAATATTATGCCTCCATCATAAAGGATGAATACCCAACTTTTGTATCAACATGGACGGGACTGGAGGAGATTATGCTCAGTGAAATTAGTCAAGCAGAGAAAGTCAATTATCATATGGTTTCACTTACTTGTGGAGCATAAGAAATAAAATGGGGGATATTAGAAGGAAAGGAAAAGTGAATTGGGTAAATCTGATGGGGAGACACAAACCATGAGAGACTGTGGACTCTGAGAAACAAACTGAGGGTTTTGGAGAGGGGAGGGTGGGGAGATGGGTGAGCCTGGTGGTGGATATTAAGGAGGGCATGTATTGCGTGGAGCAGTGGGTGTAGTGCAATACACAGTGAATCTTGGAACACTGAAAAAAAGATTTAAAAAAAAAAAAAAAAAAGACTGAAGGATACAATAGTTTACATGTGTCCTGCAGCCTTTCATCTAGAAGACATGAAGAACCTATTTGTAGAAATATTGATATCAATGTATACTTTTATAAACTTAAGGCTATTTTTAAGAAATATTAAAGAGTTACTATATTTTTATATCATTTCTAAAGCAGATTAGTCTTAGTTTCCTCAACTATAAAATGGTACCAGTAATAGTTTATGCTTTATAGAATTGTTGTAAAAATTACATTTTTATGTACATTACAGACTTTTAGGAATATGGTTGGTAAATGGTAAAACTGTAATATATATTAGCTACTATAAATATTATTGCTATGATTTCCATCCTCAAAAGTGACTGTTAGTTCCCTTATGAATTATATTGTAAAATGCAGAATACTATTTCACTCAGACACGTGGAAAAACTTTTCATACACCTGCATAATCTTTTAAAAAATATATATGCACATATACCCATATATGTATATATGTATTTCACACATACACACACAAGTGCACAAAATTTGCCAATATGTATGTGACCTCACTATAATATGTATTCCAAAAATGAGACTAACTAGAATTATGTTAGGATTAAAAAAAAAATAGAATTATGTTAGGATAAACTTTATATTTTAAACATTTTGGACTTCAGTCAACCTTATACTTCTCACCTTTCCTTTCTTAACTGAGCATTCAAAGGTACAAGTACATTTTTTCAAAATATTTGCCTAAATTACTGATGACAAATGTTTAATTCTATTTCTGAAGCATGATATAAATATATGCTTATAAAACAAAAACAAAAACCAGAAAATAAGTTGAGTTGACTTCCTTTGATTCTTTCAATACTATTTCAATAGCACTAAATCTGCTTTGGTATTACAACATCAGCTATTTCTAATTTTCATGTTCCTTCCCAGTCTAAGAAATTAAAATATTATTTATATCTATATTTTAAGCTTAAATAATAATCATTGATAATAGTTGACATATATTGAGAAATAACTACATGCATCAATTCAACCTTTCTAACATATGACACAGTACATATTATTACGACCATTTTTCACATGTGATTTAGGGAATTTAAGTAATATGCCAGACTTACCCTGCTAGTAATGCCTAGACCGTGAAGATATATTCGAACAGATCTATTTGGAAGCAATGCTGTTCACCACTATGGTAATCTTTGCTCTACATCCTACTCAAAGTTTCAGAAAAGAGCAACTGGAAAATAGCACCTTACTTAATAGCTCAAATATGAACAAATTGACTAAAAAATCTGCAAATTAAGTCTTTCATAAATTGAATATAAAAATTAATTTTGGAAAATTTAAAGAATTGTGTATGTGAATAAAATATAAAACATGCATAAAAACAAAAATCTCTTTAGTTTTCAAAAATTAAGATAATTAATTTTAACGAGTCATTTAGAATATAATTTTTTTACATTCCTATGGGTTACAGTAAGAAAATCCATATTTAATAAGTTTATTAAATTAAAAGTTAAATATTTATAAGTCTTTTAAAGATTATTAATTGTATACTTAATTCAGATTTTTTGTTCTCAATTGTCGAGCTGTTGTATGAGTGTGTAGGGCTGTGTGGTAGGAGTTAATACTGTTAAGATATTCTGATGTTTGATTAGAACTGACTGTTAGGTCTCTTACATGTTGGTAATAGTAAGGCATCAAAAGTCTTCTGGATGGGGTATAGGATACTGAATAGAATACAGTAGAAGGAGAATGGTGCATATAATGGGCACAAGTGATGCAGCCAACTAAATATTTTAGGGGTCAAAAATGGGAAAGTGAGAGTGGTGTTTATCTGATGTAAACTGTGATTAGTTCTATGGCATCTTAAGAAAGTGATCCCCACAGCCTTTTTGTCCATTAGGAAATTTCTTTTGCTCTAGATTTAACATATAATCTAATATTTAAGTCTAAATTTGGTGAGTTATCTTAATGGAAAATAAAATGTATTTGAAAAGGTGGTAGGGGGTTGACAATCAGATTGCAAATTGTGGGTACAGATTTTGACTAATGCTTGTACAAACAATCCCACTGCTCTTCCATGTTAACTTTCTTTCTTATGCTGACACCCTGTTCTGCGATGTGACTATAAAGACCTTTTGTAAAATAAGATTAATGTTTCTTTGGTTTTGTTATTTGCTTCATTACTTCAACTTCTAACTCATTTATAACATGCGCAAATATTTTCTCAAAGCAAATTAGTCACATTAGTAAGTAATTTCTAATTATCCGTAGTATTATAAGGAGAGCAGCACCAGTCATTGGCACAGAGAAGGGGGAGGGCTAAAGGAGGATGAAGGGGAAAGTAATAACTTAAGTCATGTGGGGCAATGAGAAAATAAAGGAGAATGAGAAGATAAAGTTGCACTGTTGTTGTTAATTGTCCCCTAGAAATTTAATTAAATATATGACCTCCAGTGTCTCTTGTGCTGAAATGATTATGAGAGCTGTATAGAGAGGCAAAACAAAGAGGTGGGTATGGTGCTAGAAAAAGATAACATAAATCTCTCTATTACTAATGTACCATATGTGTACTAGCTGCCTAGATTAGTGCATGAGACACTATGTCTTCACAAGAGTGTTTCCATAACCAACAGCAAATTGTCAGCAAAGGTATCAAATACATCAAAGTCTGAAGCGACACATTTTTTTTTAATTTTATGTGTACTAGCTGCCTAGATTAGTGCATGAGACACTATGTCTTCACAAGAGTGTTTCCATAACCAACAGCAAATTGTCAGTAAAGGTATCAAATACATCAAAGTCTGAAGCGACACATTTTATTTATTTTTTAATTTAATTTTTTTTTAAGATTTTATTTATTTATTTGACAGAAAGAGAGACAGAGAGAGGGAACACAAGCAT
>CM053604.1:61994631-62023351 GCA_028646535.1 Procyon lotor | reverse complement strand
TATCACAATTCCAGATTTCAAGCTATACTACAATGCTTTGGTAATTAAAACAGTATGGTACTGGCACAAAAGCAGATACATGGATCAATGGAATAGAAATTCCAGAAATAAATCCATGCTTATATTGTCAATTAATCTATGACAAAAGAAGGTAAGAATATACAATGAGGAAGAGACAGTCTCTTCAGTAAATGGTGCTGGAAAAACTGGACAGCCATATGCAAAAGAATGAAACTGGACCACTTTCTTATACCATTCACAAAAATAAACTCAAAATGAAGACCTAAATATAAGTCCTGAAACCATAAAACCCCTTAAAAAAACATAAACAATAGGGGCGCCTGGGTGTCTCAGTCATTAAGCGTCTGCCTTTGGCCCAGGTGAGATCCCAGGGGCCTGGGATCCAGCCCCGCATCGGGCTCCCTGCTCTGCGGGAAGCCTGCTTCTCCCACTACCACTCCCTCTGCTTGTGTTCCCTCTCTCGCTGTGTTTCTCTCTGTCAAATAAATAAAATCTTTAAAAAAAAAAAAAAACACATAAGCAATAATCTTTTGGACACTGGCCCCAGCAACCTTTTTCTGATTATGTCTCCTCAGGCAAGGGAAACAAAAGTAAAATGAACTATTGGTCTATGTCAAACTAAAAAATTTTTGTACAGTACAGAAGACCACTGATTTTATAAAGCATAGGCGATAATCAACGGAATGAAAAAGCAACCTACTGAATGGGAGAAGTGTGAACAGAAGATCTGAAGTGAAGTTAGGAACATCAAGGAGCCCTAAAATGAAGCCAGGAAGCCTTTGGGAGGGTTGGTCTTAGGAATAACTGCATGTGAGTGGTACATGAACTTCAAATCATGCCAACCACAAATTGCTACATTCTGTTACAATTTTCAGAATGAGGCTAAATTCACTAAACTTCAACTTGGCAACTAGCAAGTAACCCATCCTATGCAGACCAATGTTAATTATTTTTGCATATTACAATTCTAATTCTTTCAAAACAACTTACAGAAGCCTGTGGTTTTCCTTTATAAACTCTGTCTTTCTTTTCCCCAGCTTGGAACACATTTCAAATTGCTCCTGAATCTGTGTGTCCCAAATTCAAATGCCTAAAAACTCCAAATAAACTTTTGGTTTGCTGTACAGCCTCACTTCCTTCTTGTTCAACAGAAAACATTTGCAAATGCTATACCCAATAAGGGATTAATATCCAAAGTATATAAAGAACTCATACAATTCAACACCAAAAAATAATCCGATTAAAAATGGGCAGAGGACCTGAACATTTTTTCCCTAAAGAAAATATACAATTTGTGAACAGACATATAAAAAGATGCTCAACATTACTTAATCAGGGAAGAGAATACAAATCAAAACCAAAATGAGCTATCAGCTCACACCAGTCGGAAATATCAAGTGTTTGTGAGGATGTGGAGAAAAGGGAACACTTCTGCACTGTTGGTGGGAACATAAACTGGTGTAGCTACTATAGGCAAGTATGGATATCCCTCAAAAAATTAACAATAGAAATATCAGACTATCCAATAATTGCACCACTGAGTATTTAGCTAAAGAAAATGAAAACACTAATTTGAAAAGATACATGCACCCTTAAATTTACTGCAGCATTGCAACAGCCATTGCAGATAGCCAAGAAATGGAAGCAACCTAAACATACACGGATAGATGAATGGTTAAAGGAGAAGTGGTGTGTGGACACACATACACACACACACACACACTGAAATGTCACTCATTTGACATTTGCCATAAAAAGAGTAAAATCTTGCCATTTACAATAAGATAGATGGATCCACATGGTGTTATACTAAGTGAAATTATTCAGAGAAACACAGGTACTTTATGATTTCACTCATACGTAGAGTCTCAAAAAACAAATGAATAAAACCACCACCACCAAATAGAAATAGACTCATAAATAGAGAAAACAAACTGGTGGTTGCCAGAGGGAAAAGGGTAGGGAAATGGGTGAAGTAGGTGAACGGGATTAAGAGATATAGACATAACATAAACTTCTGGTTATAAAAATAAGTCACAGGGATGAAAAGTACATCATAGGAAATATACTCAATATTGTAATATTTGGTAATTAAAAAAAACAGTCTATCAGGGATGGTACTGGATCTGGTCCAATATTCTTTGTGATACATGAATTTTTCTTGCCTACTGGTCACTTCTGCCACTTCAAACATTAGACTAGACTAGTAAAATTAGACACTCACTTTTTATTCTTTTTTTAGTTTTAAGACGTAAATGTCAAGTGAGAGCCACAACTTTGTGAAGATCATGAACACACTGGAAATTTCTTTTGATCTTTCAGTTATTTCTCAAGAACTGTATGCAGTTGCCTTTTACTCACAATCTGGCAGAGCCACTATTTCTCATCGCTCTTCCTCATTCCCTCCCTTTCTCCCTTCCTTCATTCTATAGCAGGAAAGAAGGATAAGTAAACATATGGGGCAGAATCATTTCCTAAAAATATACATATAAATATATGTATATATGTTTATATATCTGATATTTTACATATATAAAATACATATATACAAAATACATATGTATATTGTATCAGCTATATAAATTCTGTAGAGTACTTATACAAATGCCATAATAAAATACTTCTAATATATACATAGTGATATCAAATTATACTTACTTGCCCCCGTGACTATAGATGTGCTCTAAGTATGAAATGTAACTTTTGTGCATTATTTTCCTTTACAGATACCACTTTGAAAGTCACCTCACTGTATGAATAACTATTTTATACAACTGAAATGCTACAAAAATAACTTTTTTAAATAACATTTATAAATAAAAAGTATTTAGCTTCCTTAAAATAAATAATTTCACCTTGTGGAAAACACAGGTTGAAACTGCTTATCTTTTATATATTACCACTGAAACTGAAGGGTCTGTATGTGCAAATTGTCTTATTCAATTTAAATAGCCTTTAAAGTCTGTGTCTCTGTATCTGGGAAGTCTGGTATGTTTTACTATTTTAGGCATCCCTTTTTATCTTAAGCATTTGTTAAAGACCTTCACCGAGGCGAGTACTTTTTTCAGCTTTGTTCAAATCATACCGTGGACAGCAATGTTCAAGAAGACAACATCCTATGAAGCATGCTGACATAACATTCCCATTTCACAAATGGAAAATGAGATAAAGTGAATTACTTAGAGTCTCAAGTTAATAAACTATTATGAGTTAGAAAGTTCGATCTTGACATTATTCCTTGTCTAGAATTCTGTCTTGTACTGCATTTAGATCTATGACATGTTTCTTTTTTTATAATTATAGTATGTTATGAAACATGGCACGCTACCCTAGAGGAATGGATAAACTTATCAAAGGTACTTTATTCTCCACCCTGCTCATCTTAATTGCCATACTCACTTTTGAAATTTCAAGATAATTTTATATGTTAAGGGAATCTATCAATGGATAGAAGCTAAAAAAATTAATATTTAAACATAATTTTAAAAATATATTATTTTCTAGATGTTAAATTATCTTGTAAAATAATCTTGCAAAGTACTAACTGTAGCAATAACATTTTGAAGTAAATCAAATACATTAGAAATTAGAAATCAGAATTAGCTCATCCAACCAAAACATAATAAGGAAGCTACCAAATATGTTGAGGCCAATCAGCAAGGAGCTGCATCTCAGAATTAGCTTTGGAGAAAAATTTAAAAAGTGAGTGAGAAAGAAAATAACCAAATTTAGTTGAATGTGTACTGAGTTAATATATTGCACAGGTTATGTACTTTAATTGGAGAAGTAGCCTTATTACTGTCTTAAGTGTAGTGGTCATGTTTTGTTTTTTCTCTGCATCCACTGTTGTTTAACAGTTCCTACATAAATCATTTGCTAAAAAAATGCTGAGTGAATAAACATATTATTCACATGTCAAAGAGGAAGACATGGAGGCAAAATGTAGATAAATATTTGAAATATCACAGCTAATAAATGCTGGAGATTTTATAACTCCAAAAACATTCCCTTTTCCTTATGTAAATTGCTCCCAATGAGTTATCATTATAAGATCTAGAGTTAATAAATGGAGATCTAATTGAAAGTGAAGCCACAATATAAAGATATTAATCAGCTAATAAATAGTACATATTTCTAAGAAAAATAATTACTTTTCTAACATTATAGGGATAGAAACCAGGCATAAAAATAATTTTAAGTAAAAAATTATTGACGAATCCTATTTACAATGCTTATACTACCTAAAAATGGAAAAAATATGTTGACAATGGAAATCTGTTATGAGGAGATATAATAACCAAACTTGTTTTTCAAACTTTTCCTTCGGTCTTAATTCTTGCTAACGTAACATAAACAAAATATTTAATAGCTCTACATTTATCACAGAAGCTAGACTTATCTAAATTTTAAAATTAAGAGAATAAAATGATTTGGCACATCATAGTGTTTTCAAGCTATGCTTTGTCTGTTGTCTTCACTAAGGATACAGTGAGAGGAGTTGTGATAAAAAGGGCAAAGTGGTGCCGTGAGAGCAAGGGAATGAAAGCAAAAGTAACCATCCTAGAGATCACAGGAACGGGTACATAATGAACATCAATAATTTTTAAGTTAAAGAAGTTGTGAATGTGCTTTTTTGGTGAGCAAGAAGAGAGGTAAGGTAAAGAGACTGTATTCACCTACATAACTGAGTGTGGCAGAGGAAGCATCCCTAGAGAGAGCACGCTTAAAGAACAGGAGAACAAGCCTTCCTTGGGTCCTGTGTCGCCAAGAAAAGTCAGGGAAGTGTTCTAGGCTGAAGTATTGTGTAGCAGACTTTAAAAAAAAAATATTATAGCTAAAATGACAATGTAAACAATGACCTCATACATACAGTGGTTAACTGTTTTAAGACATGATCTGAGTGATAACAAAGCAACAGCTCCTTGAAATATTCCCTTTTCGAGTTTGAGTGAAACGACCTTTCCTTCCAGCTCACTAACTTCATTCAGGCTTTGCATTCCAAACTCATGTACTTCAGATTCCCTAACATTCCTTTCAAACATGTAGTCAGATTAAACTATTAACCCAATAGGAATCTGCTAATCATGTAACTAAAGACTACCTTTTCCTAATTAAATCCCAACATGTCCACAAAATACTTCATAACCATGCTATCTAGAAGTCAACCATTTCTGTCAGAATTTGGATTTGGGTCCTATCTTATTCATTCTTTGCATCACTAGCTCCTTGAAGAGTGACTGGAAAATACTCAGGAGTTCACTACACATTTGTTAAATTGAAGCACGTAACACTGTCAATTGAGTGAGGTAAGCAGCTATGGTATATACTTTACTGGTGTCCCCTTTTGGAAGACGGTGCAAGTAGTGAATACAAAAAAATACCTCATAGATGGATGACTTACTGATTTGTATAAGTGGACTGCATCCCTTCCTCGCCATGGTTTACTGTTCTACTTTCCCTTGGATCTCAGGAATAAAAATATTTTTCCTAAGCCAATTAGAATTTGTTTTACCTGAACAACCATAACTGTCATACTAATGTTGAGAATGAGGTTTGTGAAATGTGAAGTAAAATACAAAAAGAAATATTATCTGTTATTCCTCAGAACTATCCAAAGTGTATATGGGCATGCTCTTTCATATACTCTAAATTTAAACCGTTATGGCCAATTCCCAGTGGCTTTCATTTTAATACATAAAATCTTTAATGAAATATCTTTAGAGGTACTAGCTTAAATAGCTGAAAATGTGTTTTTTTTCAGATATAAAGGTTAAAACAAACCATAAAGAAAACTCAAGGTGGCCCTCTGAAATGGATCAATACCTTATTGATCGGAAATAATTCATTCTTAGCTTAAATGTTAAATTGGATTTTTATTTATGATTTGTTTACACTTGCATCTTGTCTGATTTTCTTAGACATATTAATAAAACAAATTATAGCAGCACTGCTTAGGTTCATTGCCTTTCTTTCCTTTTTCCTAAGATTTTTTATTTTCCAATCTCAACTGTGAAGGCTATTAGAAAAAAAATGACCATCAATGAGAGGCATGGTGTTTTAGGAGAGTCATCCATTCTATGCATGAGCTTTCATTCTCTGTTACATCTATCAAAAAGTTAACCTTACAGAGAAGAAGCCAGGTAAGGGTAGAGGCAGGAAAGGGATAAGGGATCTCAGGGTTTTTTTTTCTTTCTTTTTGGTAGTTGTTGCAGTTGTTTTGATTCTGTGTATGATGAAACCTTGGACTTTATTTCATACTTTCTACCCCATTATCTCCTGCCCCTGCCTAAAGCCATCCGGGAATCAGAGTACAACTACAGGTGTTTGATCTTGAAACCTGCTTAGGGGCTCTCAAATCACTAGGCTCGGGGCAAATAACTACATTTGCCAGAACCAAAAGAGTTTTAAACCATCTTATCTATGAACTTCTCTACATTATCAGTTTCTTTTCTGTACATAAAGTCTTTGTGGATTATTCTGAAAATTGTATCTAACCAAATTAAAGCAAAAACACATTTATTTATTTGTGACAAGGATTTTGTGCCTGCTGTCAATTGTCTCTCAGCTCCATGTCTATCTTTCATTGCCTGTTGTGCAAAAATGGACTGGGACACAAAATATTCTTTTGCCACCTAGCATGACGTTAGGCTTTATCTACAGATGGTGCTACAGAGTCATCGAAGGAGAAAGGGATTTCCTTCCAGGTGGAACATGCTGTTTCAGCAGGTGTTTGTAATGCAAGCAGCTTCTCCATGGTATGCTCCTGGAGTTCAGGGAGCGTCTGAAGCATCGAGAGTCTGTAGCACCATGACCTCTCCACTGCCCAGTGTCTAGAGTGAACATATCACAGCCAGCTGTGGCCAGAAACTCTCCCCGGCAACCTGCTTAGGTCATCTCATAGAACAGTCTCCACCACGGCACTCCCCCATGAAGAACATTCCCCAGCACTCTAGAGGGTGGAATTCCACCAAGAGCCAGAGGGCAGACTTCCAGTAAACTGCCAGGGCAGCACCAAAACAACTTCCTTGCCATTCAGTGAATTATAGCTATGTTCTCTCCCACAAGGTCCAGATCTCAGTCTGGGGGTGGGTATACTCCTCTGGTCACTTTGTCTAGGTCTTAGGGATTGCGGCTATACTTTATATCTGCTATTTCTATAATTTAGTTTTCTCCCATATACTAGCTATTACTGCATTACCCGAATCTACTAATACAGTTAACAATTCTTCAAAGGAACTTCTGTTCAATCACTATATGATTTTTATCTATTGACAGGACCATCACTGATACATTCTTCCACAAAAGATTTGAGAAAGTTTTTTTATTTATGTTAAGGGAAAATAAATTTCTCAATGTTTTGGAGAAAGGAATGGATGACCAAATCAAAGAGGGAGGAATGGTATTAGTGAACAGAAAGTTTGCCACATAGTGATGTACAATTACTAGATGGGTTGTACATATAAACGATCAAAATTTAAAAAGCAACATCTTTAAGATTCATAAATTGCTCATCAGCAATTTATCTCAATTGGTAAATGGCATTATTGTAAATGTCAAATCAGAGAAAAAAAGCTCCATAACTAGCCTAGATAATGTAGTACAAGTACATATATTTTTATGGGCTGACTTGAAGGGAAAATTCTGACCATTTAGAGGACTGGAGAGACTACTGTGTATCTCAGGCCACAATCCATAAGTATAATTAACACAATAATTGACAAAAAAAAAAAAAAAAAAGGTCTTATAAGAACCTAGAATTCTGATTCTGTATTTCCAAGTAGGGGCAGCATCTTGAGGGTTAAAATAGGTGTTTATGGAGTTCCTTTTCCTGATTCACCTTTACTACTTAGTCCAGAATTTGCTCTTCTGAGATGCTCCTCTGATATCCAAACATATTTGCCTATTTCCAAAAGCATATGGAGGAAAAGCCATGCCTATGACCATAAAATAGCATGATCTACTAATTAATCATTATTAGGTCTTCTGCTAGTAGTTAATTCATAGTAGTAAGAATGATTTGTGAGTAAATCAAAATAACTTTAAATAACCTTGCACATTAACATGAATAGAACATAAACAGAATACATTATCTTAGAAATTTTGAAACTGTCAAACTTAGAGAAAAGGGATTTAGCTCATTGTTTCTTTATGTTGGGGGAAGAAAGAAATTCACTTATATATTGATACCACCCTTTTATACTTTTTAAATATATTCTCAACTGTTAAATCTATATCTTAGAATCTTTTCCTGTTCTTACCTTCCAGCTATAATTTCAATTAAAATGACTTAATATTTAAGTGCCATTTTTACATGGAATTGATATATATTTGCTTCATTGTTGGTATGCACTCACCTTTTGAGCCATCAGTTCCTACTACCTAGTACAGTATTTACACTTACCAAATACACAATTGTTATTAATTCTCATGACTGTAAGAAAAACTACAAATGCAGCAAGCATAAAGAACAATCTTAACAATCTGCATTAGAAAAACCTGCCTCATTACAGTCAGAATGACAAATGATAATCCTATCATAAATAGATAAGACAATCATACAAACTTTTTATATTGTTTTATGGAATTCTCTCCACTTTTCCCTTTTCATCCTTAAGTATATGTCAGTATATTTAAAATATGTCAAAAGGAAACGAAAGGAAAAATTGATAATAAAAATTGAATCTGATTGGGGCACCTGGGTGGCTCAGTGGGTTAAAGCCTCTGCCTTCAGCTCAGGTCATGATCTCAGGGTCCTGGGATCGAGCCCCGCATCGGGCTCTCTGCTCGGCAGGGAGCCTGCTTCCCCCTCTCTCTCTGCCTTCCTCTCTGCCTACTTATGATCTCTCTCCTCTCTGTCAAATAAATCAGTAAAATCTTTAAAAAAAAAATTGAATCTGATTAAGCAAATGTGTATTATTTTTTAGTAGATGGGCTACAGACATTTTCCAATATAAAAGATGGAGAGCATTTGATATGAAAAAATTGAGAATTAAGAGCTGTAAATAATAAAATCATTAAAATTTTGGATTTAACATAGAAAATCTGATGAATATGAAAGAGTGCTATAAATAAGTATTTTGAAGGGCGCCTGGGTGGGCAGTGGGTTAAAGCCTCGGCCTTCGGCTCAGGTCATGATCTCAGGGTCCTGGGATTGAGCCCCACATCGGGCTCTCTGCTCAGCGGGGAGCCTGATTCCTTCTCCCACTCTGCCTGACTCTCTGCCTACTTGTGATCTCGCTCTCTGTCAAATAAATAAATAAAATCTTTATTAAAAAAAACAAAACAAAACAAGTATTTTGAGATGAAGGAGGAATCTGTAGCAAAAGGAAGGGCAAGATCCACAGGTAGATTTGAGATGCTAAGTGAGTGACAAAGGTCAAGGTCTCCCTAACAGAAGCAAAGGGACACTGTCATAGACTGTTTTAGGTGCTCCACTAATGATATGTCCATACAGCATATATGCACACTCTGCCCAGCATTCCTCACACTGAATTGAAATAAGCGCGCACACGTGCACACACACACACACACACTTACTTTCCCCCAAGACTATGTAGTTGTTTAGATATAGAAATAGTATCTTCTTTTGATGCCCAGGTCCTGACATAAACTAAATATTCAGTAAGTAGTGGTGAATAATTAATGATTTAAAAAATGAATGTCTGTAATAGCAGTTAAGAAAATATTAGTAATCAATTAAGTTATATGTTACAAACGTGGGAAAAAATTTCAAAATAAAGATATCTTGTTAGAAATGATTAAACCAAAATAAAACTCATATAATCATATTTTGTCAGAATTTTATTTAAGTGTAAATATAACAAAATTGAGCCAAAAATTTTGTTAAAACAAATTATCTAATTTAATATATTATTATTCATGATAAAAGACTCCCTTCTGCAACTACCTGATAAAACAGAGTTAATAAACATTTCTTTTGTGGTTGGGATAGAAAATAATCAATTCCTTCATCTCAGGTCTGATCACACTGAATTATTTCTGAACATTTTACTTTGTATTTTTACCTTACTATTTCTAAAACTTAATAGCTTTCAAGTCAAAAATGTACATGCTTTGGTCAATTATTCTGGATGGTCTTATGAAGGCAACTGACTAAATGTCAGTCTGCATCTTGAGATAATCTAAATGCCAAAATTAACTTCTCTAATTGGCAAGTCCCAATAATAATGTTAAAACAGACTTCCGTTAAAAAAATAAATACTTCTATTGCCCAAAATAACAAACAGATCCCATGAGGATGGGGGATATACCTAAACATTTCACACTTTTCCTGGATATAACTGATGTTTTTCTTTAAGATAGACAAATTCACTCTTGTTCTGAAAGGTTTTTTGTTGTTTTTGTTGTTCTGAAGGTTTTATACACACACAAAACCCTATTCAGAATGAACACATATCACCTTTAAGCTCTCAGACAATAAAAAAAAGTCCTCTGAAGGTTATCAGAAACAATGATCCAATGAATTTCAAAAGACATTTATATATGAGATGATGAACTAATTCTCCTTTTTTGTGTGATTGAGTCACCTTTCAGTTTGTAGTAGAATAAACTCATGGTGTTCTACTACGATTAGACAAAGCTATTGCCCTTCATTTTTTTTTTCATGTTGAACACTTAAGATCAATAACACTCATAAATAACACCTTTAAACAGACTTACAGAACTATGACACTAACAATTCTAAATTGTGTGTTGCTTCTTAGAAATGTACTCCAGGGTGAGGAAATAACAGGTGCAAGTCTACTGACACTATTTCAAATTTATCTCTAATTCAAGAAATAGTAAACTATTAGAGTGCCCAGGTGGCTCAGTTGGCTAAGCTCTGGTGATTTCAGCTCAGGTCATTATCTCAGAGTCGTGGGATAGCACCCTGTGTGGGGCTCTGCACTCAGCAGGGAGTCTGCTTGAGGATTTCGCTCTCCCTCTGTCCCATCTCACTGTGTACTCTCTTTCCCCCAAATAAATCTTAAAGGAAAAAAAGAGGAAAGAAATAGGAAACTCTTACACCGATAGAATAAGAGAGAATATTACACACTATAGGAATTACAATCTTGTAAAATGTCAAAGAAATATTTCTGTTGTTTAGGAATGAAATTAAACAAAAACTTGTTAGTTAACTTTTATTTACATTTTGAAAATGTTAGTTTCAATGCGTCCAAATACTTATTCAACAAATATTTAATAAGCACTTACTATGGTGTCAGACCTTATCAACCAACCATAGTCAAATCTGGCCTAGAGTCTGTTTTGGTAAGTATCATTTATTGGAACATAGCCACACCCATTATTTACATATTATCTAGAGCTTTGTACAGGCCACAGTAAAGTTAAGTAACATTCTATACGGCCCTAAATATTTATTATCTGTCCTTTAAAAGTTCATCTGCCAGAAAAACAAACAAAAAGTTCTATTGACCCCTTACTTAGAAACTAGGTAGACATTGGTGAATAAATCTCTCTCTTTCCTGGCACTTCCATATTGGCAGGGGTAGGCAAATAGTAACTATAAACATATAAATAGGTAAATTTATTGCATATTAGAAGGTAACGATGCTGTATAAAAAAGAGGAAAGTAATAGGAACAGAGCTTATGATGTGGGGTCAGACTGAAATTTTTAATAGGGTAGTGTAGGGGAATTTGAGAAAGTAACATTAGAACAAATTTTGACTGAAGGTAGCAACCACATGAATTGGGGGGAAGAATGTTTGGATTTTGAAAAGTCAGCTAAGGTCAATAACCCAAAGAAAAGAATATGCTTTGTGAGTTCAAGGAAGAATAAGGAGGCTGATATGGAAGAATAAGTAGAGGAAAGTAGTTCTATCAATGAGGATGGTCTTCAATGATACCAACAGGTGTTCTGGCCAATGACTGCTGTGAAATAGGAGTTAATGCTCTAAGCTTAGAAAGGCTTTTTTTTTGTTTTGTTTTGTTTTGTTGTTTTAAAGATTTTTATTTATTTGACAGACAGAGAGAGAGATCACAGTCAGGCAGAGAGACAGGCAGAGAGAGACAGGGAAGCAGGCTCCCCGCTGAGCAGAGAGCCCAAAGCGGCTCCATCCCGGGACCCTGAGACCATGACCTGAGCCAAAGGCAGAGGCTTTAACCCATTGAGCCACCCAGGTGCCCCCGAGAAAGTATTTTTTTAAACATGACTGCTTAAGGATCCTTTGAAAACTCTTTAAGATTTTTATTTATTTGACAGAGAGGAGAGAGATCACAAGTAGGCAGAGAGGCAGGCAGAGAGAGGGCGGGAAGCAGGCTCCCCGCCGAGCAGAGAGCTGGATGCGGGGCTCGATTCCAGGACCCTGAGATCATGACCCGAGCTGAAGGCAAAGGCTTTAACCCACTGAGCCACCCAGGTGCCCCTCCTTTGAAAACTCTTAAGTGTAGTGTTAGTTTAGTAAAATCCAGTTGCTACATCTGTCTTTCTCTCCAAACACATAATATATTGAAAGGAGACTGGTGAAATGATTTATAATATCCTGGAGGACATCTGATATGTAATAATATATGAGGTCATAGGATGCTTAAAAATTCACAAAATCTTGAAAGGTTTGGCTAGGCTTAGGAGTACTAAACACATAAAATAACACATTTTATATCTTTAAGCTTTAAGAGACTAGGCAATGCTATTAGACCAATCATGTAGTTAAGCTTTCCTGATGGACTGCAATAATTATTCTAAGATAAAATGTAAAACATAGATTTCTAAAGAGAGGGATATAATGCGCACCCTCCTGAAATAAATTCATTTTGTCAAGAAAACTTAAAAGACTTGTTTAAAAAAATTATATCAAGTAGCCTGGCTACATACACAACAAAGGGCATATGGCAAAACTAGCAAAAGATGAAAAATATAGATTAGTATGGAAAAAAATAGTTTTATATTGGGTATAATGAGAAAAGTTCCATATTATAAAAATAGTCCTCTAGAAAATATTTTGATGACATGTCAAAAAGAAGATCATTAAGAATGGATAAAATCTTAAATTTTAAATCGTATTCTGCAATATCAAATGCAAAATGATATTCAAAAAACCCTCAAAATATGAATGCAGGTTAATAAACTCCACATCTGAAGAATGCTTTAGACAGTCTTAGACAACATTGGTAATAAACAATGAGTCAGGCCTCTTACCAACTTATCCTTTAACGTTTGGACAAACTTTAATCCAGCAGATCAAAGAATACCTGAAAATCTGTAGACAGCAGATTTCCTGGAAACAGAGGGGGAGCACTTTGCAGAAAATAACCACACTGTTTAATCACCCTTTTTTTTTTTATTGACTTATGTAATCTGCACCACAACTGTATGACGTAGATACCATTTTTACCTCTAGACCACATAAAAGAAACTGAGGAAATAAGAGGTTATGTTCAACATGTTATGCCCAAGGTCATTCAAATAATAAATGGTGGAGAACTGGGCTTAAACTGTCTAGTACTGCTCCAAAGGACTCACAATTATAAATCTGGGCTCACTTGTTAAGGGATGCCATCTCCCTGACTTTAGGAAGTCTAGAAATAGTCTTTAGATATTCACTCAACCTAAAATCTTATTCTTACTTCAGGATATCAGTTTTTTTGAATATGTAAGTAACTTCATAGCCTATTAGGCAGAAGTCACTGCATACACATCTCTTGGGTATTACAAAAAATGAGCGTATAATTTATTATGAAAACTCTTACATTTTTGGACATGGAAAAGGGTACTATTAATAAAGATGGAATATAATGAGTTTGTGATCATTTTAGGTAAATCCGAATGTAGTCACATTAGACAAGAGGGTTCTCTGATTGACCCATTTTCTTTTAGCACTAATCCTGTAAGAATCCCCACCCTTACCCTATCAGCAGGCAGGGTACCTTGTGTCTGTCTCTTTCCTGTAGGGGCCATTTTCCCCTTGCTATTTCCTCCTTCATTTCCTGATGGTTCTCTTTAACAGTCAGACACCTCGGACCAATTCCCACAGTCTCTTTCCTCTGTACATCCAAAACGCACGACAGTCAGCACCCCAGGCTCCCCTTCTTCCCCTTTCAGACTCTAATGCTTACCTAAAATAAACTGGTTTGCTATATAATAATCTAGATGTTGGTTCATACCTGGGGTCATCATTTTTGTGCCTACTTTGATTCCATGTTCCTGCTAGTTTCCTATTTATTCCTCTTGCAAAGACCAATTTGAATCCCAGTAAGCAAAGAGATGGCTCCACTTAGCTACAGAGCTAATGGAATCAAGAAATTAGGATTTTGGTAATTCTAATTTCTGCTAATTAGAATTTGCTAATTCAAAACACCCCATATCTCTTGTCCGACTTGTTCCTGGCAGAGAAAAATACCAAGAGTTTTAATGACATTATTAATCTTCACATCTTTTTTGATAAACGAGATAAAATTTGGCTTTTAAAATACAGTTTCAAGATGTTTTAAATAAGAAGCTGAGGAGTAAATATAAACTATATTGACTAAAAAACTAGTTCAATGAAGGTTAGTGCAGTGGAGTAATTACCATCTCCTGATCACTCACTAATGTCAAGCTTTACCTTCTAATGGGGGGGAAAAGAGAAACTATTAAATAAGCCAACATTCAGGAGAGAGGAAATACAAAACAAAACCAAAAAACCAGCAGTCCTGTGGATTAAATCCAGGAAGTTCCCATTTGTGAGTCCTGCCCAAATTCTCATTCACTGGGCAAGTCATAGGAAGGACAATAGGAATGCAAGATAAACCGTACTTTTTCTATTTAGGAGTTTTGGTTATTGTGAAGACAAATGAAAGCCAGACATTCTTCTAGAGTACTAGGACGCCCTCAAAATAGGGATAAAACAGTTATTACTTGTATTATAATAAAAGTCAATCCATCTTTTAAAATTCTATGGAGTAGCCAGAAACCTGGGTAAAGGATAAAAATTAGATCGTAAGTAGTTCTAATACAAAAATGCATCCTTCCTCAGTCTATGTCAGAGAATACAGGCACAAATATTTTCTTTGTTAAGCACTGATTTTTAGGTTTGTTCTCACCCTTGCCCCCAACTATTCCTGATTTCTAGTCTTAGGAAGGACTTAACTAAGTCACAAACATATATAATAAAGGTTATTTTTGAGAAGGCATATGTCATTAGCTACAGAGGTTTTTAGACACTGATCTTATCTTCCAAAGAGGATGAAACACGTAATTTAGTGACAACTGACCCTAGCTGCTCAACTAATGTCTCTAGAATACAGGTAAAATGCTCAAAAAGGACAGAGCTGAGGCATGGTGTTTTAGTGCTGTACGGAATCAGGTAATCCAATTTATGTACCAATTACATGATGTTTTGGTAATGTTTGTCAGTTTTAATTCCCTTTTTTTTTTTTTAAAGATTTTATTTATTTATTTGACAGAGAGATCACAAGTATGCAGAGAGACAGGCAGAGAGGCAGGCAGAGAGAGAGAGGGGGAAGCAGGCTCCCTGCTGAGCAGAGAGCCCGATGCAGGGCTCGATCCCAGGACCCTGAGACCATGACCCAAGCCGAGGGCAGAGGCTTTAACCCACTGAGCCACCCAGGCGCCCCTAAATGCTTTTTTTTTTAAGTGGTGGATTTTGTTTGTTTGTTTTTGTTTTTTGCTTATTGACCCAGATACCATTTTATCAATTGAAAGAAGAATTTACTCTGATAAGAAATGCCACAACTGCCATAGAAATTCAGTGTCTTGCAGACAGGGTTATAACTACTTGAAAAAAAAAAAAACCACACACACACAACCCCTCCCCACCCCAAAACCCTCTGTGAGTGGCTTTATAGCTTTCATGGATGAGCATGACCCTTTCTGCAGTATAATGTTGTAACTTTGTTGATTTGCTTCAAGGTATACACGTAGGCACTATAGTCAGTGAAGACATAAAATATATGGACTATGAAACATTTTGAATACTGACATTTTCTTTTTAAATATTGACATTTTAAATTATTATTTTTAGTACTCATAAAACCTTACTCCTGAGTTTGCTGAAATTCAGAGCTGCCTACTTCAATTCATCAGATACCTAGTGGGAGGATATAATCACAAAGCTAGAAAAATGTGAAACACTCCAGGCTAGACATGTTAGGCTAATCATAATGTAGAAAAGTTCTTCAAAGATTTGAGCACACAGCACTTCATAAATAGTACTGCTACCAATTAATTTCTCTAAAATGAAGATTACAGATTTCCCATGGTGAAATTAATGTTATAGAGTCAATCTCTTTTCTAATAGAAAATGGTTATTTTGTCTCTTAATTCTAAATTAAGATACAACCTTTTCTCCTCATTCTTCTCCACCCACACACATTTTTAATATTAGATATTTGTGGAATGAATTTAATTTTTTTCTCTCTAGTAAAACCAAGGATTCTCTCCTCTACTAAATAAATGATGCTCATTTTAATAGCACATTTAATAGAATAATAAATCTCAAGGTACTAAAGCAGCAGAGATCAAAAGAATGCTTTACAGAATAGGTCATATTTTATATGTATTATATAATATATAGTATTGCAATACTTTTACAGTTTGCTATATTGCATATCATTTATTATAATTAATTTCAATTCAAGCCACCAACTCAAAGACCACAGTATTGACTAATGACTATAAAAGAATAGAGACAATTCATGTATCAATCTTTTACATATACTTTCCTTTTTTTCCCTTCTAGTATTCAAGCCTGAAAGTGTGAATTTCTAACCTTTTGGGAGAATGGGAGAAGAATTTCTAGTATTTGTTCCATTCTCCTTACCCATGCTTCAACAACAGAAAAGAAATATCTTATCCAATTAGTGAGAGTAGGCAAACAGATGAAATGTGGGATACTGCAGCCTTTCAACAGTTTCTCTTTTGAGATAGTGCAATTTATCATATGACTTTCTCCTCTTCCTCCTCCTCCTATGTAAACTTAAGTGGACTAGGGTTTAGGGTCTGCTTTTTAGAGTTACGTCATCTCTCTTTGTGGTCCCACTTTTGGGCCTTGATCCGTATGATGCACTGATGAACTGGCACCAAGTAAGTTTAGTGATGGTAGTGGGGGGAGGCGGACACTTGGCAGGTAATTAAATCGTGGAGGGGGAAGCTTCATGAATAGGATTGGTGCCTTATATATGGAGGCCAGAGAGTTAGTTTGCTCTTTTTCAGCCATGTGCTGACATGAGAAGAAGTTGGCAGTCTGCAGTATCAAGATGGCTCTTACCAGAACTGTACCATACTGCCTCCCCAATCTCACACTTCCAGGCTCTAGAAGTGTGAGAAATATATGGTTACTGTTTATAAGCCACTCAGTCTATGGTCTTTGGTTATAGAAGTCCAAATAAGATCTAAGGTATATAGAGCGCACAGGTCCATGCCCTATCCCGTGTTTGGGTTTCAATAGTTTCAGAACCTGTAGTTGGAAGCTATATGAAAAACTCACTCATGTTTGTTTGTTAAGGTGTGTTATAAGCTTGACCAATAATTTTAGTATAGGTGATATTAATTGCTTATATAAGTGTTTTTAGAATCAGATTACAGACTTCTTGAACAAAGATAATAACATTTTTCAAATCTCCTAGAAAATAAAGATATATAAGACACTTGGTGATTTACAGGATGAAAATCTTTAAGCAGTTGTATAAGCTATATTTGAATATGTATTTAATAGAAAATAGCTTTTAATTTATATGTTTCAATAATTTATTGGACTACTGAAAATTTAATTATAAATTTTTTTATAAGTTTATAGCATTCTAGTATAATAATGAAAATAGTCCAGGAGACCTCATTAACTATAAAATTGCTCATATTATTAAATTAAAAACATATAATAGCTGAACTATTTTTCCTATATGCATATGTATGCCCTATATAATATTAATATGTTAAAATTTAGAAATCCTTATTTAAATGTTGACAGACTAACAGGATTAGATTTTCTGCCAAGAAATCTAGGAGTAAGTCAGGGAGGGCCATGAAAGGGAAAGAGGACCCACACAGCAGGGCTTTTGAGTTGAGTAGGCTCAGTGGAATATGTCTGCTCACCTGAGTTACAAACAACTGTTTTGCAGTTTCTGACATTTGATTAATAATTCTCCATCAGGATGACAGACCCAAAGGTTAGCTTGATCTGATTTTCTGTTCATGTTTCTGTTCATCGATATTAGACAGGTAAGGAAATGAGGGGCGTGGATGAGGATGGATGAAATTTTATTTGTCAACTTTATACCGACCTTCTACTCAATAGTACCATATAATTTGCACATATAACAACATCAGTAATCTCACTCCAGGTCAGAACAGATGTTTAATGATCTCCGAATGTTGGAAACACGACCAAAATGGGAACGTTTGCCCTGAATCCTACAATATCCTTAAGTCATATAGGACTGTACCAATTTTAAAAGGCAAAATCTCTATTATTGCATTCTAGGCTTAATTCACTAAAGTGGAGTTGCTAGAAAATTAGGAAACACGCATCATTATGTCCCAGACCTTGTGTTGCCTGTAATAAGGCAAACATTTCACAATGGCATAGGATTCTCTAGACTCCAGCAAAATTCTCCCAGATGTCTTGCATACAATTAAAGCAATCTAGTATAATCTGTTTCAACTTAGCAAAATTAAAACAATATTCTAGTTGGATAGGTCTCTCTGGGAAAATCCAGTTTTCCTAAGCTGTCATCGTTGATGAGAGTTCCAGGTGCTGCTGACAAAGCTTTAGATGTTATCAATGATGTATGGAGAAAGAAAAGAAAATCTCTTGCAAACAGATTTAAATAAAATATGCTCAGGGGACAAATTTCATGTATCAACACACAGAATTCTAAGAATATCACTGAGCTGGGATTACAGTCTTGTGGGTAGTCTCACGACTCCAAGGTAATAAATACTTCACACCATAAAAGAGGCCTTAAATGTGAAGTGGCAAATATGTCTAATACCACTGCATTTAGAATTTGAAATATACAGCTGTAATTGGTTGCATTATTTTGGAAAAATGTAAAATTAAAATACTAAGAAAATATGTTAGTAGGTATAAATGCAAATGGTAGTTTAAAATAAATATCAGAAGCAGTTGAATAAAATAATGTATGTTTAATAGATACACAGTTTTTAATTTGCATGGAAGATAAATGCCTAAAAGCAATTCACTGATACTTTTGGAATGGAATTAACTTTTTTTTTCTCTGCACTGCAATTAACTTAGGAATGTAACAGCAAAATAAAGATCGTACTGAAACTATTAATTCAAGTAGCATCTAACATCAACGTGGTATTTAGTAATAATAATTCAGTTTACTGAGGTGCTAATATCCCATTTATATTTTGAGAACCCTATATGAAAGTTTAAGGACTTAAACATGTACATGGTTAACAAAAAAAAAGAAAGAAAGAAATTATTCACTTTCAAGTGTACTCTGATTATTAATAATCACCCTGTGAATATTAGGAAGGGAAATAGGCATGGGACTTCCATGAAGAGGGCTGACTGACATGCATCCTAGAGAGGACATCCTTTAAATTATGAAAATATATCAAAATTCATCTAGTATGTGTTTATTAGATTATTAAAAATAAACAAACAGCCATGCTTGGGCTAAGTAAAAAAAAAAAATTCATCTAGAGTTGCATATATAGCTTACTGAAAGGTTTATTTCAACTGAGGAATTAGAATTGTATTTTGTCTGCTTAGAATAACAAATTCATTTATTCATTTAAAATATTTGAGCAATTATAGCTCACTCACTATTTCATGCAGTGGTGTTTAATATTGGGCACTGGATGAAATGTCTTCATAGGGATATACAAGTTCCTCATCATCTTTTCTTATTGCCAAAAAAAAGTCCCCAAAAGTAGGCATAATGAATGGGACATCCTTGTGCTAAAGAGGGGAACTAAACCCTTGGGTTATTGAAAAAGCACTGAATAAAACATTTGTTGTCTTCAAGGCCACAATAAGCACATAACAACATCTTCCTGTTTCCTCAATGATGTAGTAGGGATAGGATAAGATATACTTAAGTTTTATCAGTAGGTAGGGACCTTCCCATTTATAAACAGAAACTGTCTTACATACAGAAAGTAAATTTAATGTGTTATCTATGGAAAACACAATAAATAAGTTACATTCCTTTGTTCCATAATATTTTGCTCAACTATACACCATTTAGTTCTCAAAGGACAAATCTATAAAGTGTTGGAAAAAACTGGCCTTAAGTATCCTTTGGGGTAAATTTTTAGTAGTTAAATATTTGAGTAAAATTAAATAGGGAAAATGTTTGCAGATTCTGGACCTGACAAGAGGAATAATGTTCGTTAGCCTAATGACAGATATGACATGTTTCAGAGAGTAATTTTGTTCTTTATAGATCTCTAAGATAGTGCCCTTTGGTAGCCATATTAGTATACACACTATGAGGAGAGATAGTGAAAAGAAAAAGAACTCAAAGCATTTAACATGTTTAGGTGATGTAGTTTTCTAAGAATCAAATTATTATACATGACTAAACAGTGAAGCTTCATTTTTAAAAAAATATAGTTTGTTCATTTACTATGGCTCAGAAAAAATATCACAGTTTTTATTATCAAATGTTTATCCATATCTATAGCTTTAGCTGAATACATGCAACTAAAATGAAGGACGTTCTACTCATTTGCACATTTCCAGTAAGGACATAAAACTTAAAAAATAAAGTCATTAAAATTTTTGTTTTAAGAAGGTGATTAATTTAATATATGTTTATTTTAATATACAATTGAGAAAATATTACTAGCAAATATGTATTTAGACTACAAAATTATGAAAACCATTATAAAGTTAAGCAGAAATACCTAATGTTTGTGAAAAAGGAAGCCTTAATGATACTAGACATTAAAACCCTAAAGTTGCTGCCAAAAAATCTAGAATAAATAAAATCACTAAAGTTGCAGGATATAAAATTAACATACAGAAATCTGTTGCACTTCAATACATTAATAATGAAGTAGCAGAAAGAAATTAAGAAAACGATTCTATCAAGAATTGCACCAAAAAGAATAAAATATTAAGGGATATATTTAGCAAAGGAGGTGATAGACTTACTGTATTCTGAAAACTATGAAAAACTGATGAAAGAAATTAAGGTGACACAAATGGCAAGATATTCCATGCTGATGGATTGGAAGAATACTGTTAAAATGTCCTTGCTACCCAAAGCAATTTATAGATTCAATGTAATCCCTATCAAAACACCAACAGGATTTTTCACAGAACTAGAATACTACTAAAATTTGTGTGGCACCACAAAAGACCTCAAATAGCCAAAACAATCTAGAGAAAGAGGAACGAAATTAGAGTTATAATAATTCCAGATTTCAAGATACATTACAAAGCTGTAGTAATTGAAACAGTATGGTACTGGAACAAAAACAGACACATAGGTCAATGGAAAAGGGTAGAGAACCCAGAAATAAACCCACAATTATATGGCCAATTAATCTACGACAGAGAAGGCAAGAATTTACAATAGGGAAAAGACATTCTTTTCAATAAAAATGGTGCTAGGAAAATTGAACAGCTACATGTAAAAGAATGAAACTAGACCACTTTCTAACAACATGCACAAAAGTAAACTTAACATGGATTAAAGACCTCAATGTGAGACCTTAAACCATAAAAATCCTAACAGAGAACATAGGCAGTAATTTCTCTGACATCAATCATAGCAACATTTTCCCAGATGTGTCTTTTTAAAGCAACAGAAACAAAAGCAAAAATAAACTACTGGGACTACACCAAAATAAAAGCTTTTGCAGTAAAGGAAACAATCAACAAAACAAAAAGGCAACCTACTGGATGGGAAAAGATACTCATAAATGATATATCCAGTAGGGGGTTAATATCCAAAATATATAAAAAATTTATACAACACAAACCAAAAAACAAACAATACAATTTAAAAAAATAGGCAGAGAACTTGAATAGACAGTTTTCCAAAGAAGATATACAGATGGCCAACAGACACATGAAAAGATGATTATCACTTATCATCAAGGAAATGCAAACCAAACCCACAATGAACTTTCACATGACAACTGTCAGATTGGCTAAATTCAAAAAGACACGAAATAGCAAGTTCTGGCAAGGATGTGGAGAAAAGAACCTTTGTACACTGTTGGTGGGAATGCAAAGTGTTATAGCCGCTGTGGAAAACACTATGAAACATCCTCAAAAAATTAAAAATAGAAATACCATATTACCCAGTAATTCCACTACTATTTACCTAAAGAAAAAAAAAAAACACTAATTCAAAAAAATACATGCATCCTTATGTGCCTTGCAGCATCATTTACAATAGCCAAGATACGGAAGCAACTTAAGTGTCCATTGATAGATGAATGGAATATTATTCATCCATAGAAGGAGGAAATCTTGCAAAAAAAAAATATAGGGGATCTTGCCCTTTGCAACAACATAGATGGATCTAGAGGGTTATGCTAAGTGAAATAAGTCAGACTTAGAAAGACAAATACCACATGATTTCACCCACATAGAGTGAAAAACCATAAAAAACATAAACATAAAAAAAAAAAACAAAAGGTAAAATCAGACCTTTAAATACATAGGACAAACATGGCTGCCAATGGGGAATGAGGTGGAGAGTGAGACAAAATGGATGAACGGAAGTGAGAGACATGGGCTTCCAGTTATGGAATAAGTCATGGGAATAAAAGGCACAACACAGGGAACATAATCAATAATACTGTAATAGTGCTGTATGGTTACAGATGGTAGCTACACTTGTGAACATAGCATAGTGTATAGAAAAGTTGCATCCCTATGTTGAACACTTGAAACTAATATAACACTGTATGTCAACTATATTCAATTTTTTTAAAAATAAAATAGAAATTTAAAAAAAGAAAAAGGAGGCCTTGTCCTTTACTGCAGTGACATTACTTTTGAAAATACTGACATTACTTTAAGAAAATTAAATAATAAAATGTATTTGATATATAATTAAGAAAAAATCAGACTATAAAATATATAGTCATTATCTTTTCACCTACATAAAAAAAAAGGGGGAGAAACACATGAATATAGCCAAAAGAATTATGTTGGGGTAGTGGAATAATGGGTAACACAGTTTTTTCCTCTTCTGTCACTAGATAACTTTTTTTTAATAAAAGATTTCAAAAATTTAGTCTAAAATAAAGTTTACCTAATATTTAGTCAAGATTATAATTTTATGTAAAAAGTACCTCTACTACATATGCAAATAATAAGACTTCCTTAAGAAGCAGAATTTGCTGTGATATAATGGCAGTTGTGTTCATAAAGTTTCAAGGATGAATTGAAATGTTATTCATTCAACTTTAAGTTCAATTACATCAGATGGATGACATTAAACTTGCCAAGTGTCTGGCTTTTGCAACGCACTGGAGACAACTCAAACAAATTATGTATCCAATCTTGAGCAATATAACAGGCACAGTGTCATCTTTTTAGCAGCTTGACTATTTTTGCTAAAACAAATATGCCTATTGTGACAAAGTTCACGATGAGAAAAAAATATATAGACACTCACCCATGGAAATTTATGTAATGATGTGGTTTCTTTAAATGATGGATTGTATATAACAAGATAGGCTATGTAGTTCAAGACTTCAGTGTACAATATGACAGAACTATGAAGAGTGCCCATTTTAATTGAAAAGGTCAGATTAGCTAGGAAGTAAAAATCAATAAGCAAATATATTTTCGGTTGATTCTTATCCAACCTCCCCTCTTTCAAAATCTGGCACCTTTTTGCATGTCCAGCCTGAAGAAGTCAGTTCTAAACAAAGGCAGGACCCTAAAGCATCCCTCAGTCTTTCTTCTGCTGCTCATTAGATGATAGGAAAGTTCATTAATTTGTGCTAAACTTTAGTTTCCCTGTTTGTAATGCACTGAGAATGACAATAAAATCCACATAATTCACAGAGTAGTTGGGAATTATAAATGTAATACAGGATGAATAAATGAATAAAAACTAAAATAAACAGAACAATGAGAGGAGGAGCTTATATGGATATCTCCTATGTTGATGTTAGATATGTCTTGTCCTGCTGTATTTCTTATTAAAATTCCCATCATTTTAATAGTTATTTAGTGTTGGTTGCTATCAAACCAGTTTGCTCGCAGATCAAGGACAATTGACAAAAATAATGCAATTGAAGAAAAAGAAGGGTAGTTACAGCAGTCTTACACTCTGGGAGCCTTTAAATACTGAATTAAGTCACTTTTGGCCAGCTGCTGAATGAATAAACAAAGAGCTGCAGAATGCATTGGGAACTGAAAATTAAATAAAAGAACTGCCTATTGTGCCTGGGGAACTATAAGAACTTTAAGGGTTTCCCATTCCAAAACAACCCAGTTCCATGAACTTTGATAGCTCAGAAAACCCTGCAGTCCCTGGCTAGGCATGGTCTCTTCTTTGTTCCTCCCAGCTTGACCTTCCACCAGTGTGTGCATGCCATACTGAGAAATCATCAGATTCAAGGAACATTATAGTGGTGCACTTTTTGCTTCTCCATAACGAACGTATTCAAGTTTAATTTACATACGCATAGATTTTTTAAATAACATCTTACATTTCTGTAACTTTGATCAATGTATTTATTGTCTTTAAGTGTCAGCTTTAATTATATAAATATTAAAAAAAGATATAACTGAGTGTGATGTGAGAAACATAAGCAAATTACCTAGCATTAATACTAACATATGATACAGATGCTTATTTGCCTTATACTTCTCAGTCTTTAGTATTTTCACAAATAGAGGTCAAAAATGTTTGTCATTTTAAATTTTACTCTTCCATTTATACTTGTCTTTTTTTTAACAGAATTCTTTTTTTTTTTTTAAGATTTTATTTATTTGACAAACAGAAATCACAGGTAGGCAGAGAGGCTGGCAGACAGAAAGGGAGAAGCAGGCTTCCTGCTGAGCAGAGAGCCAGATGTGGGGCTTGGTCCCAGGACCCTGAGATCTTGACCTGAGCTGAAGGCAGAGGCTTTAACCCACTGAGCCACCCAGGCACCCCTATACTTAAGTCTTTCCCAGTTCTTTTTATATTACCTTAACTTTCTACCCATACCCAGTTTCTTTTACTAACTCTTCACATTACAGACCATTTTTTCTAAAAAAGTAGCTTATGACAACCATCTAATTGTACTATCTCATCAAAAGGTTTTCTTGTGAAAATGAGAAGCAGACTACTTAAGGATGACCTAAATTTGTAAAAAAAAAAAAAAATTGTCATGCTGAATGTTGTTTTTGGTTTCTTTGATTTTTAGAATATCTTCATTTTTAAAAAATGATTTTATTTATGAATTCATTTGAGAGAGAGAGAAAATACATGCATGCAAGTGGGGGCAGGGAGAGGGAGAAGCAGACTCCACAGTGAGTGTGGAGCCCCACACCACCTACGACCCAACACCATAACCCAAGCCAAAACCGAGGGCCCACACTCATCCACCTAAGCCACCCAGGCACCCCTAGAGTATTTTAGATTATAATTTTGACTTTGTCCTTTCCTTATGTTTCTATAACTTATTTCAGTTCCTAATCTTCAGATACTTTAATAGTTCTATTTTCCTCTGCCGTTTTATCTTCCTTGATTACTCTGGTACCCATCTTATATTTCAATTCCCTGTTTTATGTTTCCACCACTGGCTTGTTGGCTCCCTAGAACCTACTCCATTAAATTATACAATAAAACCCAACACTACTCCTTCCTTCTTTTATTTCATTCTTTCATCTCCCAAATCATATAAGTTTATAATGTGACATTACCTTGCTTTATTCTCTAACGGTTTCCTTAACAAATGTGGTAGCAGGAATTAGGATAAAAATTTTATTCACTTCTTTAAACATTTACTGAATGCCCACTTGACTGGATGCTGAGCACAGAGGATGACAAGGCCTCATCATTAAGGTGCTCATCAGTGAGCGAGGAAAAGGTGCCAAGACGAGGTAACGCCACATTTGAATGGGATAGGGAAACACACAGGAAGTATACGTAGGCTCAAGCCTCTTGTTGGAATGATGCCTGTTTTAATTTTGAATTGATGGGGTTCAAGGCAGGCATCCCCAGAATGTGCTGCTTCGGCCTGTAGATTGTTTGAGGTGAAGGAAGTCAAGGCCTAACAGTCACAAAGAGCTTTTTACCTCCTCTTTAACTATCTGAAAGAATTTAGATAGAAAGCCTCTACCAGAAAGAAAGCCAGTATGAAAGATAATTACAGTTTATCTCTCCTTATACTTTTATATAGATAACAAAAGACTTTTCCTCATGACATGACAAACATTTGTTTACCAAACATTTGCTCTTGGGATGCCTGGGTGGCTCAGTCGGCCAAGTGTCTGCCTACAGTTTGGGCCGTGGTCCCGAGGTCCTGGGATGGAGCCCTGCATCCGGCTCCCTGCTCAGCAGAGAGTCTGCTTCTCCCTCTGCCTCTCCTCTTGGCTTGTAAGCTCGCTCTCTCCTCTTTCTCAAATAAAAACAAAATCTTTAAAAAAAAAAAAAATTTGCTCCTATATTCCTGTGAAAGGACTTCCAACCCTTGGAAGCCCCAGAGCCCTACCCCTTTTTCATTAGCTCATCATGGCATGTAAGCCTCTATTGCCCGCCTTTGAGCCTCTAGTGTCTATGTGAGGCTCCCCAACACAGGAAATTACATTTGCTTATTAATCTGTTTTATGTCTATTATGCCAGCCAAAAACCCTAGAGGTGAAGAAGGAAAATATTTTTCTCCCCTACAGTATTCTCCTTTCTATTCCTTATAGAACTTAAAATAGTCTTGGTTATAGCTCAAATAGTTGGGAATTCAGATGTTGCTAAATTATTAAAAAACACTTCTAGCCCATGCATTCATGTTTTGCTCAAATGAGTAACGTAACTGTCAGATGATATCAGTTGCTGATATTTGTTTGGATGAGTGGGCTTCCTCACTTTGACAATTCCTTCAGACTGTATTTGACAGACTCTGGTAGATTTATTGGCAATATGAAATACACATGTATTAATATCGAGTTACTGTATTTACATGCAGACAGATATTTAACATGAAAAACATTTATTTTCTTAGCTTTTAGGTAAAACACTTAGATTTTTCTCTTAAATCTTCATCACTCTGATAATACTAAATCATTATTTTACAAGTTCTTTTTAAAAATGGACTTCGATAGTGTCCTCACTCAGCTCCAAAAGGTGTCCATAAAAAGGACATGGTACAGAAATGACATTAAATGTGCCTGTGATGTCCTGAGCCCTGGGGAAAGCCTCTCTACTCATCTCTAAGGCTGTAAGAAGTTGCTGCAGGTGAGTGCTCTAATCTCAGTTTTCCTGTTTTGTATCATTCAATCGGCTGCCCTGATCACCCAAGCCTGACTGGTACTACCAGGCTAATCAATCAATAAACAGGAGTTTTATTTTTATTATGATATTGATCTACAGCAAAGAAGAACTGTGGTATCTTATTATATAAAACTAACCCCACTGCTTTGTAATTTATAAATTTTGATATATTATGAGAAAAATACATGTTCATGGAGTCAGGCTGACTTTGCTGCAAATCCTAACTCTATTACTTATTATGCAGACTTGAACAAATCAGTTAATCCCTCCGAGTATCGGCTTGATTATAGATGAACCGGAAGTAATACTTCTCGATTTTATTATAAAAGGTAAAATCAATAATAAACCAAAAGCATTCACCAGAGGACTTGCCAAAGAATAAGAGCTCAGTAAATAATGGCTATTATTAAAGTGAACTGTTTATTCCTGTCTCCTAATTTGAATGTTAGGTCCTTAACAGAGACTACTCCACTTCAACTTGTTAACCCTTGCTTCAAAGTCCCTAGCTCAGCCTGGCTTTCAAATATTTAAAGATAGTCTATAGTGAGGTAGAACATTATGTTTTAATATTATATATATATATATTTATACACACATATGTGTACACACATACAATATATGTAGTCTTTTACGTGTTAACTCCCCCAGTAATCCATGATTTGTATCCTCCCAATTCCCACCCCCTGCCCCTCTAAATTTTAAGTCTTTTCCCTAATTCTAAGTCTTCAGCTATCTTTATGTCCTGTTGATTACTTAAACAGTTTTATTAGTTAGGTTATTCTATGCACTGAAATCTTAATTGGTATGATAAAAAGAAATAAGAATGCAGAGAAACCACTAAATTATATGACATACCTTATAAATAAAAAATATACAAAATACCCAACTTTATAGATGAATTAATTTCTACTACATGCCTAATTTGGCCATGGTATGGCTGCCTGCTGCTCTTAAAGCATATTTATGTCTTAAAGGTATAAAACGCCTTCATACTAGCATTTAAATTATAGCACAATAATTTCCTTATATCCATGCCATACTACAATATGACAACACTTCATGATAAAACTTAAACAAATATGTGCTATTGCCAAGGCAAGTGCAGTAGAATATTAAAGATTGTATCTTTTTGTCAGCTCTTCATCAGGGTACTGGAGTGCGTAAGGAACTGGAGGCTAATCCCCATTATGTATCATAGGATATTGCCTCATTCACACTGTACATCTGTCTCACAGACCTGAGAGGAATGTAATTACTGCTGTGATAAGCCTTTTCTGGATATATGCAATTAATTCACCTGAAAAAAAAAAA
>CM053604.1:61973223-61994131 GCA_028646535.1 Procyon lotor | reverse complement strand
TTCTTTTTGTTGTCTGATTGCTGTCGCTAGGACTTCTAGCACTATGTTGAACAAGAGTGGTGAGAGTGGGCATCCTTGTTGTGTTCCTGATCTCAATGGGAAGGCTGTCAGCTTTTCCCCATTAAGAATGATATTTGCTGTAGGCTTTTCATTTTCATGTGTAGGATTCACACATCTAATGGAATTATGCATTAAGAGGCTTGCAACATTAATCACCAAATGTGTCAATAAATGTGGTTATCTTAGAATGGAAATATTTTAGATTATTTGACTCCTCTTACTAGATGATATTTATTATTCTATTGTTTGTTTTACAAATAAAAAAAAGTATTTCCTAAGGCTGCTGTCACAAATTAACTATAAACTTGATGGATTAAAACAGAAATTTATTCTTTCACAGTTCTGGAGTCCAGATGTCCAAAATCAGCATCACTGGTCTGAAATCAAGGTGATGACAAGGCCATACTTTCTCTAGAGGCTCTAAGGGAGAACACATTGCTTGTTTCTTTCAGGTTCTAGTGGTTGCTGACATTAGTTGGCTTATAGCTGATTCACGCCAATCTCTTCCTCTGTTGTCACATTGCCTCCTCTTCTGTTGGTGTCAAATCTTTTTCTGCCTCTCTCTCATAATTATATATATATATATATTTTTCCCCAAATATGTTTATTTTTTCAGTGTTACAAGATTTATTGTTCATGCACCACACCCAATGCTCAAATAAATAATTATTTATTTGACAGAGAGAAGAAGATCATAAATAAGCAGAGGCAGGCAGAGAGAGGGAAGCACGTTCCCTGCTGAGCAGAGAGCCTGATGCAGGGCTTGATGAGGGGCTAGATCCCAGGACCCTGAGATCATGACCTGAGCTGAAGGCAGAGGCTTTAACCCACTGAGTCACCCAGGTGACCCCCCCCCAACCCTTAAGCCTCTTTAAAGCAATCTCTGACCTCTCCTTGGAGAGCCAGCCCGAGGAATCTTTCCTTTGTGCCATCTCCTCTGTGTTTGAACATACATGCCTATAAAAGTCTGGAATTCCCCTTTGGCCTCTAGTCTATTTGTATTTCTTAGAAAGCCCAAGAGCCCAGATCAGTAACATAGCCATTATTTGACTAAAATTTGACCATTTCTTTTCCTCTTTTAAGTTCAATTTTGTTTCTTTGGATTGGCTTTATATATTTACTTGCAGAGAATTGAAATTTTAATATTTCTCTTCATAAAGAACATATGGGGTTTTCTATTCATATTTTTATCATATAATAGAGATTTTCCATTTTTTTCTACAGAGGTCTTGTGCATTCTTTGCCAGGTTAATTCTTTTTTCCCTTTTTTTAAAAAAAAATTGAGGTATAGGTGACATATAATATGATATTAGTTTCAGGTGTACAACATAGTGATTCAAGAATTATATACATTACTCATACATTCATTACTCATTTTATACCTCGGTAAGTGTAGTTATCATACAAATTTATTACAGTATTACTGACTATTACAAAAGCAAACAAAAATGGTATTATTGATTAAATTCCCTATCCTGTAATTTTTTATCCCTAGTGACTTACTTATTTTATAACTGGAAGTTTGTACTTTTTAATCCCCTTCATCTATTTCACCACTCCCTCCTTTCTCTGACAACTGTTTGTTTGTTCTCTGTATTCATGAGTCTATTTCTGCTGGTTTGTTCATTTATTTTGTTTGTTTTAGATTCCACATATAAGTGAAATCACATGGTGTTTGTCCATTTCTTGATTATTCTTGGTTATGTTGGCCAACCTTCTTATGAAATGACTGATACTTTTGTGTCTTTTCTTGGTGTGAGCCATTTCTTCTCACTTTGTTTACAAGAGTGTTACATTCACTTCCTCACTAATCTGATATTCTTACCAAGACCTAGAAGGAAAAATCAGTGAGCCCACTGTTTTAATTCTGCTATTTAATGTTGCCCAAAGTCAAGGCACTGCTTTTAAGGAAGCTCTGCATTAGATTCCTTTCCAATTCAGTTCCAATTTGGATGTTTATAGATACTGAGTCATAAAAATACCCTTCTACAGATGCAACAGACAAAATCAGTGCATTATTGTCATTATTGTTTTAAATTATCTTTCTTGAAGACACTGACATTTGGATAGTTGAATAATTAGTTGGAAATTATACATACTCATCTGATAACTTCAGGGCCAGGAGACTGGAAGTAGTAGGTCATAATTGTATTTATTCATCGGTTGATCCTTTTTCTAGTCATAAAATTTGACTTTTCCATTGATGGCTAAAATGTTTGTTCTCCATTCATTTGTGTACTTGTTAAAAAAAAATACTTATCATGCATGTATTAAATCCCAAATAGTGTGATCAGATAAAGATACAAAGATGAATAAGATAAAATTGCTGTTATCACTGACTTTACAATATTAATGTACAGATAAGGATACATAACGAGCTACAACCTAATTGCTGTTGTAGGTGAAACCATAAGATACTATACATGTGTGTACACAGAGAGTCTGAGTACATACAGTCAGTCACAACAGCAGCACCTATCACTTATTCAACACCTACCATGTGACCAGGAATTGTGCCGGGGACTTTACATGTGCCATTTCAATTTATGTTACAGAGTTTTTATAAATTATGTATTATCATTTGTCATTTCATATATTTAGATCTATCCAGGTAATTTTCTTTTTCTTTCAAGTGTCAGCTTGAAATCCAAAATTTCAGGCCTTTCTGATTTGGAAATTAGATTAAGCACCCACCACTCTTTTCTCCCGTGGTTCTCTGTTCTTCTCTGCTATCACACCATGAGTATTTGTTTACTGTTTGTATTTGCCAAAAAACAGAACCGTTTCATGAGGACAGAGTCCTTGTCTGCCTTATTTATTTTTATAACCTCAGACATAGAACTCATTCACAAGTAAGTGAATACATAAACAAACTTACCTCCAGCCCATAACAAGAAACAGAACAAGGATTCAACCTAGATCTTTTTCTAAAACCTGTATTTTTAATCACTAGAATATTTTATTCCTTTGTGGGATAGAATATTTCCATTTGTTTAGGCTAAAAATTTTTCTCTTAAAAAAAAATTATTTATTTATTTGACAGAGCGAGAGAGAGAGAGATCACAAGTAGGCAGAGAAGCAGGCACAGAGAGAGGGGGAAGCAGGCTCCCCACTGAGCAGAGAGCCAGATGTGGGGCTCGATCCCAGGACCCTGAGATCATGACCTGAGCCGAAGGCAGAGGCTTTAACCTACTGAGCCACCCAGGCACCCCTAAATATTTTTCATAAATTGAAAGGACACTAGTTTTTTATAAGTTGATCATTATCAATAACTTGTTAATAACAAATCAGACAAAATACATGCTCAATGTCTTCAATGAATTCAAAATAGTATTATCAAGTTTACTTTTTGCCATTCTTCAAATATTAATAGATAATAATATTTTAATTTTATAACTATGATAGTAAATGCTATAAAAGATCCAAAATGACAAGATAAAAATTCAAATTACTTAAAAGTGCACATTTTTTATGATAGGAAAATAGAAATGAGCTCATATCTGCCCCAACTAGATGTTAATGGTAAGATGTTATAAATAGTAGCATTATTCACATGTTAAAAAAGAATAAAATTATGTACAGTCAGCATTCATATTGTAAGTGAACATAATATCTTAACTTGAATTTATTCTAAAAGTAATTTATTGTTTGAAATTATAGTCACTTTTCAACCTAGAATGGCATATATTATCTCTTATGCTCATTTGTTCATTATATATCCTGAATGTCTTATTCTAAGTAGCCAATAATGATTGCTTAAAAGACTATTTTAAACTTGGAACATTTTCTGCATAGGAAAACTAAAGAAATCCACATTTATAAAGTTTATTAGTGAAATATTTATACTCCATCTATAATCTTTTACAATACTAAAACATGATAATTTTAAAGAAAATGCATACCTTATTTAAGTAGTGTTATGGCTATTTTAACTATATGAGTGAACCTTTAATTCAAACTTCTTATATATTATAAATTTTATGAAATTAATAACTTTGCTCTTGATCTAGTCATCATTGCTTTCTTTACTAATATACGTTTGTGGTTATGTGTAGTGGTGGTAGGTAGACTGTTGAAATAACTAAATCTGTTTTCTATATACAGATATAGGTTTTCTATTTCTGAACAGATATAGGAATACTTTTATACATATTTAGTTCATTTATATATATGTAACACATATACACAGTATTATATATGATATATGCACACTTAGAAATCTTAGTATTTAATGTTTAAAAATGCTTATATTTCATAGCTGCACTTTCCTAAGATGTTCCAGAAATCTATAAACTCAGGTTTTCTACCTGACTTAAATTTAAAAGTAGTATCTAGACATTTTAGGAAAAAGCAATCACTAGTAGTTATGATCACGAGATCAAGTTTACAGAAAAATCCTAATTTTTCTATAAAATCAGCTTATATCAACAGTATTTTGTGCATATGAAAACTAACATCACAGGGATTTATAAATTGTGGCACATACTCTTCTCTGTCCTGAGAAATCTGTAGTCTATCCTATCGCCCTCTCTTCACAGGAAGCTATACACACAAAGTAAAACATCAGAGTACTTGCCAGTCTATAGTTGTTTCTGAGAAATTTCTTATTTACAGGTTTTGTTTTATCGTGTCAGGTGATTCTGTGATGCTAGCCACAGCTGAGTTTTGGAGGGTAGAAGAAGTTTGGAGCCAAAGCTGACCTTGGGCAGAAACACGAGGAGAACCTGTTAATGGGGGCACTAACTCTGGCATGTTATACTAGATAGTAACTTGCCAAATCAATAAAAAATATCTCTGAACAGTTTGATATCAACCATTCCAAATGTCTATAGAAGAGAAGATAATAGAGGGTATTATGCAAAATGAAATTAGTCAATCAGAGAAAGACAATTATATGATCTCACTAATATGTAGAATTTGAGAAACAAAGGAGAGGATCATAGGGGAAGAAAGGAAAAAATGAAACGGGATGAAACCAGAGAGGGAGACAAATGATAAGAGACTCTAAATCTCAGGAAACAAACTAAGGGTTGCTGGAATGGAGGGGTGGGTAGGAGGGAAGGGATGGCTGGGTGATAGACATTGGGGAGGGTACATGCTATGGTGAGCACCTTGAATTGTGTAAGACTGATGAATAACAGACCTGTACCCATGAAACAAAAAATAATTATATGTTAATAATAATAAAAAGAGAGAAGATAATAGATATTACTTAGCAAAGAAGCACAATGAACAGAAGACATGACGTGGTAGGAATTAATATGACAACAAAAGCCCACCCTATATAGAAGTTACTGGCTACAAACTAAGGAAAATTGAGAGAAATTAAAAAATAGCAGAGGAAAAAAGACAGATAAAGAAAAACAGCACAGAAGAGGAGTAAGGAACATAGCAGACTAATCTGGTGGCTGTTCCGTTGTTTGACGAGAATCACAGTGAGTACTTAAAAAGGAGGATGATTTTTCAGTTCACCATGAGTTCTCCGCTGGAGTTGTCTCATACCATTTTCAAGAGCTGACTGTGCTCATCTTATCTCAACTCCAAGCTCAGTGACTTGACTTGGTAGCTTGAAACTGGCATGCAGAACAATGACACCACAGAAATCGGCAAATGCTACAAATTAGTTTTTTTAAAGAGTTGATTATTACACATTTACCAGCACACCACTGATTCTAGCTATTTTGCTTCTGAAACCATTTCTTTTCCTCCTTGAACATGATTTATTTATAAAATAAACTCATTTTTGCTGAGGTAGCTTGAGTCATTTGATTTTCTCTTCCCCAATGTTCTGAAAAAACTGGATGCAACTTTCTAGTTATCCTTTCTATTCAATGAGATTTATTCAAAGTCTGTTATTGAGTAGACACTGTAGATAATGCATTATGCACAACTGATTCTGAGATAAATAAGACAACATACTTGCCATCAGATCAATTATGGTCTAATGGAGAAATACATAAATTATTCTAATGCACTGTCATAGGTACTATAATTAAGATTATTTTGAGAGGTCTTTTTGAAAGAATAAGCATGAAAGAATGACACAGGCCACGACTTAGGAGAAAGTGTTGGTGTCTGGAAATATTACTAAGAGAATTTGATAGTTGGTGTGGACTTGAAGGATGGCTAAGCTTTGGTCATACAAATGGTTTAGGGAAAGGTAAAAGTTGTTTGATTATATAAAAAAATTAAGAAAAAAGAGATTAAGGGAAGATATAGAATGGTAATAAGAAATCATGACAAAATGGGGAAAAATCAGATGCCATAGTCTGAAAACTCAGATGCCATTAAGTTCACATTCCCTCTAAGCATTGAGTACTGAGTGTGGTTCTCATGGTCACATAACCAAACAGCCACCAGATTAGTCTGTCATGTCCCTTACTCCTCCTTATTATCACAATAAGACATGGGAACTACTCTCAATTCAGTACTTTAGCATAAACCAGTCTTTGGCCTATGTATCTGGAGTACCCCTTACAACTAGTTCCCTGATTAGCAACTTCATGTGGATTCTTTGCCAATTTTAAATCTGGTACTTTTTTGCCCCCTTGGTTCTATGAATCAAATGTTTAAGGTTCTGGAGCACTATCTAGGCTTTATTACTTCTTTCTCAATTCCACTTTTTAAGAGTGAGGAAAAATAATAACAAACCATAGTAAATCTTTTTAATAACGGAAATGATTTTTTAAGTGATGATAGAGGAAAAAATGGTTACCCTAAAGTTACTTAAATTTCAATCTGTGTTTGAATCTGAATTTGTAAATTTATTTTTAGTTTAAATAAAATATTAATACAGTGGAAATAACATATGTATGCATACTCTGTGTTCCTTATTTCAACATTTTAATCTAAGGTTCTGTTATACTTTTAAGAAGTGCTTAATGAAATTTAAGAAGTACTTTTATTCAATAGGTACTTAATGAAAATCTAAAATATGCAAGGCACTTTACTAAGTATTTCAGAGGATGTTTTATGTATATTTCCTGTCTTTTACCAGTTCAAAATTTGATATGAGAACTGTGAACATAATTTTTATATCTTTTCAATTCTTTTGTTGTTGTTTTTATTAAAGATTTATTTATTTATTTATTTGAGAGAGAGAGTATGAATGAGGTGGAGGAAGGAGCAGAGGGAGAAGGAGAGAAAGAATCCTCAAGCAGATTCCCTGCTGACAGTGGAGCCTGATACAGCCCAACACCAGGACCCTGAGATCATGACCTGAGATGAAGTCAAGAGCAGACACTTAACTTACGGAGCTACCCAGGCACCCCATCTTATCAATTTTTATAAAAAAAATTTTAAGAAAATTTATGTGTGTGTGTATCAAAAGAATCTCAAAATTTAAAATACTTGGCACATGACATAAAGCTATGAGTGATAGTTGGACAATAATATTATATACTGTCATAAAACAAATCTATCAAGTGCTCAGAAAATTAGACACTTAAAAATATATTAGCTGATACAGGAAACAAAGGCAAAATACAAAATTAAATTTCCTTACTACTTACAGTCCACTGACAAGTCCTTGAGATAGGCAGAGTGACCTTCCTCTAAGAACTCAACTGCCTCGATGTTAATACTTTGCTAAAGGCAAAAGGCAATCTTAGTTTAACGTTATCCTGAATTCCAGGGTCCTGTAAGGTATCTCTAAACCGCTCCCAACTTGGAAGGATATAATCAATTGCTCCTCACAACCCCAGTGCAGCAATTTCTGCCCATGGGTCCCATCCCCGTGCTTTAATAAAACCACTTTTTTTGCACTGAAGATGTCTCAAGAATTCTTTTTTGACCCTTTTCTCCAAACCTCAACATTTCCACATCATTAGCTAACTTCAATTAAGAAAATTTAAGTTGAAAAGCAAAACCAAACAAAACTTATGTTGATTATTTTGATACATGCTATTTTTCAAGAATCATCCCTAAAAAAACAACAATAAGTTGCTTGTAGAGAAGTTGAATATAGAGATGAATTTTATGTTAATCATAACATTACAAAGTTATACAAGCCATGGAGATGGTATTTGGCATTTGGAAAGAAAGTAAGCAATTTTATATTAAATATTATCTTAATGCATTTTAAAAGCCTGCTTTTAGGAAAAAGGAAAATATATTCTGAATAAAATGTTAAATATATTTTAGAAATGCAAATTTCGCACTGCATAAGATTTAGCCCTTATTGTTGGATTTACCCCTCCTGTGTTTACCTTCATTGAGGTAACTAATAGCCCTTTTATCTATAAATTACTTTAGGAGGTTCAAGTTGTTGTTTGTTTTATTTCATACAAATCAGTTAATGGTGTTTGCACTGCTAATACTTCTCTTCCAAAGTCTGTTATGTTGATACCTCGGTTATGTTTTCTTTCAAATTTAAGTAGGCAAGTTGGCCATTTATGGGAGATTCCAGTAGTAAACAGAATGTGTTCATTTTTCTTATGTTTAAGATATCTGTAGAAGTGCAGACAACGTAAGAGATGAGGCTTCTCCAGCTTTTCAGCATCTGCCAGAATAAGGTGCTAATGAAATCAAGCTAATAGAGTTGAGTCATTTCATCATTTAACAAGTATTTACTGATTAACTATTGTGTAAAATACACTGCTAGATGGGATGGCAAATTACAGAAAGAGCACAATAATGTGACATATGAGGGTGGGATGTATAAGGAAGATAGGGAAAAATAAACATACGCCAGTAACTGTAACAATGAAATATGTTCTACAGGAAACATAGATACGTTTGAAATAGGCTGTTACTTGTTCACCAATATCCACTTTATCTTCTACTTAGCAACACAGCCGTGATGTTATTTGGGATAGTAATGTTTCTGTTAGGCAAAAGCTAGATATGAGCAGTGGAAGGAAGGACCAGAGGCAGTCTCAAGTCCTTGAGGGAGGAATGATACAGACAGGAGCTGGAGGCAAGGATGATGATTGGGTCACATTAAAAGCCTGGGGGCGCAATACCCTGATCTTGTGGCTTCCAGACTAATAGACCAACAGCCACAGGTGCAGAACATGCCTTCTCTTCTTCCACTTCGACACCAGGATAACTCCTGGACTCATTTTAATGCATTTATATTGGGATGGCAGCCTCCCACCCCATGGAGAAAGGCTACCATGAAGGTTCAGGAACAAACCCTGGAGAGTAAAAAACTCGCCTTCACAACCAATGGGAGGAGTCTCCAAAATGGTGGGAAGCAGCCTCCATTGGAGACCACCCACTGTACATCAGGCCAGAGACACAAAACAAATACCTAGTTGCAAAACAGCCTAGGAGTGTTCTACCTCAGGGAACCTGACTGAACCCCCACCTTGCGAGTGTCCTTTTGCTTTAAAAAACTGCTTTGTGCTTTGCTAGTTTCCTTCTGGCTGTTTTTTTAGTGAGGATTTTTATTCTTTATTCCAGTGAGGATTCCTATGTAAATCTTCCACTGGGAATCCAAGGACAAGCCCTCCATTCACACAATGCAGGTTCTCCCACTGGTAACATTTCTAATTAAAAAATTAAAAAATTTTTCCAACTTTCTTTTCAGTGAGGTTGGCCAATGACACATAAACAGAAGTGTTGTGTGTTGTTTTCAGAGTGCCTCCTTGTTAGGAAGCCAACTAGCAAGAAGGTCTCTTGCTCTTTCCCATTTCCTCCCTACGATGACCTGAAACACTGTTGTGAAGACACAATGCCACTAGACTATGAAGTAGCCTTTGATACAGTAGGTGGAGTTAAGGAAAGCAGAACAGAATGACATAATAGGAGTAAGGGCCCCACACAACTTCCATGAGCAGCCTTATTCACCCTATCTGTGCTGCCACCTCCAGACCTATTTCATGTATAAGAATAAATACAATAGAATTTAAATCACTGTTATTCTGTTTTCTCTTTTTTGTTTTGTTTTTGCAACTGAACACAACTTCTAACTAAAACCAAATACCAAAAATGTGACCAAGGTTTTCAAGTCAGAAAAATATTAGATGTTGTCAAGGGAAAGAAAGGATACACAACAGAGTGTTAAATAACCTCACCAAATGAATTACATCAGATTAAAACACTCAACTCTGTTTTTTTCTGGACTACAGGTTGCATCTTGAATTATACACAATTGTCTGGCTAATTCTAGGTAACATGTATTAATTGGACAAAGACAAGGGCTACATTAAGTTTACGGCCCCACACAGGATGTTTTGGTTAGATAATTCAGTATCATAAAAAATTATGTTGTCATGTTTTCTGCTAACATAAAATATGATAATAAACACTACCCTGCATATCACATCTATACACATATGCACTTAAATATACAAATATATCACATACATATAAACATATGTATTAAAATAAAATACAACATGAAATAGCAGTATCTCTTTCATTTAACAAGTATTTATTAAATAGGTATTCTGTGCCAGTCACTGTTGCACGAACTGAGTAAACAATGGGAAATAGGTCCCTGTTCATGTTGAGTCTATATTTTACTGAGCAAAATTGACTTTAAATACATATATAAAATGCCATGTCAGGTGACAAGGGTTTTGTGCTATGAAAAATACTAAATGCCATGAAGAAAAATAGAACAGGAAAAGGGGTTGCAAAAGGAAAGCTTTTTTAGGAAGGACTGCGGAAGGCTCTTCCAATAAGCTAACAGAGGTATAGACAAATTCTTTTTTTTTTTTTTAAAGATTTTATTTATTTGACAGAGAAACACAGTGAGAGAGGGAACACAAGCAGAGGGAATGGTAGCAGGAGAAGCAGGCCTCCTGCCGAGCAAGGAGCCCGATGCGGGGTTTGATCCCAGGACCCTGGGATCATGACCTGAGCCGAAGGCAGACGCTTAACGACTGAGCCACCCAGGCGCCCCAAATTCTTAAATTCAATGATAGAATGAGCCATAAGGTAATCTAGAGAATAAAAGATAGAAACAAAAGAAGAACTTAGTGCAACTATTCTGAGGAAGGAGAGAACTTGATAGGTCTGAGAAACAACATGAAGGTCAGCAAGGCAACATCAAGTAAAAAACATGAGGGGCACCTGGGTGGCTCAGTGGGTTAAAGCCTCTGCCTTCAACTCAGGTCATGATCTCAGGATCCTGGGATCGAGCCCCGCATCGGGCTCTCTGCACAGCAGGGACCTTGCATCCCCCTCTCTCTCTGTCTGCCTCTCTGCCTACTTGTGATCTCTCTCTGTCAAAAAAATAAATAAGATCTTAAAAAAAAAAAAACATGCAAGAGAAATCAAAGATGACATCAGAAAAACTATCGTGGGCTAGAACGTGTAAGGCACACAGAACTTGGCAAGTAGTTTCACTTTAACCTTGTGTTTGATGGGACACCACTGGAGCATTTTAAGCCAGGGGAATGACATAAACTAATTTACCTTTATAAAGAAAACTCTGGCTTCTATGTGGAAAATGGATTATAGGGGAGACAAGAGTGGAAACAGAAAAACCAGAAAAGGGGCACCTGGGTGGCTCAGTGGGTTAAAGCCTCTGCCTTCGGCTCAGGTCATGATCCCAGAGTCCTGGGATCGAGCCCCGCATCGGGCTCTCTGCTCAGTAGGGAGCCTGCTTCCCCTTCTCTCTCTGCCTCTGTCTCTGCCTGCCTCTCTGCTGACTTGTGATCTCTCTCTTCTCTGTCAAATAAATAAATAAAATCTTAAAAAATAAAAAAAGAAAAACCAGTAAGAAATGGTTGTGATAGCCTCAGTGAGAGATGATGATGGTGATGATAGCTTAAGTGGAAGAAATGGGCAGATTTGGGATATCTTTATATCCTAAGGCATAGCTGACTTGCTAAAGATGGAATGGGTGTGGGAAGTAATGAGAAGGATCAAGTATGAAATTCTATTCTTTTTCTATTCTTTCCTTTTGTTTTTCCTTGCCTGACCAATGAAGGAGTCAACAAAACTATTTACTGAAATTATGAATGAAATATAGATACTCAGAGAGGAATAGATTTAGGACAGTGACTTGGATAAAATGGTCTAAGAATAAAAAGTTCTGAATCGTTTTGTCTATTTGGAGATCCTGGGTAGATATCCAAGTGGAGATAATCAGCAGGCATTTCTGTATATGAGTCTGGAACTCTGAGAAATCTGGGATAGAGGTAAAATAATTTGGAGGCATTAGGTCAGATATAGTATGAGATCAATCAGGAGTGAGTGTCTAGAGCAAAGAAAGTCAGCAGGTGGGAGGAGTGTGACCTAACACAATATAGCATTTCCATCCTCACATGTTGGTGAATATCATTTGAGATCAATCTCTGAAGCTTTCTCACCTAGGGTTAAAACTGCCCCTAATATCTAAAAAATGACTCATTAGAAATTAGAGTATCGTTTGTTTATTTTAAAATTGTATTACCTATGCTGATCCAGGCAGATGTAGATTAACACATTACTTTAGGCCCACATTTATCTGAACTCCCAAAAGCAATCTAGATAAGGTTAGAGGAAACAGTCTCCTCTCTATGAATTCAGAAGATAATAGTTTCCTTAAATCCCAGGGTAAAATGAGTGATAAATTATTCCCCAGAAACAGAGGAGTTAACTGCCATTGAGAAACTATAGGCTATTAGATTTATTTAAAAGTATTTTTCATAGTTTATGTTAATATAAATTACAATAAGAAGCTCTTCTATGATACTCAATTATCTAGTCAAAACATCCTTTGAGTAGTCAATCATAAAAGGTACTCTGATCTAGTCCCCATCTTCAACCAATTAATACAGGTGACAGACAATAGCATATAATTCAAGGTACAACATTTAGTATAGCATAGTAGCTTCAAGCATGGGTTTTGAAATGAGTCTCACTCTGCCATTTATTAGAGGTGTATTAGAGATACGGAAGACTCTAAACTCAGTTTCCTCTTATGAAAAATGGACTTAAAATGCCAAGTCTAATTTATGGAGTTTTTCCTGAGAAAAATATATGTAAGCATGTTAAAATCTGTCTAGCACATTAAAGCACTTAAGAAATTAAGCCTGTACTATAATTACCTTTTAGATAAACCATGAGTTTAAAGAGACTTTATGGCTTAGTAGAGCAACATTCTACATAGATAACTTCTGAGCAAACACTTGAGCATGCCCCATTTTAAAACCACACCAAAATATACTAGGATTTTGACTGTGTTTATAACTTTTAATGTCTTGAATTTTATGTCTTACACTTTTTAATTAAAAAAAATACTGGGTTATCTGCCCATAAATGTTGAAGTCTAAATACAAATATAGACATAAAATAATGCTTTGTTATTCAGAAAGAGGAATACATGGCTTAAAATGAATACAAAAACAGTAATAAAAATATATATAACCTCAATTTAGAAAACGGATTACTTAAAATGAATATATTATGTAAAAATATCAACACCTAGCAAGAAATTGAAAATACAATCTCATAAGTCAATAATCCAATAAGACAAATTCAAATACTTTAACAACTACTTAATACCCACTAACTACCATTAATCTTGGTACATATTTTTATTGGTTCCTTAAATCACTATTTATATTAGTGTTTCTTTATTTTTTTCCCCTTAAGGAGTTCTTGAGAAGAATATAAACACCATATGTTACACAGTGTTAGGACAAAATTATAATTACTTGCACAAGTCAATAGGTAATTTAAATCTGAATAAGTGTAAAGTTATTTTAAAGACAGCTGCTAACAGTTAAACTGTTTTTACCACATAAAAATGTATTAAATTATGAAGGTAATAACCTAATTATACAACATGAACACACAGAAAAACATAATTTTGTGTACATTAATAAATCTCATTCTATATTTGTCACTAAAGCTTTAAAACTAACTTATAAGACTGAAAGTATGATATTAAACCATGTGGCTTATTGAAGTGTGTCTCACTTTTTTACATGTGTACTTTATACTCCTCTCTCAGGGACAATTTTGAACAACACATGAGTCTTTCTATATACTTGTCTGAGGTTATGTACCCATTTCTTTAGAACTTCACTGAAGTTTTAACCAAATCTTTGCATGTACTAAATTAAGTAGTGTTAAGACAAGTTAGTTCCAGAGTATTTACCATTATATAGAAATGATTATTCATGAAGTTCCCATTCTTTCCTAATAGACTGCTTTATTAAGACATATTTCAAAGAAAAGACAATTCCAATTTTTTTAACTGACTTTCTTAAGCATTAATGAATATAGTCTGTATAAGAAAGAAAGAAGAAAGTTGTAAAGCAAAATTCATAAGTTAACTGCCATTTGGTCCTGTCAAACTACATAAATATCAGCTCTTACTCTTTACCAATATTCACATAAAGTCAAATATTTATGATTTGTTAGATTTTATACCACACATGTAGTATTCAGCTTAGTCTTAACACAGACTTCAAGTTCTTTTAAAAAATGAACATGAAAACTATGTATGTTAATAAATATATATAACTAAATATATATCTATCAATATTTTTATTTTTTTAAATATTTTATTTATTTATTTGAGAGAGAGAGAGAGAACAGGAGAGGGGAGAAGGTCAGAGGGAGAAGCAGACTCCCCTCAGAGCTGGGAGCCCTATATGGGACTCGATCCAGGGACTCCAGGATCATGACCCGAGCCGAAAGCAGTCGCTTAACCAACTGAACCACCCAGGTGCCCCTCTATCAATATTTTTAAAACAGAAAATAGGAAAAAAAGAGTAAATTTTAAGGTAAGAAGCCCATTGTAAAATCTAAGCACTTTGAGACAGGAAAAGGAAACTGGAAAGCAGACAAGACACAAGAAATCTGAAACCTGAGCCAGTACGCACATCCCCATCCCTAAACAACCCTACTGTTATTGTGGGGCCATAGAAAAGCTATGTACCTGTAAAAGTGGGAATGAAGATGGATCTGACAACCAGAGGACTGGTTGACAGTATTCCATGCAGCCAGGCAAATTCTCCTTCTATCCCGAGCAAAAAGTACAAGTTTATTGTCTTCCAAAAGTATATTAGATGGATTAAAGTGACATCAGTTACCACTGTGGAAGGTAGCAAGCACCTTAATGAAAACAAGTAGATTAAAATGAATAGACATTTTCCAAAAAAGACATATAGATAACCAATAGGTTAATGAAAAGATTTTCAGTATCAATAAGCATTAGGGAAATGCAGCTCAAAACACAATGAGAAATCACATCACATCTGTTAGAATGGCTATTATCCAAATGACAAAAAATAACAAGTGTTGATGAGATTGTAGGTAAAAGGGAACCCTTGTACACTGTTGCTGGTTATGTAAATTGGTATAGTTACTGTGGAAAACAGCATGAAGTTTCCTCGACAAAATTAAAAATGGAGCTACCATATGATCCAACAATTCCACTTCTGGGTATTTATTCCCTCATCCCAAATGAAAACACTAAGTCAAAAATATATATGCACTACCATGTTCATTGCAGCACTATTTATAATAGCCAAGATATAGAAATAACCAAAGTTCATCAACAGATGAATGGATGAAAAATATTTAATATTTATATGGATATAAATATATATACACATATGTTTGTATGTATACACACACATAATGGAGTATTATTCAGCCATAAAAAATAATGAAATCTTTCATTTATGATAACATGGATGGACCCCAAGGGTATTATGTTAAGTGAAAGAAGTCAGAGAAAGAAAAAATACTGTATGGTCTCTCTTATATGTGGAATCTAAAAATAAACAAACAAACCAAAACAAAGAAAGAAAACAAAAGCAACAAAACAAAACAAAACCCCTAAAACTAAGCTCGTAGATACAGAGGACAAATGGGTCATTGCCAGAGGCAGGGGATGATGGATGAGAGGAATGGGTGAAGGGGGTCAAAAGGTTAAAAAAATTAAAAATAAAATAAAATAATGTATTTGATGTCAAAATTAAAAAAAAAATGTTTGGGAAGACTAGAATAAACTTTGTCTTCATGATCTTGTCTCACCTTTCTCAGATAACCTTATTCTCCCTAACAATAAAATACCTCAAACCAAGCACACACCCCCAATTCTCAAATTCTCATTTCTCATTCTTTCTCTCTCTCTCTTTCTTAAAAAAAAAAAAATTACATAGTAAATCCTGAAAACTCCATGTCCCATTGCCTTTTCCTTTTCATGTTCTTGGTCTGGCAGCATACCCTATCCTTTCCAGAAAGGAGTATTTCCTGGCATTTTCTCCCTGTGTATCCAAGAATAGTGTGCTGACCTTCCAAGGAATTTGAAAAATTATCAAATACCCTATAATAAAATTCCTTCTGTTTAAATCATGTAAAGCAAATTACATTCTTGAATCTATGAAAACTGAACAATATTCCACGTAGCGTTCAATTCAAAGATGGTTCAAAATTATTAGGTTTACTAATAAAAGAAATATATAATCTTAGTAGGATTATGATCTCAATAGATGACAAACCTAAAGAATTGATGGATTTCTTCTTATATCTTTTCTCCCTTCCCTTCAATCTGTTCCCTTTCTTCACTTTTCATCTTTTCTCTCCTTTTCTCTGTATTTCTACCTCTATTTCTATTTCTTTTTTAAAGATTTTATTTATTTATTTGAGAGAGACTGAGAGAGAGGCCACAAAAGGAGAGTGACAGGGAGACCTAGACTCCCTGCTGAGCTGAGAGCTGGATGCAGGGCCACCCCAGGATGCTAAGATCATGACCAGAGCTGTGGGCCAACACTTACGCAACTAAGCCACCCAGGTGCCTCTCTAGTTCTATTTCTATCCCTCTTCAGTTATATAAAACCAATGAGCAATCAGAATCATGCTTAAAATAAAAACACTGTAGACTTTCTGTAGTATAGTAAAGACAGTCTTTAGAATTTAAAACAAACAAAACCTGTTACAGTTCCAGCTGAGCAGTTTATCAACACTATGTCCTCAAGTCAAGTTCTTAACTGCTCTAAGCTTCAATATCTTTATTTGTAAGAGATGATGACCATGTTTATTGAGGATTAATACTCTAAAGAAGTAGACAGCATTCAAGATTCCCAATTTGGAGAAATGAGTACCTAAAATTTCTAGCATTGGGCCATGGAAAAAATCTCAGGAAAGGTACTATTTAGAAATCCAAATAGGCAATTGGCAGTTGTCTTTTATACACTGGCTATCAGATAAACATCAGCCAATGCAGAAGCCACATTTTTCAGAACACAAGATGAGAACCTAACAAACAAGGACAATAGAATACTGAATTCTCTAGTACCAAGTTACTCTCATAGGGATAATCTGTACCTAGGACTGGTCTAGCTATGCTTAAAGTTGTATGGAAAAAGAGGAGAAGCTACTGAAAATTTAGTAGCCTGATACTATATGTATAGTTTGATAGGCTTTGTTAGGTATTTCAGGTTATCAATGGTTAATTTAATAAAATGATTGACTTTAACAGGATGAAAGACTTGAGAAAAAATTTGGTCTTAATTAAAAGTTTTGTTTTTTTTTTACCATTCATTTAATAGTTCACTGATTTAATCTATTATTGGTGTATTATACACTAGTTCTATGCTAAGCACTGAAATAGGTAATATAAAGACTATAAATACGATATCTACACTTACAAATATCTTCTATTGGGAAAGAGAGAAAATAAATTAGAGTGGTATAGCATGAGAAATGCCAAGTAAAAACCAGTAAAAAGCCAGTAAACAAACAAACAAACAATAAAAAGCTATTACTGGTTTTTAAGATGGAAGGAAGCAATGAGCCAAGAAATGCAGGCAAACTCTAGAATCTCAAAAGAGCAAGTAAATGTATCAGCGCCTAGAGCTTCTAGAAGGAACTCACCTCTCTGACAACACTAATTTTAGTCCAGGGAGACTTAGTTCTGATTTCTGACTTCCAGAGCTCTAACATACTAAACGTGAATTATTTGAAGCCATCAAATTTATTATAGCAGCAATATGAAACCAATACACTAACTGCAACTTTTTAGGATACAACAATTAGATAAATGAATGGATCTCTTAGTATTTATTTTTGATAGCCTAGATCATCTGTAAACTCTATTATTTCAATATGAACATAAGCAATTTTCATCCCAATTGGGGCATGTATAGCTGCAAGTAATCAGTGATACTGGATGATATGAAAATTCTTATTTCTTATAATTTATATTTGATTAGTACCAATTCATAGTCTAGGCATTGACAAATTTCAGATAAAGTTCAGAACCCATTCTTGGAAATATAGCTCAAGAAACATTATAAACATTATTTTGTATCCCACTATTTACTTAACTTGCTATGGTCTGATATTTGTGTCCCTCCAAACTTTGTGTGTTGAAATCCTAACACACCAAATGTGACAGTATTGGGAGGTGGGATGTTTGGGAGATGATTAGGTCACGAGGCCACAGTCCTCATGAATGCAAAGTATTTCCTGATAAAAGAGTTCCCAGAGAGATCATTTGCCCCTTTTACCACGTAAGGTTATAGAGACATGGTAAATGAGACAAAAAGATGGCTGCCTAAGAAGTGGGCCCTCATCAGACATTAAATCTACTGGTGTTTTGATCATGGACTTCCCAAACTCCAGAACTGTGAGAAATAAATTTCTTTTGTTTATAAGTTTCCTAGTTTATGGTACATTGTTATAGCAGCCAAAAGACCAAGGTACAACCCTTGCTTACTTCTTCTACCTCAATGTCTATAGAAGTAGTCTAAGTTCCTAATAAAGCACATAATGTTCTTCACACCAAACAACTTGGTCCTTACCATGTGGGAAACACACCACTGAATATTTACAATTTCTAGACCCTCAGGGCCTAGCTTGGGACCGTGGTTCTTACTTCTCCCCTGGCTCAGATCTCATGACGCTTCCCTTTTCTCAACTCCATCTTTACACTTTTGAATATTTTGCACTTCTCCAGGCCATATCCCCATACAACAACAATAAGCATTATGATTTTCTGTAGCTTTCTATAGTCAGAGTAAAATATTTCTGCGAATACCTTAAATAAGCTTTTACATATAGCAGGACCTCATTGAATGTTAGTTAATTGTTCTGAATGACTCACCACATTCAAGAAAGTAACACAAATAGTGACAGATGACAAAAATAGTGAGATAATATCACCAAGTGACTAAGGCCCATCAGAAAGAGCAAGATAAAAGAGGGAGAGAAATGGCTAATGTTAATAAGAGGATAGACCACTGTCAGCTTTATTCCTATGGGCATTATTATCAGAAATTATGACCAAACTCTCTTTATCATGGTGTAGCAACTGGCATGGCTCCATTTTTCTACTTGGCTCTTCTGCCACAGGTTCTATTGCTTCACAGAGACACTTAAGGGAGAAAAGTGAGCTTAATTCCTCTACCCTTAATTATGCTTTGACAATTCTGTTCAGCATTTTAAAAACTTTCAGGCTCAAGTACTGCTGCCAAAGTCTTCCTTATTAAGCAGAACCTAACTACACTAAATTAACCTTTATTCTTAATAAGAAATCTATGCAATAAAATTCTAATATAACAGGTTTAGCCAACTTCATAAGTGTCTGTCACAACTCCTGACATAAAGTTTTCCTATCAGATTTACCAGAGTAAAAGAGATTACCTGCAGAAAAGGACATATATAGTACAGAGATAAGCTGACTGTTGATAATACAATGCAGGAACTTAATGGAAAGCAGACAATTTTCTTAGGTGAGACTCTGACATCCACAGTACTCAGAATATTCAACTTGCATTTATCTTCACAATTATTTGTATTAGGCTGTTAATTAGAGTCTAATATCTCCATCTGGTAATTGTTTACCTTCTGATTTTCTGTGCTATGAATCAGCCACTATTCAAGAGGATAAAAGTAAGTTTCTGTGCAAACACATTACACCTTGCCTAACCTCTTTGGAATGTATTTTAAAGTGATATTCATACATTTCTATATATTATTATCTTCACTAGAGCAAGAGCAAATAGAATTTTCTGATTTTTCATAATTATTAACCCACTTTAAATTTGTGCCACCATTATTTTTCCTGCAGAATTGATAGACATAATAGAATTTATGCAAACTTATTTATGTGTGGTATGAAACTGCACTGAAGAAATGCTCGATTTGTGATACAAAAACTTCAGAACAGAGTATTTGCTAATTTTACTTATTTTATTCCATCCGTCAGCATGGCTATTTAATACTTCTATATTATATGATTAAAGCAATGGATGACCAATATCTTAAAAAAACTTTTAAGTCTAATATTTTCTAATCTCACATAGTAACAAAAAAAATACAATGTCTAAATTATTTGATTAAAAAATAAAAAAATAAATTATTTGATAAATGGTAAAATGCATTGTACTTAATTCCATGTACATTTTATTTTATAGTAGCAACTGCACATTGATATCATTCAACTTCTAAAATTTGTTTGTTACAGAAGTAGACAATTCCAAGATAGACCAGATGAAAGTCACTGCCAGATAAACTAAATTCATGTTGAGCCTACTTTTTATAGTCCAACTCAAATGGGCCTACTAATAACAAATCACAGTCTTTGAATTGTACCTGGATTGCTAATCTCTTGTTTAAAGAAAAAATATGTTAGAGTACACTTCACACTTACAGGTAAACTCTGATGCAATGCTAGAGATTATATTTAAAAACAACAAAAGTGGGCAAATGTTTATGATCCAGATTGTATATGAAATGGTAATACTTAGAGTAAGAAATAAACACTGCATGTGCTATACATGATATCAGTTGCTTAAATTATCATTGATAATGATGTCATTATCTTTTTTTGTTGTTGTTGTTCTTTAAAAGATTTTATTTATTTGACAGAGAGAAACACAGCTAGAGAGGGAACACAAGCAGAGGGAGTGGCAGCCAGAGAAGCAGGCTTCTTGCCGAGCAAGGAGCC
>CM053604.1:61935046-61972723 GCA_028646535.1 Procyon lotor | reverse complement strand
AACAGCCCTAACTACTCTAAAATACTGGGAGAAAATGCTATTAGAAAACTCAAGCTAGTCTGTAAGGAATTATCCTGGGTATCTAACCCACTTGAGCTTTCAGATAACTCCATTCTCCACCCACTTGTAAGACCCCAAATAAGAACTGTCTAGGTAAGTTTAGTCAACCTTAGAGAATCATAGAGAACAATAAGAAATTATTGTTTGGGGCACCTGGGTGGCACAGCCGGCTAAGCATCCAACTTAAGTTTTGGCTCAGGTCGTGGGTGATCTCAGGGTTGTGAGATTGCGCCCTATGTAGGACACTCCATGCTCAGTGCAGTCTGTTTAAGATTTTCTCTCACTCTCCCTTTGCCTCTCCTGGCTGTGCTCACTTGCTCTCTTTCTCTCTCTAAAAAAATGAATAAATCTAAAAAAAGAAATTATTGTTTTAGGCTGCCAAGTTTTGAAATGGTTTATTACACAGAAACAATCATTTTATTTTTAGTATACACATTATTGATAATAGGTCCTTCTTAAAATTTATTACCAATAGGAAAACATTTGGTGCCATTTTATATTTGAAATTCTCATATCATAAACACATTCTTTAAATATATAATCACAGTGTGATAGCAAAAGAAATAAAAATAGGGGAAAAAAGAGAATATCACAATCAGGAATAATCTTCAAATCTGATCTTTTTTGATATCCTATATATAATCCATTAAAAAATCCTGCAGAGTCACATTTAAAATATGTCCAAAATCCCACCAATGCTCACCCTTCTCAACCTTCACCACTCCAGTTTAAGCTGCCATCATCTCTCACCTATAGAGGCCTTGATGTCCTTCTTCTACCATGTCTTCAAAGTCAGAGTAATAGTTTTAAAATAAAGTCTATCTCTGCCATTCTTTTTCGCAAACACTCTAATGGTGTCCCATCTCAGGTAAAACAAGATCTCGAGCCTTTCTTTGGCCTACAAGGCCCTTCATGATCCGATTTCTCTCTGACCTGATCTCTTATTACTTGCCCCCTCATTCACTCTGCTCCAGTCAATGCGCACTCTGCTGATTCTGAGAAGGACTAGATCACTGGCTTACTCCCTTTCTTCATTATGGTCTCTGCTAAAATATCCCTTAATGAGAATGGCTTTCTTTGGCATCTGTTTGAACAATATCGTAGTTTAGAGCTACTTTCTGTCTTCCACACCCTGCTTCATTCTACATCATTGGATTTACCATCCCTATCTGAGGCATTATATATTGACTTGTTTATTGTCTGTCTCTTCTCACTAGAACTTAAATACCATGAAAGCAGGAATTTAGTCTGGGTTGTTTATATTGAAACACCAGTGCCTAGAATATTATCAAGCACAGCTCAATAAGTTGATTCACTAAGAAATGAATGAACAAATGAATGAAAGAACAAATGAATGAATAAGTAGATGAGACAGTAAAAAAATATAGCAGAATATACCATTTGGGGTTATTTTGGGGACACGAAAAAAGTGATTTCCAGTAATAAGAGAGACCATTAAATTCACTGACTGAGAAACAACAGCAATAAACACTCACACAAACTCCACTCTCCTGGAGTCTCCAAATGTGCTTTTCTATTATATTGTCAGACAAAATAAACTGATACTAGTTAGTATGCTGACATTATAACATATAAAGAATAAAATATCAACAGTGCTTTGTTTACAACATGATTTTTTCCAGTATCTAATGTGATTGAACAATGTTCCTTCAGTGGAGCTTGTATTTAGGGGGTTATCGGGTTAATCTGTGGGGGAAGGTTTGGGAAATTAAAAAAAATATACCACAGTGTATTCCTGATAAAAAGATGCCATATGTCCTTATGCTTGCAGATCTATTAATTATGTATTTCCTTTTTCCAAGTAATGTTTTATTATATTCACCAGTTTTCCCTTAAGACAGATTCATTGTATTTCCTCCTTCTCCCTCATAATTAATGAACATTTCCATTAATTATTTTTCATACAAGGAATCTGATATATGAGCTTATCTGAATACTCAAGGGCAGGAAATAAATAGCATGCCCTCTAGAAATGAATATTAAATACTATTCTTCAGCAAAGTAAAGGATTTATGTTTAAAGTACATTACTACTCTCACATTTGGAAATAAAGAACAAGGGATTAAGTGCAGACAATTCTTCATGTTATTTATAACATACAAAACCTCTTGCCTTAAACTTAGAGATACCTGTTCTACAAAACATAAAAGTTAATACATATACTGATACCATGTACTATTTGAAGCACTTCTATCTGTTAACTTGTTTAATGTTATAAAAACCCAATGAAGAAGAATTTGCTGCTGTCCCCATTTTATAGATGGAAAAATTAAGACACCAAGTTACAGGTCAAGGCCATACAGATAGAAAGTGTCAGAATGGAAATTTGTCCTAGAAGTCTCCTAACTAGGCTGTTTGCTTCTAATATTCTCAACTCTTCTCCTTTCTTAAAAATAAATATTATTTTATTTTATTTTTTTAAAGATTTTATTTATTTGATGGAGAGAAACACAGTTGGAGAGGGAACACAAGCAGAGGGAATGGTAGCGGGAGAAGCAGGCTCCCTGCTGAGCAAAGAGCCCGATGTGGGGCTCGATTCCAGGACTCTGGGATCATGACCTGAGCCGAAGGCAGACGCTTAACGACTGAGCCACCCAGGTGCCCCAAAAATAAATATTATTCTTAAAGTGGAAATCAGTGATCATTATAGAAACTATAGACAAATTTAAAGCATCATTCCTCCAAATACTTAATGGTTGATAGGTACTACTTTCTGGGATTATTATTTTTTTCTACACACTATTTACTTTATATAAGTGAGAGCAAACTATGCTTGTTACTAAGTGCTGAGTTTAGGATCTATGGTCAAGCGGAATTGGCATCATTTCTTTCTCTAATATCCCAGGAGTGCATGACAAGATGAAATTTTTGAGACATTAATTTATTTACTTCCACCTCCTTATCCCTTGCTTTAATAAGGTGGCACTGAGAAAAATCTTTAGACAGTTCAGACAATTCCTTTCCTCTGCTCTATGTCTAAAAAGTACATTGAGAAGATTTTTTTTTTTTCCAGGCTCTGGTTGATTAAAGGAGAGAGGAATAATCTCCAAGGGAAATTAAAAAAAAAAAAAGAAAAAAAGGAACTTCTGTAGTCTAGACTAAATTGTGATTTCTGGGGATGAGAAAAAGGAGTCTAAGAACTTTAGATTTCACAAGGAGAGGAGACTCCACAAATATCTCAGAACCACTCTGGGTCAGCTCCTAGGGAAGGTGGCTGGGTCTCTGACAGGGAGGCTCCATTGTGGACTGTAGGCACCAGATGCCCAATCACATTGGACACTCCACAAAGCCAAGCATCACAGAAAGGCAGCAGTCAATGGGCCAGGAAGAGCAATGAGAAAATTACATTTAAAATTAGATTTTGGGGGCACCTGGGTGGCTCAGTGGGTTAAAGCCTCTGCCTTCGGCTCAGGTCATGATCTCAGGGTCCTGGGATCGAGCCCCGCATCTGGCTCTCTGCTCAGCAGGGAGCCTGCTTCCCCTCTCTCTCTCTGCCTGCCTCTCTACATACTTGTGATCTCTCTCTCTGTCAAATAAATAAATAAAATATTAAATAAAAATAAAAATAAAATAAAATAAAATTAGATTTTGAAAATTGGTGAATGGAGGGTATTCATTCTTTAATGCCTTTGTGTACTCTTGAAGCAGAGTGTAAAGAAAAATAGAGTTGAATTCATTTCCATCCATTGACTTATCATAGGACAAGGATAAAGGGGCAAGGTTGGATAATACCTTTTATTAACATACCTAATCAAAGAAAATATAATTTTTGGAGAAAAAGGGATGAAAACCTAGAGCTCATGCTTCAATGAAGAACAAATACATTTTAAAATAGGGCATAAGTATAGGTGACAAAAAGAACATGGTCCATAATAAAGTGTACTGTTTTGGAGGGGTCAAGAACAATAAGCAGGCTTCAGCTTTAAGACTGTTGTTCCAGGAATGGATTGAGGCTGCTAATAACTGTGTGTATACAAATAAATTACAAGGATCATCTTATTAAAGAACAGGAATATTTGGTGACCCAAGGTATTGGGTGTGGCATATCTATCTGACTGAACCTAACATAGGGAGAGAGGAGGCAAGTTAGATTGGAAGTAATTAGGATGATAGAAATCAAGGAGAATTGCAGAGAAGACAAAGGCAGAATGGGGTGGAATGAACACATTGAAGTTAACAATGTCAACTTGGTTCTGTGTTATTCTATAAAAAGAAGCATAAACAATGTAATTAACAGTTAAGCGGCCTACTCAAACTCACAGATAACTGCTCTTGAAATGTTATGATTCTATTATGGTTACTTGATAAAATATTCTTCCCACCCATGCAAAAGTAGTTATACCTTGTCCCTTTTAATGATATTGTGGTAGGGAACATACTACTTATATAAGTCACTCTGAATGCTTTAAAAAATAGAGATTATACATTTGCCTTTTGTTTCCAAATATATGTCCATAATAACTGTCTGCTCAGTTAGATAAACTTGGAATCCTAGAAACTTCTCAGCATCGAAAGGGTGACTGGAAGTCTGTGAGTTTATGGTAGTATATGTAGAGAATTGTGCATCAAACATCTTTCTCTATGAAGGGATACACTCAAATGTTTTCATGGCCAAGCATGCCTACAATAGAGAATGATGAGAACAGTGGTGAATAAGGACTTTTAGTCCTTGTTTACAAAAAAAAGCTCCTCATTTACAAATGCAAGAGCTTTACTTTATAATTTCAAATTTAAATTTTTGACACTATGAAATAGTAGTGGGATGCTTTTATATATGACAAAAATATGAAAAAACATAAATAATATTCCTTTTACAAAATAAGTAAACTAGGAGGCACTATAACTATACTGGCTACCTGCTAATTATATATTGTAAGTGCTTAGAAGTTTGAATTGCTTATAAAATCACTTACATACATTAACATGGGAACAATATTGATCTCTCAGAAGCAGCCAGAGAAACTAACGAAAATAATTATACTTATATTAGCTTTGTGTCAGCACATTTTGGAATATATCTGACCTTTTATTTTACTTCCATTAAAAAATACATTAATTTTCAAGGACTATAGTCATTATCAATACATTAAAAAGAGAAAATATTTTTTAGTAATGGTTTGAGAATTCAGTTAAAATCTTGTCAAAGATACGATTCTTCTGCAGGTTTTGTCCTATATTCCATAAGATGGTAACATTGATTAACACTAAATTTTGAAGTATTAGTATTTTCTCATTGTTGTCGAATAATACACTTCTCAATAAATAATCACAATACTATTCAGTATTTAATAATTCTCTGATATAAAATAACCTTTTAACAATTATTATTGTCTGTCATTCTTTTAAAGATTTATTTATTTATTAGAGAGAGAGAGAGAGAAAGAGAGAGTGTGTGTGACAGGGGAGGGGAGGTGTTGAGGGAGAGGAAAAGAGAATCTCCAGCAGACTCCCTGCTGAGCATGAAACTAGATTTGGGGCTCAATCTCATCACCCTGAAATCATGACCTGAGCTGAAATCAAGAGTCAGCTGCTTAACTGACTGAGCCACCCAGGTGCCCCTTGTCTATCATTAAGCAACAAAGCATCTTTAATTTGAAAACTAAAGACACACAATATAATTCATAACTTTCTATTATTCTCATTTTAACAATGCAGTAAATATTGAGTACTTAGAAATCAATACTAGCCACTGTACTAGGTTTAAGTGGTATGAAGTTGAGTAGGTTATGCTCTTCATATGAAAAAGAAAAAAAACCCCACAGTAATAAATAATTTTATGATAAAATCCAAAAATCATGAAAATCATAATAAATCCCAAAATGCACACCTACCTGCCTTTAAAATCAAATTAAACTGAAACTATTGCATGTAAGTTAAGTGCATCATCCCAACTTTCCAAGTTTTTTTTTTCCCCCATGATCTTAAGGATTGCCTTTACTTATAATAATTTCAACAAAACTCAAACCATCCCTGGTACAAATATAAAATAGCTGACCTTACAAGCTCTGATTTAGAGACACACCTAATCTTAAACAGCAAAACAAGAAAATGACTTCTTACTTGTAATACATATAGTCTCCCAAGCTGAAGAATTCTACAAACCATACTCAATTACTTATTTCCTTAAATATTTTTAAAATATAATGTGTTTGGAGGAATGATTCCATATTTCAACTTTTGATTTTGATCATTATTCTGTAAAGATCTCATAATTACTTAATTATGAGCTAGAGTCATCAATGAAAATTTAACTAGCTAATGAAAATATAACCCCTCAATGAGGGCTAAATAATGGATCTTAAATTTATTATTTAAGATAAATAAAAGATTCAAAACCTCTAATTCGTGTGACATCAAACTATTACAAAGAAATCACTGTTTCTTGCATACAAGGCAAATGTAGTCTACATTTATAGACTACATCTAAATGTAGTCTATAAAGTATTAACTCCTATTTCAGACCGTACTTTCATTTACCCACCAGAATGACAACACAACAACAAAGATTTTACCATTTGAAATTAGATCCTTACATATTAAAGCAGTTCACCCTACCATCTCTACCATGCAATATTTTACTATAGGAAAGTATTTAAGTATCCTAAAAGTATCACAAATAATTATTTTTTGTTTATTTTTTTTTACCTTGAAAGGCAATGGCTCTTCAGCAAGAGGACTAACAGGAAGTGAAGTGGTGCTACTTGCTGGGCTCATATCTGCACTCTGCAGGGAAAACACAATTGAATTAAAGAAATATATTTTAGTAGTTATTTTTATTATTCCTAATTTAGAATCAAATCCTTCTTTGTAATATAAAAACAAATAAATAAATGCAATATGGGTGTAGAAAATTTACATTATATTATATTCTGAATCATTCCCTATTTAGAAATAGTTGTCTGAAAATCAGCCTAATTATCACTTTTAATGTACATTTTAAGTGCATTTTATAAGTACCATGATCATCTTTGTGCCAGGGCAGTATTTAAAATTTTATTTGTTTCCTTTAGATTTTTGCCTCTTTTTTTTTTTTAAAGTTACAGTATCTGCGATGATTCATAATGTTTTAATTTCACCGTCTTTCAGGCTGACTTTCAAACATATATTGAAAAGTTATTATTCACTTTTATTTAGTGAAGATTTAAATAATTGTATCCAGTTTTTATTCATTATGAAAAGTATGTTTGTCATCAATATGTAATTGTGAAATGAAGAAATATTAAATTTTTAAATTCCCATATTCATAGCCCCTAACAGTTGATAATCTTTCTTACATTCTGCTAAACAAAACAAAACAAAACAAATGTAAGCACAAAGGATTTACACAAAAAGGGAATTATTGGAATGTTGCTAATGCTGTTCTTCTAGTCTTGTAACAATGTAATAAATTAAAACTTCTTAAATAGGAGATTAACCTAAAAAAAAGAAATATGGGTTAGAAGCTTACCATTAGTTTTTCTAAAAGTAAGAAAAAATATGATAATAGGTAGCAACAGAAATTACATTACCATATCCTTAATTCACTCTGTCAGAATAATTCTCCCTTTTAAGTAGATAAGCAAATGAAAAACTGAAAAGAATGAACAGCAACGTATTCCAGCTTGGTTACCAACTGTGCATGCACTCAAATACAGAAAATTTTGTAGTGAAGATTAAAGCAAAAGAATGGATTAATTTTGATAGTGATAAGGGAATAAGTGCACAAGTTTGGCAGATTTAAGTGCCAAAAAAGAATACATTCAAAGAATAGATGCTATAACTGTCACAACTCTTAGAGTCTCTTTCCATTCATGAGGTTATTTTCCATTCCTTTGACTTAGGTGTACCATAAACTGGACACATTTTAAATATCCTTAAGGTGGGATTATTTCTGACTCTATTTCAACAACCACATGTAAGAACTATAAGTACAGTTTACACTCAGGATAATTTTTATATAACAGGTATTGCACCTACTTCAGAAATTGATCTAAGACTGCACATTGACTTAAATTGTCTTAAGGAGGAAGTTAGGTAAAAACTGAAGGAAGCAGAAAAATACATACACTGGATAATTGAGTTGAATTAGCTACTGACTTAATTTCTAAATTTACTCAGAACTTCTTATCCATTATTTGATCAAAATCAGGAAATATTCTGAACTGCTGCCTTTCACTATCTGATTATACAATATGATAGAAAAACAAAGGTTTTCTGGGGAATGAATTTACCACAGGATTCTAAAATTTAAAAAATGAGTGAAACTTTTTTTTCCAGACTAGAAAAACAAGACCCCCGAGCTGTTTTTCTCATTGGATTTCTCATGAGAAATTAGGCAAGTGATAGAATACAGTTCATATGTAGTTGAATTATCTGGTATTTCCCTTAAGAACTGATATTCTGCATAGTATCAGGCCCTTAAAAATCATATATTCAGAAGACAGAGATGACATTAAGTTGTGAAAATTTACAAGCCTGTATCATACTCTCACAGATGAAGATTTTTGAACTTCCATAAGAACACGAACCAATCAAACTTCATGGTTAACTTCTTTTAGGGTTGAGGCTTCCCACAACTTCCCAGAAATAAATGTGTCATTCTAAGCACTGTTAGAAAGCTGACTCCAAAATTTGCATCATCTAACCTTGAATCTTTGAATGTCATTCTTAGAGAAAACTGTGTTCCAGCTTTAACTTTCAAATCCATCTTATAGTATGACACTTTAATTCTATTGCTGTAAGGGAATCTTGAGAAAAATGTTTTTAAAAAACAAATCAATCTTATGTGACATCTGATACACTGCACTTAATTATCAAGTTGAAAAATACAAAGCAAAAATAGAAAAACTGTATCTTCATTTTTAGCTTATTGTTTTTCCATTTGCATTTCAGTGATCTGCAATTTTAGGTGCCATTCCAATTTGATTACGCTTTTAGATATCTGATACTATAGTAAACCCTTCAGATATAAATCTTTTTTTTTCTTTTTTTTCCCCAAAAATGTTTATTTTTTCAGTGTTACAAGATTTATTGTTCATGCACCACACGCAGTGCTCCATGCAATACGTGCCCTCCTCAATACCCACCACCAGGCTCGCCCAGCCCCCCACCCCCACCCCTCCTCAGGGTTTCCTCAGTTTGTTGCTCAGAGTCCACAGTCTCTCATGGTTCATCTCCCCCTCTGGTTTCCCCCCATTCACCTTTCCCTTCCTTTTCACAATGCCCTCCATGTTTTTCTTTATGCCTTTAGATATAAATCTTATCCATACTTCATACTTTAATTAGCTTACCCTTTCACTTAATGATAGCAATTCCAATGCAGTTGCATATCTAAATACAAATTAACAAAGTACTTTATAAGTTACATTTGAAGTTTTAAAAGCTAGTGGTGTATATGTTCTTTCACAATTTTCTTCAAAAAATATTTTGTTAGAATTATGACTTCATCTGTTTTTGATATATTTCAGATACTTTGGAAATGGCCAGGTCTCAGTAATCTAAAAGTGGCTATCTTTGGGATAGAGAATTATTCTGTAAAATAAGCAAATCATCTCAACAAAAGGAACCTCCTTAATTCTTATGTAACATATTTCAACGTTCTGACCCAATAGAGACTGCACAAGATGTTCTCCACAGGTTATTCAAAGCCTACTTCAATTATAACAAGTGTCCTAAAAACCTGATTTTCTGGTTCTAAGTCTAATAGATACCTGCTTCTTTCTAACACTAGGGTGATTAAATAATATGAACTTAATATTTTTCCTGTACTTAAAATGTTTTTCTCACCCAAATTGTTAGACTTCCCCCCTTCTATTTCTATTGCATATATGCTAAGTTCTCTTTTATTTTTCTCCAAATTGAGCTTAATGTTAAGCATGACTTTTAAGTTTAATAATAAAATCTAGACAAGTACTGACTTTTGAACCTATCACAGATATTCTAATGAACATCACCCTCTTCTCATGGATATTGTTCTCCAGAATTCATTCTACTTATCTCAGTTTGAATAAATATATAAAATATATAATATAACTTTCATTTCCATAGATAAATATAAGAAATATTTATATATAAATAATTCATTTGCTGTTGCTGTTTCCATTACATAATTCTCTTAAATTTACAAACTACCTCATGCCTCACCTTCAACCCATCCTCTTCTTTAAACTGACTCTACTGAAGTATAATATACTATACTAAAATGCAACTTTTAAAAGTGTGTGGTTAGATGAATTTAACAAATGTATACATGTGTAACTACCACCAAAATCAAGGTATAGAACATTTTCTTTTTTAAAGATTTTATTTATTTGACACAGAGAGAGAGATCACAAGTAGGCAGAGAGGCAGGCAGAGAGAGAGGGGGAAGCAGGCTCACCGCCGAGCAGAGAGCCCGATGCAGGGCTCGATCCTAGGACCCTGAGATCGTGACCTGAGCCGAAAGCAGAGGCTTTAACCCACTAAGCCATCCAAGTACCCCAGTATACAACATTTTCATCACCTCAAAATATCCTCTGATGCTTCTTTGCATTCAAATGCCACCCTCTTCCTGGTCCCAGATATCAATGATATGCCCTATCACTATAGGTTAGTTTTGCCTTCCCTAGAACTTCACATAAATGGAAATGTACTATTTGAACTCTTTTGTACTCAGCTACGCTCATTCAGCAAATTTATTTTGAAATTCATTATGCCATGCTGTTGTGTAGTTCAGGGTCCATCCTTTTAAATGTAGTGCAATATTTAAAGGCAAACTCAATTTGTTTATCTAATCACAATTTGTAATCTAATCCAGTCTGGGACTATTATGAAGAAAGCCATGCTAAACATTTGTGTATATATCTTTTTGTGGACACATGTTTTCACTTTTTTTTAGATTTATTTATCTGAGAGCATGCATGAACAGGATGAAGGGCAGAGGGAGAGAGAGACAGTATCCTCAAGCAGACTCCCCACTGAGCATGGAGCCCCACTCTTGATCCCAGGACCCTGAGATCATGATCATGACCTGAGCCAAAATCAGTTGATGCTCAACTGACTGGGCCACCCAGGCACCCCTGTTTTCATTTTTCTTAGATAAATATTTCAGTGAAATTACCTGGGTCCTGTGGTAAATTTATATCCATTTTTATGCCAACTTCATAACAAACTGACAAATGACAATGGGATTGTAAAACATTGCACTTCAATTTGTATTGTATCTCAGTAATATTGGCATTATCTTTTTTTTTCCTTTTCTTTAATTTTAGCTGTTCCAGGGATCTGTAATGGTTGCTCACTGTGGCTTTAACTTTCATTTCCCTAGATAAGTAATGATGAGCATCTTTTCATGTGCCTGTTGACTATTAGTATATCTTGTTTTGTGAAGTTTATCTGTTAAAATATTTTGCCTATTTTTCTTTCTGATTGGGTTATTTGGATATAAATCCTTTATCATATATGTTTATTAACAATATTTTCACCCAGTTTGTGGCTTATTCGTCTCCTTAATACTGTCTTCAAAAGAACAAAAGCTTTCCACCTTGTTATTTTTTTTCCCACCTTATTATTTTTTATGGTTTATACTTTTGGTTATTCACCTAAGAAATCTTGTCTTGCTTCAAGTTCACAAAGATTTTTTACTTATGTTTTCTGCTACCAGCTTCTCAGTTCATACATCAAGGCCAAAAAAAAGAGCATAGTTAGGATACTATTCTTTGAAAATGCTTTTGCAGTTTTTTGGTATATAACACACATTAAATAACACTAACATTTGTATTATAAACAATCTAGCATAAGATTTTCACAAAGATTAATTTGTATTTTAGCAAGTTACCTCAGACACTTTAGCCAGTCTCACTCATTTATGGGAACCTGATAGTTACCAGTGACTTAACATACTTTAATTACAGTAAACAAAATTGTGGAGATATTATTTGCTTGTGGGTTTGTCAAAGGAGAAGAGTAAGTCTTTGCTAAAACACTGAAAATTTTAAATTAATATAAGAGATTCTCATCAGAGTAGTGATTATGGAACTTCCTGGGCAGATGAATGGAAGAAGGAGAGAGAAATAAAGTTTTAGGTGGGAATAAAAATAGAAATGGCAAGAAAAACAATGTCTCTATCATCTCTTTCCATTGACTCATCTTTGAGGGAAAAAGAGGGCACAAGTGGAAATAGAAATAGCTATTTTAAAAAAAAATCTGCGAGATAAGATGGTGAATATTCCCCTCTTGTTCAAATTTCTCAGTGAAATTTAAAAAATTATTTGAAGTACATAGAGAAGTTTTGCAAATACCATGCCACTGTGGCATATTAAGAGCTGCCACATAAGAAGAAAACAGTGGCAGGAAGCTGAATAGAACTTTCTTTGGCTCCTATGAGATGACTCCTAAAAATATATATGAATTATCAAGGATAGCTTATCAAGAGGTTAGAAATAGCAAATAAACAACCTCGATGAAATCTTCAGACTCGAGTATTTGGTACCACCTCTGACTACTAACCTAGTATCTACTTTGACTATCAACATTGATTGCAGAATTACTGGAAATTATTCTTGATGAAAAAATAAATGTACAAAAATAAGTACATAAAATATTACTATATTAAAACATCATTTCTATTTTAAAAAATCCAGAAAGTGAACTGTAGGATTTGCAAATCACAGTAGGTGTTCTTTCCCAAATAAATAATGAAAGAAACATTTTGTTGTAATAATAATCATGTTCTCCCAGGTTAACTTTTAGACCACAATTTAGAGGAACAGTATATTATCTGTTATTATAAACAGTGCTTTAAAAATTTGACTAAAAAATCTAATTACTCTCAACTAACACTGCTCAACTGTAAATGACCAAAGTGTACAATTAAGGACTTTGACATACTGTCAAACATACTGTCACTACAGAAATAGAGAAATTAAAGGGTAAGGGGCATCATTAATACTTACTAAACTAGAAAAGAATTTTGATACTTTGAATGACACATCATCTCTAAGCGTCTACTATTTTTATTGTTAGAAAATAAAACCTGCACTCATTGTAATACCCTTGACAAACACAGTACTCTATTCTTTCTTTTCACATGAAGAAATGAACTCTCGACTGATTCATAATCTATACTTGATACTATAGATGGATATAAAACTGTCAAGTCAGTCATTTTATATAATAATATAAAATTAAAATTCAGTTTTGACACATTTTTCATTAATTCATAAATTAGGGAGTTTTTTTAAGAATGCATTTTATTTTGCTATTACTTTTTAAGTAATCTGTACACCCAAATTCATGATCAAGAGTCATAGCTCTACCAACTGAACCAGCCAGGTGCCAAGGACTTACTTCTTATCCATGAAAATGAAATAATTTTTAAGAAGTATTGATAATAGTTTTATTATATAAGTCATTTGTATTTTCCCTCTGGTTTTGGGAGGAAATGTGCTAATTTTATCAAATGAAATAGTCTTTATTAATGCCCAGTTCCGAGAAACTGCTTTCTTCTAACAAAGGAACCACAGATCCTTGGAGAAATCACTGATTCCAGGGATGGGGCAAAGATTGCACTAGGCGATTCTAGACCATCTTGTTGTTCCAGAAAGTAAGAAAATGCTCAAAAGATAAAAGGATGGGGTATGCCAAAGAGATAAAGGAGTCAACGTGAAAGAGCTCCCAATTGCCAGCGCTGGAACAATTTGAGCAACAAAATAAATAACATCATATTGGAGTTATAATTTGAAGGTTAAATCAAAATTTAAAAAATCATGAATTCATATATAAATAAGTAAGGAATGGAAGAAATAAATAACTGGAGAGAAATGTCAAATCTCTCTTATAGAAGAATATCAAATCATTTATGCAGATACTCCCTCTCTTCAAGGTGGAATTATGAGAAAAATGTCAGACAAATCCAAATTGAGGGGTATTTTGAAGAAAATCTAACATGTCAAAGTCAAGGTCATCAAGGACCAGGCATGTCTGAGAACTATTATGGATCATGTCATTAGAGAGACATGATAACTAAATGTAATGTGGTATCCTGGATAAAATAATGTGGTAGCAAAAAGATTAGGGAAAACTGGTAACATTTGAGTACGCTGCTAAGTTTAGTTAATAGTAATGTACCTATATTGGTTCTTAGTTGTGACAAACGTACTCTGCTGAGGTTAAGATGATAACAATTGGGGAAACTGAATGATGGGTATATGGGAGCTCTCTGTACTATTCTGCAAAGTTTCTATACAAATGAAACTTTTAAAATAAAAAGTTGATTTAAAAATATTCTTCATTTGCAATATAACGAGGCTTTTCAGGATCATAATACATGACTGTCACTGTATGCAGAGCTTCTAAGCTTTCATTAGGGCTTTTATAACTTTTATAAAAATGAATTTTGACAGACTATCTTATTGGGATGTGTAACAGTTCCATGAAAGAATCTTTAATCTTCTATGAAGAGCTCAATGAAAAGCTGATGCTAAATTGTTTTGCATGCTTTCATGTTCCCTACAGGAATGCTGAAGGAAAGCTTCAGCCATATAAAATGATCTATCTGTTTGAATACTCTTAAGGTGCTTGGTAGAGTGAGTTTGCATTATTAATATTTACTGAATGCCATAATTCTATAGAACAGATCCATTAATTATACCTCCCCTGAAAGAATAATTAATGGATCTGTCCTATGGGATTAAAGTTTATTTATAAGAATTTCTTGAAGTGAAACATGATCAATTGGGCTTAAATCTGTTAAGCACATAAACAGGTTTGAGTATAAGTGAAAAACTTTTTAAGTCATTAAGGTAAGTTGTATAAACTAATTCTGTAGGCCTAATAAAATTAAATGTTTACCTAAATGTGTTAATTTAAGCATTCATTCGTATATTTCTAAAATTATATTTATAAAATGTACCCCATGTTATAGTTTTTTGTTGTTTTAATAATCAATGATGTTATTACTGATAAAGTCCATAGGATAATTTGGATTTCTGTAGCATAAATGGTCTATTTTTCTTGAAAATATTTTCCCTTTTCAGATGTGTCAACTTTTGGTGAAGATTCAGTCAGTTATTTGTTCAGCCATCCGATATGTAATAAGGACACATTAGGCTTCCCTGACCTTAGATTTTCATTTTTACCATGACTCATCTCACTGCTAAGATGTGGTTGTCCCAAGGACTTAGTAAGAAAAGAAAAAGAGTATCTAATTGTGGCACAGAAAGATAGTCTTCATATATTAGTGGGCATACTCTGGAGAGCTAATCTGTGTCATCAAGAATATCCTACAGATGGCAATGAGTTGACAGCTCTAAGCGCCTCCAGTCTAGGGTGCTAATCACTGATTTTCAGGCACACTTCTCTGAGGAATCAAGTTAGCCACGGGGAAGCTGATTCCACTCACTTCATTCTTTAATTCTCTAAGTGATTATGTATCTTTTTTTTTTTTTTTTGGCAGTAAGCCAAAATGAGAGCAACAGTAAATTGAATTCAATGTCTAAATCAGGACTAGCACTTTGTACTTTGGCCAAGCTCACCAACCTTATCAATGTGAGTCAAGTCTTTTATTGGTCTTATTTTCTCAAAATGAAAATGCAAGGGTCTTTTTTCCCCTTTGTAATATCTTCTTAAGAGTAGGTGATATCTGATTTTTTGCCTTCCCAGCATCTAATCCATTTTATTGTGTTAACAACATTTGAATTTTCCTTTGGGGAGTGATTTCTCCTACATTTCAATCCATTTGTTTTGAATACTGCTGATTCAATATCCTTGAAATAGGGGTGAGCATATAACCCAAGGCCTAGCCACACTGTCTATACAAAAAAGCAAGGCACATGAGCCAATACATTTATTTCATTTCATTTCATTTCATTTCATTTCATTTCATTTCATTTCATTTCATTTTAATTTTAAGCCAATACATTTAAATGAAACTCAGATATGGGAATTGTGTTGGAATTTTGAGAAAGAAATTTTCTCATTCAGCTAATGTTGTTAAGGTCATAGATTGTGCTTCTATCTGAACTGCCAGAGGCCACCTAGTGGATGGTGTATTTCTAGGAATACATCCAACACAAAGCCAATCCAATAAATGGAGAAAAAACAATGGAACCATAAGTACATAGCTGCAATACTGATAATCCAGTTCTATGTGGCTAAATAATTTCACAAAACCATGTGGCTAACACTTAAGCATCCTTTCTAATATAGGAATAAGCCCTGTGGTTGGGAAATTGCATGCTATAGAATCTAAAATTTGGAACTGGCTGGCACAAGTGGTGTATAGAATTAGGATACTACTCTATTCTAGGCTGGGAAGTTAGCAATATTTATATGATAGCAAAGTTAGCAATATTTACGTGATAGCAAAATAATTTATTTTTTTCTAAATATGGGGTGACCCAGTACATATTTTTAAATTTGGAGCTTTGTAAGATATAGTAAAAAAAATGCCCATGTATAAAAATGTGTTTACTTATTTTCAAAATTTAGTGTGTGTGTGTAAAATTTAGTTTTAACTTGATGACACATTTACATAGTCCAAATTTCAAATGGTGCAACAACTTTTTCCATGAAAAATTTTTATTCTACTCCCAGTCCCCAACCATCCAGAGGCCCCTAATTTTACCAATTTATAGTATAACCTTCTACAAATATTATATAGAGAGATGTGATGGATGGATGGATAGACAGACAGAGAGATAGATAATAGATACATAATAGAAACACACATAAGCATACATACATTACAGCTGACCTATAACAATGCAGGGGTTAGGGTGCTGACTTCTGTGCAGTCAAAAATCTGCACATAAATCTGCATATAACTTTGACTCTGTCAAACCTTAATTACTAATAGACTGTTGACTAGAAGCCTTATGGAATAAAGAGTTAACATGTATTTTGTACATTACATGTATTATATACTGTATTCTTACAATAATATAAGCTAGAAAATATGTTATTAAGAAAGTCATAAGAAAGAAAAATACATTTACACTACTATACAGTAAAAAGTCTGCATATAAGTGGACCTGTGCAATTCAAACCCATGTCGTTAAGGGTCAAGTGCAAATACGCACGCATACACTCAATCACACAGAGTTATCCAGTCATTCAGTTTTCTTCTTTTATATAAATAAAATGACATATTTTACAGAATAACATGTTTTACATACTGTTCTTCAACTTGCCTTTTTCAAATTACCATGTATTTGTAAATAATGAGTACCCTCATTCTTTTACATAGCTGTTTATTATTCCGATTTATGGGCCTATCATAGTATAGTTAAATACTGTTACATTCCCACTCTTTTGCTATTACAAAGAGAAATGAAATTAATTTTATATTACATATATTTTATTTATGCAATAATTTTTCAGATGTGGAATTAAAAACCTAAAAGATACACTCAACTGTAATTTTTAATGATTTTACCAAATTGACTTGCATGGAGAGTTTATCAGTTGATACATCCACCTGAAGCTCATGAGTATTTGTCCACTGTCTCATTATGTAGTCTCTGCTTGTTCAAAGGGTTTTTAGTACAGATCTACAAGGTAAGTGAAAGCTCTGATTGAAGTTCACCTTCTTAAAATCAGAGATTTTAAAAATCATGGCTTTTAAAAATATTTTTCAACTTGGTATCAAAAATCCAGGATAGTTGAGAGAAGCAAGACCCTAACAGATGCCTGGCTATGTTCAGTTTCCTTTGCTCTTAGCTGAATTCTGATCTTGTGATCAACTCCAATTACTGCAATCACTACTTTACTGTTTTGTCACTAAATCAAAGTTATAACCAAATCCCCAACCCAAATTACTAGGCTAGAGCAAAAAGTGAGTCCCACATGGAAATCAGGAAATATTTCTTAGTTTAGAAGGTCCAGAAATTAAATTATATAATTCACATAGGGATGAGCAGGTTTCACGGGGATGATTCAGAATAACTAAGCGAATAAGAGACTGTACTTTATCAGATATTGGCCAACATGATAATTAATAATAAAAATTAAACATGGTATAAAAACAGAAGTGGCAACCTATTTAAGTTCTTATATTTCATTGAAAAGAAACACTCAGAAAAAAGCAGATGACTGGCATAAATTAGAAAAAAAGTAATTGTATGCTCTCAAAGGATGATTTCGTTAAGCTATGCTAAGTGTATAAAGAAATACAAATCATTTAGAAACCAAGTACTTTTTTTTCTTTTATGAACAATGTTAGAGATTCACCACCAAAACAAAATTCATATTATCTCATTCATTAAAAAAATTAAAAATCAACTACCAAAAGTACAATTACTTTATGCCAGACATACTGCAACATAATTGAGGAGAGAAATAGCTAATCTTATTAGCAGTATATTTTTAAACCAGCTTACTATTGTTGATGGTGGTATAGGTTACTTCAACAATAATTAAGTTTTTTAGTTTTATTTTGCTTTTGGTTTGTTTCAACTTTAGAAAATTGCAGTTTCTACTCTTATATCAAAATTCTGTGAGTGCATGGGATTTGAAATTTAAAGTTCTTATAGCATTCTCCCAAGTTATTTTACAGATAATGTGAGACTGAATTCCTAGTTTAACCCACTATTTTTTGTAGGGAGAGAAGTTCTGTTCCTAATCCCTAAACCCTGAGGCTAGATGCAAACCAATTATTACTGGATGTCCTTATGCCTCGTCTATGACCTGAGTCTCTATTATCCCTCTTTCTGTTTATTTTTTTGAACATTCTTGGTATGTTCAGCTGATGCCAACTTCAAATTATGATCTCCTCCTATCAGCAACATGTAAAAATAGTACTGAGAACCTTGTGATGTATGTTTAATAAAAGAGGTCCCTGCCTGCCTCCAATTATTTTAAGTTCATTAAGGGAGACAAGCAATTGTTAAAAGTATAAGCTAGAAAAAGGAATAACTAGACAGATAGATTAGATAGAGAGAAAGACATATAGATAGATAAGATAGATAATCCAATCACCCAAAGACAATCATTGAAAAAGGATCTATGTATTTTCCTATTCTTTTTCTGTGCAACGTAATCGTTTGAAATTACTGTACATTAGCCTAAATTTTGGATCCAAATTATATTCTTGGGATTCTTCTCACATTAAATATTTTCTTTCAATGCACTTTATGATGAATGCATAAAATTCCACCATATAACCATAACTTTATTCTTCTTGCCCTGACTCTAATTTTAGATATTTTTCATATTGCCATTTTTCTTTACAATTAATGCTATGATAACATTCTCAAATCAGTTCTGTGATTATTTAAAAAAAATATATAGAATTATAAAGTCTCAGTTAAAAGATATGCATGTATCCTTGGCTATACTTTGAATTTATTATTAAATTTTCCTCCATGGCTAATGTACTGATTTTTACTTCCACTTAAAAAGTCTGAGAGTTCTAAATTTATTATAATTTTAATAGGCAAGAAAAATATATCAGGTTATTTAATAGGTTGGGATTTACCAATTCGTTACTATTAGGGGAAAATATATATCCTCAAATGTCACTCAAATAAAGTCCAAATGGATTAAATCGTTAAATCACAGGAAAAAAAGGAAGTACTTAAAGAAAATATAAGTAAACATTAACTACCAGCTATCACAGAATGATGAGGGCTATTTAAAACATAAACATAATTAAATCATAAAATCAAAGATTAATACTTGTGACTGTGTTGACTTTTCTTAATAATAATGAAAACAAAATTATAAAGCAAATAAAATATTTGAAAAAGTTATAAAGTCTGAGAGAAACACTTATTTCTCATTCCTGGTGTTACTTTTCATGTAGAAGAAATTCCGCCAGTGTTATACTCTCAGCTTCTCTGACTACCAAAGAAAGGATTGATTGCTTTTCTTGCTGATAAATTTGGATGGATGAACTCAGTGTGCTTGGCTCCCTTCATTTCTCTTTCTTTCACTAGCAGGGGCACATGTGTTCTGTTCAACGGCCATGCAGTAGACTTTTTATTGCTAAGTTTTAAGTAAAACAAACAAATAAATAATTAAAATCTTAAAGAAAAGGAAAAAAAAAAACTACCAAAATTGGATAAGTTGCGTGATATAGACACCTTCTAGAGTGGCCTCCAAAGATACCTGCTTTCTTGTATCAGAACTTTTGCATAATTCCCCTTCTCTTGAGTATGGACTGAACTGGTAACTCACTTATAATTAATAAAAAATAGCAAAAGCTAGGTTAAAAGATACTGCAGAAAGGGAAGTGTGGAAAGTAAAAACCCCTTAGGAGGTGACTATGATATGTTGAGTGATGATGGTGGTTTAAATAAGGTTTTTATCACTGTGGGTGGTGAAAATTGGCTGAAGAGTATGTGTGTGTGTGTGTGTGTGTGTGTGTGTGTGTGTGTGTGTGCATAAAAGGTAGAATGATTAAATTCCCTGACTTTTTGGATATGGGCTATAAGACATATAGAGGAGTCAGAGGTGATTTCTAAGGTTTTACACAAACAAACAAGAATTGAGTAGGAATTTATGGACATAGAAAAAAACTGCATAAATAACACATACAAAGTGAGGGGGAGCAGAATATGTGACCCTATGCCACATTTGCATGTAGATTATTTTGAGCTGAAGGCAATCAAGACCCAACAGACCTGCAAAAAACTTTTACCTCTCCCGTTACCTAAAATAATTGAGAATGGGAGATGGTCCAGAAAGAGAGCTATTACCAGAGATTACTTTTTGTCTGAAAGACTTATCTGTATGGCAGGGCAAACATCTAATTATCCAAACATCTGCTTTTCTTCTTGTCCTGTGAATTACCCTCCTCCCCTTTGAAGCCCAGGGTCCTACTGAATTCCTTAGCTCTGGATGGCATATAAGCCTCAAGTGATCTCCTTATTCTTGGGTCTCATCTTTAGGCTCTGATACATATGAAGTTAAATTTGTGTTTTTGTTGTCAGTCTATCTTATGTCACTTTAATTATCAGACCAGCCAAAAACCTAGAAGGGAAAAAGGGAAAATTCTTCCATTCCTACAGAGGTGAAAAACAATCAGTAAGTCAGTTTATTCAAGTTAGGTTTGAAATTTAAATTGGACATCATAGTAGAGAAGTCAGGTTAGCACAGAGATACTGTGGACTAGAGATGTCAGGTAGCATCTGGATACACTTGGATGGCTGAGATAGGACAGAGAATAAGATCTTGGAAAAAGCAGGCATTCAAGGAGCTGACATGCTAAGGTGAAACAACAATTTGTATAGTTCAGAACAATTTTAGGAGCAATATTGGAAATAGTCAAAATGAATAAGGTTCTATAAACTTTAAAGAATAGAGGAAGGAGTGTGATGAGAATTTAATGAAGACTGCAATAAAGAGTAGGATAGTCTAATGGCATGAGCCTCAAGCCAAGATTTATTAGGGAAGCAGGGAAGATAGTGGTCAGGGAATTGTGAGAGGAGCAAGAAGGACTCTGGCTTTTCTATGGGACACCCCATAACATGAGGGGTGTGATTGTAAAAATAGCTACTGTTAAGGTTATGCTAGCTGAAAGCCAAAATGACTTCATCAAATTATTCTTTCATAAGCCCTTTCAGGAGGACAGTAAGTTTCACATTTTCCTATAGGAAATACACCAGGGACCAAATTAATGACTTATGAAAAACAAAAAACAGACAAGGGAATGATCAGAATAAACAAAAAAGTATTTACCTCAATTCTTTACTCATTGTCTAAATTTTGTTTTGCTCTATTACACACTCTAACCTTCAAATATATAATATATTGTTTACCTGTTTTCCCATACTTCATCTTTGTCCACTATCTCTCAAGTTTTCAGGAAACTTTGCAAGCATTCACCAAAATCTGTCTAGTCCTAACAGCTAACTGCTGATTAGAGAAGTTGTTAAAATTAAAAACAAACAGATCAGCCTTCACATACCCTAAGTAAACAAAACCAGTTTAGTCGTACAAACAAAACTTAATTTAGCTTATTTAGCAAGACAATAACTTGACCTGAGTCATTTCTTACTTTTGCCTCTGGAAATCATAAGCAAAACTTAAGCTGGTTACTCAAAATTGATATGAGCTAACTACTAAAAAATTCCCTATCATTTAATAGGTGGCTCAGTTAGGCGACTGCCTTCGGCTCAAGTCATGATCCCAAGGTCCCAGGATGGAGGTCCCAGCTCCATGGGGCATCTGCTTCTCCCTCTGGCCCTCTTCCCTCTCATGCTCCCTCTCACACTCTCTCTCTCAAACAAATAAAGAAAATCTTTAAAAAAAAAGATTGTCATATTATAACCAATCACTGTACAGAATAAACTGCCTTCCTACTGTGAAAGTTCCTTATACACCTGAGCTTCCTTCCACGTTTTGGTTTGAGTGGTCCTGGCTCACCAGCTGTCTTTTTAGTATATGTGCACAATAAATGTTCATCAATTACTACTTTGGTAATTTAGTGGTTTTACTTCTGTTATTTCTGAACTTTTGACAGCATCATCTCCTTATGCACAAATCACAGCTCTTAGGAGCAACTTCAGGTTTTGATTCTTTTTTTGTTTCTTTGTTCTTTAAAAATTTAATGTAACACATGAACAAAGGCAGTTTTGAAGTGGGACATGTGTAACTGTGTGCAGGAACCACTTCACTAGGGCTTTCTTAGAGTTGACAGTGTTGATCTCTTCTCGAGATGATGCAGCCCACCAAGGTGATATAAAACTTACTTTAAAGTGCAGATTTCTGAACAATCAGTAGTCACAGAAAAACACATTACCTAAACTTGAGCAGAGTGTTCCCCCAAAAGAACTCCCATTGATACCTCTCCCAGGGTGCTTCTTGCTCAAGAGAAGACCGACCCTTATTAGCAAAAGAAGTACCAATCTAGCTGCCCGTTAGCACCAAAAACTCAATAAAACCTCCCATTCGTTCCCTTGGAAGCCCTAAACAGGGCTCCCTTTTTTTGTTAACTTGGCATAGAAATCTTTACCTCTGACTATTCAATGACTTGTTTACAGCTGAATAGAACCCTTGCATAATAAACTGTTGTTTATTGTCAGTTTATTTGAAGGGCACAGGCCACCTAGTCCTAAATTGGTAGAGGAAAAATCTTCCTCCAAAAAGTTCCCAAATTCAGGTTCCACTACATCACAATTGGATAGTTTGAAATTGGCTATGGAAGGATTATTTATACCACAGAAAAGGGAAAATGGTAAAGACCAGGGCTTTGTTATTTGGAAAGCTGATTGCTAACCTGCATACCACTGTACACATTTAATACACAGACATACATTATGTATAATTAATTATAAAGAACTTGGAGGAGGCAAATGAAGCTTTAATTCCATTTATTTATTTTTATTACTTTACATTTCAGAAGGAAATAATCGCAAACTACGAGAAAGATCAATTTCTAAATAGGGCTAGTTTTGCAGACTCACTTTTCAAGTTTCCATCTCTATCTATCCGTAATGGACTAAAGACCAGATTTAAAATATTATAATCCTTGTCTGTATCTTAAGGGTGCCCCAATCAGTCTCTCCTCTCTGGAATTCTTCCCACATGCATATCAGATTGATCTTTTTGAAACATGGTTCCTCATGCCTTTCTCCTCCTCCCCCTCTCCTCCTTCTCCTCTGCTCCTCCCCCAGCACCCCCTTCCTCCATCCGGTTTTGTTCGTTTGTTTCAAGTTTTTATTTAAATTCTAATTAGTTAACATATAGTGTAATGTAAGTTTCAGGAGAGGAATTTAGCAATTCATCAGTTACATATAACACCTGGTTGTCATGTCTCTCTTTTGTTGAAACAGTTTGAATATTTCACTTCAGATCATGAATGAATTCTATGCTCTAAGCTGACATTCATGCCCTTTAAACTGAGAACCTTCTCTTTAAATCATATTACCCTTATTTACTAAGTTAGTCTAATTCTCATGACAAATTATCAGCTATTTTCCAGCAATTCCTCTAACAATAATTACCCTCATCCAATTTAATTTGCTTTAAGTCACCTCTCCATCGAGACATATGGAAATGTCCTTTTCTCAACTAACCCTAATATCAAAATCTCATCCATCATTTACAACCAAGCTCGACAGCCCACTCTTCCATGAAAACTTCCTTGATGACCAGAAAAGCAATATTGTAATTCTCTGAACTCCTATAGCACATTATTGCATCTCTTTGGGGCTTTTATAAATTTTTTTTAACTTATTGCAGTTTTTTGGTACATATCTTACTTCCTTTCCAGATTTGAAGCTCCCTCTGGATGGTGAATTTATCTTACACCTGTATTCCACAGAGTACAGAGTAGAAAAGCTTTCATATAGCAAATACTAGGGGGAAAAAACAACCTTATAAGTAAACTATTCTCTTTTCACACTCCATTTATAAAAACCTCCTTAAGCCATTTTTATTTGCCACGAGGACTGAGAATCATTAGGTTAAATGAATAAATGAATGTTAAACTTGATCATATCTCTTTTTAAATATTTATTTATGTATTCATTTGAGAGAGTGAGAGAGAGAGAGAATAAGCACACAAGTGGGAGGGGCAGAGGGAAAAGGAGAGAATCCCAAGCAGATTCCTCACAGAGCACTGAGCCCAACATAGGCTCTATCTCACCATCCTGAGATCACGACCTGAGCTGAAACCAAGAATAGGACAGTTAACTGACAGTGGCACCCAAGAGCCTCTTAGTCATGTTTTTTGAAAGATTTGTTAAAGAAGGAGAGATTTGGGCACCTGGGTGGCTCAGTGGGTTAAAGCCTCTGCCCTGGGCTCAGGTCATGATCTCAGGGTCCTGGGATTGAGCCCCGCCATCGGGCTCTCTGTTCAGCAGGGAGCCTGCTTCCCCCTCTCTCTGCCTGCCTCTCTGCCTACTTGTGATCTCTTTCTCTCTGGCAAATAAATAAATAAAATTTAAAAAAAAGGAGAGATTTGTACAAGTAGCAAATAAATGAATTCTAGAATGAGGGTATGAAGGGCATAGGGGAATTTGTATCTCAATAAAAGAGTAGGTAAGAATCAGTATTTTCTTGAAAACTATGGAACACTTATGAAAGCAACTGAAGAAGACACAAAGAAATGGAAAAAACATTTTAATGCTCTTGGACTGGAAGAACAAATATTGCTAAAATGACTATTTTGCCCAAAGCAATCTGTATATTTATTCAAGGCAATCCCTGTCAAATTACCAACAGTATTTTCACAGAGCTAGAACAAACAATCCTAAAATTTGTATGGAACCACCAAAGACCCCAAATAGCCAAAGCAATAATGAAAAAGAAAAGCAAAGCTGGAGGCACCACAATTCCAGACTCCATTACAAAGCTGTAATCATCAAGACAGTATGGAACTGGCACAAAAACAGACACATAGATCAATGAACAGAATAGAGAACCCAGAAATAAACCCACAATGGTATGGCTAACTAATCTTCAACAAAGCAGGAAAGAATATCCAGTGGAAAAAAGACAGTGTCTTCAACAAATGGTGTTTGGAAACTGGACAGTGACAGGCAGGAGAATGAAACTGGAACACTTTTGTACACTATACACAAAAATAAATTCAAAATAGATAAGAGACCTAAATATAAGACAGCAAACCATCAAAATCCTAGAAGAGAACACAGGCCAAAACTTCTTTGACGTTGGCTACAGAAACTTCTTACTAGACATGTCTTTGGAGAAAAGAGAAACAAAACAAAAGCAAAAATGAACTACTGAGACTTCATCAAGATAAAAACTTCTATACAGTGAAGAAAACAATCAATGAAACTAAAAGGCAGCTAATGGAATGGGAGAAGATATTTGCAAATGATATATTGGATAAAGGGTTAGTATCCAAAATCTGTGGAGAATTTATCAAATTTAAAACCCAAAAAACAAATAATCCAGTTAAGAAATGGGCAGAAGATATGAATAGGTACTTTTACAAAGAAGACATCCAGATAGCTAACACACATATGAAAAGATGCTCAACATCACTCATCAGGGAAATATAAATCAAAGCCACAATGAGATACCACCTCAAACCTGTCAGAACGGCTAAAATTAACAACATAGGAAACTCAGATGCTGGCGAGAATGCAGAGAAAGGGGAACCCTTTTGCACTGTTGGTGGGAATGCAGACTGGTGCAGTCACTATGGAAAACAGTATGGAGCTTCCTCAAAAAGTTAAAAATAGAACTACCCTTTGACCCGGCAATTGCACTACTAGGTGTTTATCCAAAGAATACAAGCAAAGTTATCCGAAGGGGCACCTGCACCTCCATGTTTATAGCAGGGATGTCCAAAGGAGCCAAGCTATGGAAAGAGCTCAGATGTCCATCAACAAATGAATGGATAAAGAAGATGTGGTGTATATATATATGATGGAATACTATGCAACCATCAAGAAAATGAAATCTTGCCATTTGTAATGACATGGATGGAACTAGAGGGTATTATGCCAAGCAAAATAAGTCAATCAGAGAAAGACATTTATCATATGATCTCACTGATATGAGGAATTTTAGAAACAAGACAGAGGATCATAGGGGAAGGGAGGGAAAAATGAAACAAGATGAAACCAGAGAGGGAGACAAACCATAAGTGACTCTCAATTTCAGGAAACAAACTGAGAGTTGCTGTAGGGGAGGGGGTTGGGAAGGATGGGGTGGCTGGGTGATGGACATTGGGGAGGGTACGTGCTATGGTTGAGTGCTGTGAATTGTGTAAGACTGATGAATCACAGACCTATACCCCTGAACCAAATAATACATTATATGTTAATAGAGAAAATAAAAAGAAAAAAAGAAAAGGAAAAAAAGATGTGATATATACATATGATATATATACATATAATCACAAAGAGGACAATTTAAGAGAACTACTGTTATATGGCCCTCATCTGTCTGACTGGCTTAGTCTTCTCATACTTCTCATCTTGAACTTCACAGCCTTGTACAGGATCCTAGAGATTATTACGCAGAACAGTTAATCACTGTTCTACTAAATAAAATTTTTTTATTATTTAGTAGAATAAAATAATTCTATTGAAATTAATTCTAAATAAATTCTAAATTCTAAAATAAAATAATTCTACTAAAATAATATTTTTTGGTCCCACTGCAGCAATCTAGATCTTACACAGTAGGTCTATGACACACTCTGGGTATCTGTGTATTCAATACACACACACACACACACACACACACACACACACACACACACACACAAGGATTTCTTTCTTCAGATGGTCTACAAACTCACTCTGATATGGTTGGGGTAACTGGAAACTGGAACCTTCTTTAGTTCCCCTCATACACCCACTGGTCTCACAGCTCATTAACCTCACTAAATCTCTTTTCTTATCCCAGAAAACTCTTTAAATGACAACCCCTCATGATGACAACTTCCTTTTCAATCACTGTGCAGCCCTTAACTAGCACAGTTTTTTTTATTTCTCAAGCTGTAACTCAGCATCATCTCTGTTACAATTATAGCTCATGTATACCTCTTTTTCTTGAGTGAGATTCAGGCTGCTTGGTTTCAATCTCAGCTCAGTAAGTTACTAATTATGTGACCTTAAGCAAGTTACATCTGCTCTCTGGGCAGTGTTTTCTCTTCTGTAAAATAGAACTGGTAATAGAACCTACACTTAAGGGTTGTTGAGAGGAGTAAATGAGATAAAACTAATAAAAGCAGGGCAGACCCATACAAAGTGATAAATAAGTGCTGGGTTTTAGCTATTATCAGGCTATGTTGAAATTACTTGTGTCTGTCTGCTAAAATGTGAGCTGCCTACAGGACAGGTTTATGCATTTTTCATCTTTATATCACAGAAACTATCATCACTATTCAATTAGGGTTTATTATACAGTTTATTTTCATGAATTCAGATATTTATAAGTTCTGTAAATTTTAATATTTATAACATTATAAACAACACAAAACAAACTACTTTTGAAAGCTCTTGTTTTGATAATAGGACTTGAGTAACTTTCTGCACATAGCTTTAAAAAAATTAGCAGTTTCTAAATTAATTTTAGCCACAATAAAATACGCATGTTAGAGTATCGATCTTTGTTATCCAAACTGATAAGTATATAACAAATACAGTAAAGCATTTGTTGAATGTGGAACTGCAGGAGCTAAGTCAGTTAATGTGAATATAAATAAATTTAGCCACAAAACATGGGTACACATATCTGTGAACATTATTTACTGTGATTGGTAGTGCACTTTATTTCCAATTAAAATGAAATAAGATAAAATTTTATCTTATTAAATATGAATATAAGATATAAAATATCTTATATTTTATATATATCTTAAATATGAATATAAGATATAAAATATCTTATGAAATAAGATAAAATTTTATTTTATCTTATTTCATTAATGTTCTATATGATTATAGAATCCAACTCTTAATGTTCACTGCCTATAAATTAAAATTTGTACTTGGATATAAACTTTATATTTGGGGAACGTAGCCAATGAGTTTTTTAAAAGAGTAATTATTTCAATATAGTCTTTAATTAATTTAAAAATTCATAATTGCATAAATTTAAGTAGCATTTAGCAATTTATGTACTATCCTAGGTTGTGTGTATCTTTTATTTCATAACTTTCTAAATAATCAATACTATGCTCATATAATACCAACAGTGCTTGCACTTAACAAAGTATGATGAAAATGCTATACATTAATATAAAGAAAATTCTTTTTTTTTTTTATTAAAAGCTTTTATTTATTTGACAGAGAGAAACACAGCAAGAGAGGGAACACAAGCAGAGGGAATGGTAGTGGTAGCAGGAGAAGCAGGCTCCCTGCCGAGCAAGGAGCCTGATGCGGGGCTCGATCCCAGGACTCTGGGATCATGACCTGGGCTGAAGGCAGACGCTTAACGACTGAGCCACCCAGGTGCCCCTTGAAAAAAAGAAATATCACTACCAGAAAATAAAAACATAAATATTTGAATTAATAATATCGGTAAATGATGTAAAACAAAATACAATAATGTATAGAGAGTATTTATTTTTCCACTTTTTCCTTCTCAAATTCATAAGCTTTTGAGATTCACCTAAATGAGATACTGAATTGTGTGTGAATACAGACAGATCTTACATGAACCTAGACAATCACAACTTGCTCTGCCTTTATATTTTCTTCCCGTGTAAATAAGGGGGTTTATTCCATTCCTAAACTGCTTTCTAGATCTATTACTTTAAGTGATATCTAACACACAAAAAACAAAGAGTAAATAATTAACTAATAACAGTAAACTAATCCATTTTAATGTCAAGTTCTGCGATGCTCACATAGCAAGTGTCCTACAATTGAAGATGTGCAATAAAGGAGATGTTACCCAATTTCAACAGATTAATAATTTAGTGTGTAAATTAATTCCCTATATTTTCTTGTACTAGATGCATTTAAAAATTCTTAGTCTCACAAGTCACAAAATTCCTCATTTATGTTAGATCTTTTATTTATAATTGATGACCTTATCAAGTTCACATTATCTGGGGCTTTTATTCAACACACTGTGTCCTTGAATATAACATTTTAATTTCTTTTTCAATTATACCTCTTTTAGTTCCCTAATGGTTGCCAAAGTGTATAAAGACTAGAAATTCTGGATCCCCTTCCACAAAAAAAAAAAAAAAAAACCAACTTTTTTCCAGTTTTGGCCTTCTTCCTATGTTGCCCTCTGAAAGCAAAAGAAGGTAGCATTAATAATGAATGTATGTTATTGGTAAATTGTAGCTCACTGGCATTCAGATTTGGTAGTATAGTAAAAGATTTAAATTATTTACAAACATTTTCTTCTCTATAAAATTGAGGTTTATAGCCAGCTTTTTAAAAATGCAGTGTTTAAACTGGTTTAATAAATTAAAACACACACACACACACACACACACACATCATATGCAGTGAGAAAGTGTTCAATATACAGGCTTAATGGAGCTTTTTATACCGAAGGGAGCATTTGGCAGAGGTTGCCACATTTAATAAGTGCTCTGACTCTTTGTAAGATTAAAACAAGATTTTTAGAGTTAATCCTAGCTCTGGAAATTTTCTTGAGGAAGTAAAAACTAAACATAAAGCCATTTTCCATGCCCCCAAAGAATAGAACATTTTGAACCATTAGGTTTGTCTATGGCATAAAACATTCCACTGATACTGAAAGCTAGTATGAACACAAAAGAATGATACTAAAACTTTCTTTCCTACTTTCTAGTGACCTTTTCTCTCAATTAAGCAGGGGGAGCTAACCATCATACTGCATACTAAGTAAATTAGCAGTCTAGCCAAGGTTAAATGACTACTAACTCGACTTCTATAACTTCCTGATTATAAGAACTCATGAAAAAGTTCATGACATAAGTAGAATTTTTCTACATGGAAATCAATAAGTTGTGCTTTTAATCACTAAAATCTGAAGGTTCCTACTTTGGTACATTAGAGTTAAGGATAATTAACATATGTAAAGAAGTTAGCAAAATACCTTATTTATGAGAGGTGCTCAATAATTATTAGCATTTCCATTCAACAAAGACAGTATAGCAAAATAGGAATTTTTTTGAAATTTTCTGACTCCTGGTCCAGAGTTCTTTACATACCACCATAGTTCTTACTCTCCTTCAGATAATTTATTATCTGAAGTACAGTAAAGATAAATTTATAAATCACCATGGCACTTTCATTGGCATGAAAGAATTGTTCACAGAGTTTTAAACATGTATACCTTTGTTTTGACAACTAAATTATAAACTGAAGAATAAGAATTTATCTTCCTTCCTCCCTTCCTTTTTCCCTCCCCCCTTCCATCTTTGCTTCCTGCCTTCCTTCTTCCCTCTCTCCCTCTCTCTTCTCTTTTCTTTTTTCTCTTCTTTTCTTTTCTTTCTTCCTCTGCTCCCCATAGTGGCTAGTATTGTGCAAGATATGCAAGACTTAGAGAATAGACTGCCTTGGCGTATCTTTGGTAACAAAACTTCAGAATATCACGATTACAGAACTTAGAAATAATTTAGACTTATATCTTACTTTTATAAGAAACTGAAGCTTGGAGTTTTCCAGAGTTCCACAATTAGTTGCAAAATATGACAAGAACTGAGTCTTACACCTGATTGTCAACTTGAGCAGTGAACTATCACTAAAACACCTTTTCAAAGTTATGAAGCCTATCTCCCCTTTCACCATTTGTTCACAGTCTTCCTCTTATCTATTCAACAAAATTTTCTCTTGCCTGACTCCACTTGGCTAACAAAATTTTTTCCCAGATGAAATAAAAATCATTTTCTACAATTATTTTCCTTTATTTACAATCTAGGAAATCCAATTCTAATTTGCAGCTGGGAAAGAGTAAATGGGAACGTATAAATTTGGGGTAACAATTATCTTAAACCATTACTATAAGCCATTTCATATCTCTGAAATGGAAATCATAATTTTAATACTGTTCTTATATTTTTTATCTCATGAGATTTTTGTAAAAATTAAATATTTTATACATATAAAGCTCTTATCTTAGATGTGTAACTGCCACTTAGCAAGCACTCATTAAATGTTAGTTGTCTTCAATAAGAGAATTGGAAAACTCAGGCCACTGAGAAGTAGAGTAAGATTCAATGAGCCCAACTTCATCATTAACCTCATCTCTTGAAGTCCAGCTGTACTGAGCTTTAACCCTGACTCTGACATTATGAAACTGTGTTCTTTCTGGGATATTATTAGTTTCTTTAATTTCTTTCTACAAATAAAAAGACAAACATCATAGAATCTTTGAAGAACATGCATATACAAGAAAAATACAGAAATATTGTTGAGAGTTAAGAGGTCATCTATCATATTTGAATGAAATTTTACCAAAATAAATGATATCTTTTAACGTTAAGCTTAGTTTGATACTGCTGTATTTGATATTATTGTACCTTTGGTGATATAGGACTAAAAGAATAGAAAATAATATTGTGATTTATTATTGATAGTGTCAAAGACTGGACATACCTACGGAAGCCCTTTTCTAGTTACTTTAATGTATTCATGGAAATGCATTATTCTAATAATATTAGCTAATATAAATGGTTAAGAAGTAATGGCCCTTTATAAAGCAGCGTCCATACTTTGAAATTAACAAGTTATTTAACCAACATCATTATCGAATGAGGCATTTCACATTTTTCAAGATAAAAGACAATGGAGATTCCCATTTCAATGTCAAAATTTCCTTCAGATCTTCTGATAGAGAGACATTATCCTAAAATTCACTACATATACTCCTGCCTTATCAATTTGAGTACACTGAACCACAGTTCATTCTGCTGTGTGATTTAGAAATATCATTATCAATATCAGTTACTCTCGTGTGCTTTGTTAAGCTGGGATGGCAGCTTGAATTAGTGCCACTCTGTCAAGTGCCCCTTCATGCTGCTGCTGTCATTATGCCTCTAGCAAAACCCCCTTCTAATTTGTGACTTTTAACCCAGAGTTTTCCAAACTTATTTGACTATGCAACATTTTTTATATTATAATGCATCAATAGAACATAATCAGGAAGTTGAGATAAAATATGCTCCGGGATTAGAGTAGAAGCAAAAATGTATTTCGTTATTAGAAATGATCCATATTTGATTATCATATTTACCAAAACATTTAGCAATATAACAAAGACATATACAGTTACAAGTTAAGGCACATAACATAGACCATCTATTGGACAGGCAGTTAGCAAAACTTTTTATGAATCAAACAAAAATGTTAAACATAATTGTTTTATGCATCATATAACTTAGCTTTCAATTTTATGATAGGATTTGCAAATGAAAAATGCCTTCTTAAATCAAATTTTTCATAATTACAAGAGCTCTATAAACATGCTGTTATTTCTCACATATATCTTGAAAATAAATTATAAAATCATAATACACTAAATTAAAAATTGTTTAGTTATTTTGTGGTGTATTCTCCCAGAATACCAATTAACATTTCACTTAATATAAGAGTTCTTTGAACCATGGCTTAAAAAATGTTAGTCTAATCTGTGACGGGTTTCAGAAGAAAATAACCAAAACTATTTAAATTGAAGGAGATAAATCTATAAGAGACCGAGAGGCATATCTTTGAGTCAAACTCTCAAGTAGATAGGTCTGTCTTCATAGAATAAAGATTTAATAGTAAATTTATTATGAGAAGTGTTTCTACTTCATTGACGATTTTCATGTAATATTCCTACATTATTGTTTTTATTTTTAATAGTTGCTATCATCTACTAAGCATCTACGATGTTGAAGGCAATGTGCTGACTGTGTATTTAACACTCACAACAATCCTAGGAGATATAGATGAGTATCATCACTCTTTTCCAGACTGAAGGATTAAGACTTGGGTTATGTATATATATTAAAGATTTTTATATATGTATTTATTTTAGACAGAGAGAGAGAGAGCATAAGCCAGGGGAGGACCAGAGGGAGAAGGAGAGAGAGAATCTTTTATTTGATTGACATAAAAGACAACAGGTCTCTGTAGAAGGAATTTTTAATAGGTCTTAAAGGGCAGTAATTAGTTCACATAGTGAGGTAATTTTGGATTTGAGAAGAGGACATGAAAAACTGCCTAAAAAAAACCTTTTAAGGGTGAGTGAAAGATGATTAATTTTCCCATAAAAAGCTTTGATAATTAAATCACACTTACGCTTTGTTTTAAAGAATTTATTTATTTGCCAGAGAGAGAGAGAGAGGGAGAGAGTGCACAAGCAGAGGGAGTGGCAGGCAGGGGGAGAAGCAGGCAGATGGAGAGGGAGAAGAAGACTCCCCATGGAGCAAGGAGCCCAATGCGGGACTCGATCTCAAGATCCTGGTATCATGACCTGAGTTGAAGGCAGATGCTTAGCCAACTGAGCCACACAGGCATCCCCATACTTAAACTTTCAACATTTAGTTTATAGTGGAAAGCATATTAATATTTAGTTGTTCTTTTCATCTTTCTACTCAAGTATCCCTTGAACTCCATCCTTACCACCCAAAGATTTATCCAATCCCCTTTATGAGTTATTACTCTGCTTGGAATGTCAATATAGTATTGCAGTTATCACACTAATATTTTAAAGGATTAACACCTCTTCTAGAATATGAACTTCTTCTATTAATCATCACTTCTGGTGCCCCACACATACTGCTTCCTATTCCATATGTCAGCTTTGGGCATCCTTGACAAGTTTATTCATGTTTTGCTTCCAGAGACTTAACACCTGCAACCTTCAGAGAACTATTTTAGTAGAGTATCCTCACCTGTAGCAGTGCTGGACATACCTGGAAGTGTTAAGCACTACTACATTCCCATATCCCCAATGCCACCTGTCCTAACCAACAGGAGTATAAAGGTCCTACTCCTTTACCTAAAGGCTGGGAAAAGTCTGAAGTGTAACTTAACCTCCAGATTCTCTCACAGGATCAGGGATGAGTCGGAATCGTCAACTGAAATTTCTCTATATCCTGGCTTCTTTGTTTTCCCACCGTTTTCCCCACTCACTGCTTTCTCCTGGGAGTATTCCCCTTATATTAATCACAAATATCTGAACCTTAAGCACAGGCCTAATTATTGGAATACCCAACCTATAGAACTCCTTGAATCTAGGTAGCATGACAAATTATTTTTGACATACCAGCACCAAACCCTGTCCCTGACATCGAGCAAAAACCTACAGTAAATACACAAAAGCTAAGAGAGAAAGGATTATAATCATGCTTTAAAAAAGGCACTAAACCACAAAGGAAGAGAATAAGAAGAAAAAAACAAAGAGAAACTACAAAAATAGCCAGAAAACAATTAACAAAATGTCAATAACCATATATTTACCAATAATTACTCTAAATAGAAATGGACTAAATTTCCCAATCAAAAGACACAGAGTGAGTAAATGAAAACAAACAAAACAAAAAACAAAAACTAAGAACCATCTATATGCTGCCTATAAGAGACTTACTTTAAATGTAAGAACACAGACTGAAGGAGAAGAGATGGAAAAAGATGGTTCTTGCAGACAGAAATCAAAAGAAAGCTGAGATGGGGGGCAAGATGGTGGAGAAGTAGGAGCTCCTGTTGCAACTTGTCCCCAAAAGTGAGCTGGATATCTACCAGAACACACTGAACACCCATGAAATCAGCTTGAGGAGCAAGATTTTTCAATTCTGGATCTCTACAATACCAGTGGACAGCAGTGGAGAGGTAAAGCAAAGTGGGAACACTCAAACCGATATCGGAGGATAAACAAAAGGGGGAGGGAGCCACCAGAAGTGATCCAAGGATAGTAATACCCCAAAGGAAAGTGCATGGTGGTTGGGAAGCAGCATTAACTTAAAGTCCGGTTAAATTGGGGCGCCTGGGTGGCTCAGTCGTTAAGCGTCTGCCTTCGGCTCAGGTCATGATCCCAGCGTCCTGGGATCGAGCCCCGCATCGGGCTCCCTGCTCTGCGGGAAGCCTGCTTCTCCTGCTACCGCTCCCTCTGCTTGTGTTCCCTCTCTCGCTGTGTTTCTCTCTGTCAAATAAATAAAATCTTTAAAAAAAAAAAAAAATAAAGTCCGGTTAAAAACACTTAAAAAGGGCAAAAGGTTCTGAGGAGCAACTAGTGGAAGGGGGTGGTCGTGGGCACAGGCATGGACCCACGTTCCCAGGAAGGACACCACTGGCCTCAAAGAGAGATTGGTGGGGGGTCCAGTCCGTGGTTCACGAACCCTCAGGTTTCACCTCCTTGCACCATTTTATGGGCAGGGTGTGCTCCTGCAAGTGCCTTAGAGAGTCTGGTGTGGTCCAGGAGCCTGCAGCTTTTCTCTGTGTACAGCACTCTGGACTGAGTGTAACCCTGACTGAATCATGGCCTGCGGCAGGGTCTGGGTGCTCCCAGCTGGTTTTGAAGGGAATGTGGGTGGCCTAATCTCTGGCAGAAATCTGAGTACACTCTCCGTGGGCCTGGAGCCCCGTGAGCACTCACAGAGCCACTGAACAGTGGCTGGGGGCGTGCACCACCTCTGATAGACTGCACTGTGAGCAGAATTTTGTGGAGGGGAGTGTGTGTTCTGGACCAGCAGAGGGGAGCAGACTGAGGCTTCTCTGTGACACGGAGGTCTGGGTATGTACAGGCAGATTCCTTGTTTGGACTCTCCAAAAAGGTGAAAAAGCTACAAGGCAAAAAAGCTACAGAGAGTAGCTTCAGAGAGTGAAAGACTGAGAAACTGGTTTCCACAGAATGCAGCCCCTTGGCTGGGGGTCAGGGTGACTCAACCCAAGCAAGATCGACTGGAAAACAATGTGGCAGGTCCCTCCCCCAGAAGACAAGTCAAAAAAACAAAAGCACAATAACTACAGGGTCCCCATAAAATTTTAAACCCCCAGCATCAGGGGAAATCAATATATTAAGCTCCTGATAATACCCTCAAACCTGTATATTTCATAGATAGAAGTTTTTTTTTTCCTTTCTCATTTTCTTTCTATTTTTTTTTTACTCCTGTTTTCACATTTCTTGTTTTTTGTTTTTTTTTTTTTAATTTTTTTTAAACTACTTAACATTACAACTAGAGGCTTAACACAAAGAGAAACCCAGGAAAACCTGAAATAACCTTCCTCGCCTGGAAGGAGTTATAACCACCCTCCCATGTTATCCTTCTGTCAGTGTTTCTATGTATTTGCTTTTTGTTCTGGTATTATATAAATCTTATTTTGGGGTTCATTCTGACTAGGTTCTTTTATTTCTTGCCATTTACTTTTGTCGGTCTATATGTTTGTTTGTGTTAGTTTACATATCTTATAAATCTTATTTTTGGGACCCATTCTGGCTGGGATTTCTTCTTTTTCTCTTTCTCTCTATCTTTTTTTATCCTTATTCTTTCTTTTCGGTGGTGAATTCCAATTGCTCCAAAACCTTCCAGGGTGCACCCTGCCTGGAACATGGGCAATATATCCAGCTATACATCATCTCATCCACTTCTCATCAAAATGACTAGGAGGAAGAACAGCCAACAGAGGAAAAACCAAGAGACTGCACCCTCTCCCTCAGAACTATTGGACATGGACATAAACAGTATGTCAGAAAGCGAATTCAGGAAAACAATTATCCAGGCAATGACTAGGATAGAGAAAAACATTAATGACAACATAGAATCTCTAAGGGCAGAAATGAGAACCAGTAGAGCAGATGTAAAAAATGCTATCAGTGAGATCCAATCTAATCTAAAGAGTCTAACAGCTAAAGTTATGGAGACAGAGGAGAGAATTAGTGATCTAGAGGATAAAATGGTTAAGAAGAAAAGTCAGGAGGAGAGCTAGAGCAAACTGCTCAGGAATCATGAGAAGAGACTTGGGGAAATAAATGATGCCATGAAACATTCCAACATCAGAATTATTGGAATCCCAGAGGGAGTAGAGAAAGAGTCTAGAAGACTAGAAGATATAGCTGACCAAATTCTGATTAAAAATTTCCCAATCTGGGGACGCCTGGGTGGCTCAGTTGGTTAAGCAGCTGCCTTCGGCTCAGGTCATGATCCCAGGGTCCTGGGATCGAGTCCCGCATCGGGCTCCTTTGGTCGGCGGGGAGCCTGCTTCACCCTCTGCCTCTGCCTGCTTGTGTTCTCTCTCTCTCTCTGTCAAATAAATAAATAAATAAAATCTTTAAAAAAAATAAAAA
>CM053604.1:61903954-61934546 GCA_028646535.1 Procyon lotor | reverse complement strand
GAGATTCCTCAAGAAATTAAAAATAGAGCTACCCTAGGACCCTGCAATTGCACTACTGGATATTTACCCCAAAGAAGCAAATGCAGTACAAAGAAGGGCCACATGTACCCCAATGTTCATAGCAGCAATGGCCACAATCACCAAACTATGGAAAGAGCCAAGAAGCCCTTCAACAGATGAATGGATAAAGAAGATATGGTCCATATATACAATGGAATATTATGCCTCCTTCAGAAAGGATGAATATCCTACTTTAGTATCAACATGGAGGGGACTGGAAGAGATTATGCAGAGTGAAATAAGTGAAGTGGAGAGAGTCAATTATCTTATGGTCTCACTTCATGTGGACCATAAGGAAAAACGGAGGGCATTGTGAGAAGGAAAAGAAGGGTGAATGGGGGGAAATTGGAGGGGGCGATAAACCATGAGGAACTGTGGACTCTGAGCAACAAACTGAGGGTTTTGGAGGGAAGGGGTTGGGCGGTTGGGCAAGCCTGGTGGTGGGTATTGAGTAGGGCACATATTACATAAAGCACTGAGTGTGGTGCATGAACAATTAATCTTGTAATACTGAAAAAATAAAATAAACGTATTTGGGGGAAAAAAAAGAAAGCTGAAGTAGCTATACTTACATCAGACAAAACCAAGATATAATAAAAGACAAAAAAAGAGCGTTATATAATGATAAAGAGCTCAATCTAACCATAAGGTCGAACATTTGTAAATATTTATGCACCCAATATAGGAGCAAATATAAGCATATATACATGTATATACATAATATATATTATCTATCTATCTATATATATATATTGATATACATATAAATATATAAAAAGCAAATTTTAACAGATCTAAATGGAGAAATAGACAGCAATACAGTAATAGAAGAGGAGACTTAACACCCAATTGCATCGACTGGTAGATCATCCAGACAGAAAACTGATAAGAAAACACGGGCTTTAAATGACACACATTAGGCCAGATGGCCTTAATGGTATTTACAGAACATTCCATCCCAAAGCAACAGGATACACAGTCTTCTCAAGTGCACATGGAACATCTTCCAAGATGGATTATATGTTAGGCCCAAAACAAGTCTTAATAAATTTAAGAGGATTTAAATTATTTCAAGAATCTTTTCCAACCTCATTGGTGTGAAACTAGAAATTAATTCCACAGAGAAAACTGGAAATTCCATAAATATGTGGAGATTAAACAACATGCAATTGAACATCCAATGAATAAAAGAAAAAGTCAAAAGATAAATCAAAAAATACTTTGAGACAAACAAAAATGGTAAGGTAAGATATCAAAATCTATAGGATGCGGCAAAAGCAGTTCTAAAAGGAAAGTTCACAGCAATAACTGCCTACCTCAAAACCAACAGAAGTATTTTAAAAGAAACTAATTACACCTCATGGAACTAGGAAAAAAAAAAAAAGCCCAAGGTTAGTGGAAGGAAGGAAATAACAAAGATCAGAACAAAAATAAAATAGAGACTAAAGGATAGTAGAAAATGTGAATGAACCAAGAGAGAGTTCTCTGAAGAGATAGACAAAATGTCCAAACCTTAAGCTGGACTCATCAAGGAAAAAATAGTGAGAATTCAAATAAATAAAATCAGAATGAAAGAGGAGGAATTACATTCCTCCTTATTACAAATTATTTTTTACAAATTATTATTATTACAAATAATGCCACATAATAATAAATAAAAATAATGTGCCAAATAATGCCACAGAAATACAAAGGACCATAAAAGAGTACTATTAGACAACCTAGAAGAAATGGATAAATTCCTAGAAACATGAAACTTAACCAAAATTAAATCAAGATGAAATAGAAAATCTATTTCTATTAGACTTATTACTAGTACAAATATTGACTCTGTAATCTAAAGTCTCTGAACAAAGTCCAGGATCAGACAGTTTCAGTAGGGAATTCTATCAAACTTTGAAAGAATTAATACCTTCCTTCTCAAACTCTTCCAAAAAATATAAGAGGAGGAAACTCTTCCAAACTCATTTTATAAGGCCAGCATTACCCTAATACCAAAACCAGACAAAGATGCCACAAGAAATGTGAGGGGCATAGATGCAAAAAATCCCTGAGGGGCATAGATGCAAAAAATCCTCAGCAAAATATTAGGAAACCAAATTCAACATGCAGCAAAAGGATCACATACTATGATCAAGTGGGATTTCTTTCGAGGATGCAAAAATGGTTCAACAAATGCAAATCAATGTAATATACCATATTTAATGAAGGACAAAAATTAATATGATCATTTCAATAGATGCAGAAAAAATCTGACCAAATTCAACATCCTTTTAGGATAAAAATTCTCGACAAAGATTGCTGGAGCAATCTTGGGAAAGAAAAATGAAGCTGAACAATAGATTGTCCAACTGTCCCCTGGTTTTCAACTATATTACAAAGTTATAGTAATTAAGAGTATGGTACTGACATAAAAACAGATCCATAGGCAAATGGAACAAAATAAATTAAACCCTTCTAATTAATTTAAACCCTTCAAATTAAACCCTTGCAAAAATGGTCCATTTTAATTTATAACAAAGGAGCCAAGAATATAAAATAGGGAAAGGACAATCTCTTCAATAAATGGTGTTGGGAAAAGTGGATAACCAAAAGGAGAAAGAATGAAACTGGACCATTATCTTACAGTAAACACAGAAATTAAATAGATATTAACTCAAAATGGCTTAAAGACTTGAATATAAGACCTAAAATCATAAAACTACTAAGAGAAGACAGAGGAGGTAACTTCTTGCTAAAGGTCTTGGTAATGATTTTTTAAATCTGAAACCAAAAGGAAAAGCAATAAGAGCAAAGATAAACAAGTGGTACTACACCAAACTAAAAAGCTTCTTAACAGCAAAGGAAACCATCAGCAAAATGAAAAGGCAGCCTACCTAATGGGAGAAAATATTTACAAATCATATGTCTGACAAAGGGCTAGTACTCAAAATATATAAAAATCTCATACACCTCAACAGCAAAATGATGGAATATTATGCCTCCATCAGAAATGATAAATACCCAAATTTTATATCAACATGGACAAGACTGAAAGAGATTATGTTGAGTGAAATAAGTCAAGCAGAGAAAGTCAATTATCATATGGTTTCACTTACATGTGGAGCATAAGGAAAAAGATGGAAGACATTGGGAGAAGGAAAGGGTGAATTGGGAGAAATCAGAGGGGGAGACGAAACATGAGAGACTGTGGACTCTGATAAACTGAGAGTTTTGGAGGGGTGGGGGTTGGGGGGTTTGGTGAGCCTGGTGGTGGGTATTGAGAAGGGCACATATTGCATGGAGCACTGGGTGTGGTGCATGAACAAGAATCTTGGAACACTGATAAAATAAAAGTTTAAAATTTAAAAATAAAAAAATGATTTAAAATGGGCAGAAAGATCCAAATAGACATTTTTCTAAAGAAGATGTACAGATAACTAACAGGTTCATGAAAATATGTTCTACATCATTAATCAGGAAAATGAAAATCAAAACTACAATGAGATATCACCTCATACATGTTAGAGTGGCTATTATCAAAATGAGTAGGAATAACAAGTACTGGCAAGGATAAGGAGAAAAGGGAACCGTTGTGCACCATTAGTGGGAATGTAAATTGGTGCAGCCACTATAGAAAAAGAGTGGAGCTTCTTAAAAAAAAAAAAAACAAAAACACACACACATATGTATATATATTGCTACCACACGATTCAGCAATTCCACTTCGGGGTATTTTTCTGAAGAAAACAAGAACATTAATTTGAAAAGATATATGCACTTCCATGTTCACTGCAGCATTATTTACAATAACCAAGATATGGAAACATCCTGATAGCAAATCTATCACCAGAAATGAGCTGTCACAAGTAGGAGACTCTAAAATGTTGAATTGGTAAAAAAGCGATAAAGCAAGGGAAAAGATGATCCATTTCACTCTTCAAAGTTTAGTGGTTAAATGATCCTTCTTGTGTGAAATTGAAGCATTTGACTAAATGTTTGCTCATCTGGGGAACTGACAGGAAATTTTCAGAATTCTGGTGTTCTGGCTACTTCTTGCATCTTTTAGTTAAGTCCTCAAGAAAGAGTTATTCTTGGGCTAACATTTATGTATTGGAAAGCAGAGAAGGAATAAAATACAATTCTGGTTAAAGAAGTTCTTTACGTCTATGGAACATAATTAGAATCCAATAATGTGGAGGTTTGGGGAGTTTAAAAAGCCAAACTTTCTCCTCCAATCTGAGGTAAGCAGAGAGTGGGAATGAAGACTGAGTAGACTAGTTGACTGGAGCAAAAGGAAAGCCTCTAGGCCCAGACTCCTAGTAAACATCTCCAGTTAAACATTATTCACTTAGTAAAGGAGACACTTATGTTTAAACTATAGATGAAAAGGACAAATTATGTATGAGGCTTCCCACAGCATGCTATTCTTCTGAATTTCCTCATGGCAAAGGCCATTAAATGATGATGATCGCAGATTTGGGGGAAGGGATGGAGGACACTCTGATGTCTATGGCTGGGAAGACTCCCTGGGAAAAGACTTCCTGGGAAAAATTCCTTACTGAGCCAGCTTTCTTTTTTTTTTTTTTTTTAAAGATTTTTTTTATTTATTTATTTGATAGAGAAAGAGATCCCAAGTAGGCAGAGAAGCAGGCAGAGAGAGAAGGGGAAGCAGGCACCCTGCTGAGCAGAGAGCCCAATGTGGGGCTCGATCCCAGGACCCTGAGATCATGACCTGAGCTGAAGGCAGCGGCTTTAACCCACTGAGCCATCCAGGTGCCTCCTGAGCCAGCTTTCTGGCTAGATTGTCAGGCCACGGAACTGAACGCAAATGACTTAGAAGCCAACCGAATTTTTTTTTTTTTTTAAGATTTTATTGATTTGACAGAGAGAGAGAGAGGAAAATCACAAGTAGGCAGAGAGAGAGGGGGAAGCAGGTTCCCTGCTGAGCAGAGAGCTCAATGTGGGGCTCGATCCCAGGACCCCGAGATCATGACCTGAGCCAAAGGCAGAGGCTTTAACCCACTGAGCCACCCAGGCACCCCAGCCAACCAATTTTTTAAGGGAAATGCATTGCCAAGGTGACTGTAAACCTCACCAAGAGTGTATTTTCATAAGGAAAGGTAAGGCATTTTCCACATGCCTACCCCCAAAATGCCCACAGTATTATGGACAAGGAAGTTGTCACTACCTAAACATGGAGCTGTCAGATTTGCAGAACAAGGGATTTAGCCAACTACCAGAATTTATTGTATTCACTCTTATTTTTAGCATAACATGAAGGATGCCATGAATCAGTACCACTGTGTTTTATTTTCCCCTTTTTTTGAAGGAGAGTTTTTATGTTAGTAGTCTTTCCTATTCTCTACTATAAGAAGTTTTCAAACTTGGGCAGAGAGTGAAACATATCTTTTCAGCTAAAGTATAAATTATTCATTGGACTCTAACCTGTTGGAAAGGAATACACTTAACACAGAAATCCTCATCTTGAATTTGCTTTAGTAACTGTATGAGTCCTTGTGTTATCTTGTTTTGGAGGAAGGCATAAACATATTTCAAATAGGCATGGCCATTTCTGGAGGTGCCTATGCATGGGAAGAATGTGCATTTGTATGCAGGATAGCTAAACATGTGGCCATTAGTGATGTCACTGATTGTCATCCTGATATCCATTACATTCCTAAGTGAGTAAAATTTTATTCTGCTTTCCAGTATTTTTTGTAGGAACAGGATAATGTTGATCAATATACTGTGGTTTCTGAGAGAAAGCTTCTTCAATCTCAAGAATGAAACACAAAGAATAACAGATTCCTCTTATTAGGATGTGGCTATGTCTGGAAGTAAAGTTTGGAAATGCGGCTGCCATCTTGTTACTAGCCTAAAGTTCATGCTATTACCAGTGACAAGGTAGAACGCTTGTCACTGGTAATATAAAATATTTACAATAATATTATATATATCACATATATATATATTTATATATATATAATATAATATAATATAATATAATATAATATAATATAATATAATATAATATAAAAACTTTAAAATAATAAAGAAATCACTCAGGCACTGGATGACATTATTGACCACTGCGCCTGAAGGTCATTGTACCTCAGACTACTCTTTGCAGACATTGCCTGAACAGGCTCAAGATGAGGTTTTCTGTGATTTGCAGATCAAAAAATTCTAAACAATACAAAAGATTGTCAGTGGGTAGAATTGAATCCAAATTTCAAATACAATCATAAGCACCTACTACTGTCTATAAAAGTAATAATATTAATGAATAACTCTAGCTTGCCCATTTTATTGTTTCCTATTTTTCCAACTCTACAATTCTAAACCAGAAAACATACATTTATGAAAACTAAAAAAGAAACATAATTTAAAATATAAATTGTAAAGGAATCACCAGACTTTACAATTTTTTTCTAGCCTAAGAATTTATAAACTTGAACATAGGCTAAAACAGTAAGAACAAAAATAATGGACAGAATGTTATATTTTTAAGTGGTATACCATTGCAGATACCATGCTAGTTACACCATTTGATCCTCAAAAGAGATTGATAATGTCATTTTGGGAACAAGAAAATTAAAGCTCAGTAAAGTTAAAGGAAATAAATTTCAAACCTTCTTTCTCAGACACAACACATTTTCTTGAAGAAAATGATTATATCCCAAAATAAAGAAAGTGAAGCAGCACAAATATAGTCCTGTGTTACACAAAATTGTAACTATGATCACTACTTTTCTAATTTGGCAATGTTATAAGACTTTATTTTAAATTTTAGAAGATAATGTGAAGCTGTTAATTCAAAACATAATCACTGAATCAACCGAACTCAGAGCATTCTTCTGAGTACAAACAAAACAAAACATGACAGGTTGGAAGGCTTCGGGAAAGCATCCTTGGTATAATTGCCATCAACTACTGAAGGCTTAAAAATATGCTAAAGACTGAAAGAAGATAGCAATTATTTTGTTCTATGCACTTTTTCTGTCAAAGAAACATGCCTTATAAGACAATTTCAGACTTTTCAAACACAGAATCTCTCATTGATTTATTACTTGAGACATTATATCTTTAAATTAATTTTAGCAAAACCTAAAAAAATTAGCATTATGTATATATTTTTAAATTTAGTTTCTCTAAGGATATGCTAAATTTTTTCTTAGTTCAAATAGGTATGCTATTTTCCTTTAATAGTTTAAAAATACAGTCATAATTGACCATTATAACAGGAAATTATATTTTCTCTCTATTTTTTTTATTTTTTTCACTTTATTTTTGTAAATATAAAGTGTTGGTTCTAAAGAAATTTCATTAGAGCTTATCTATTTTAAAACCATTTCTGTTGCACAAATTGTTAATTTTCCCTGCAAATTTTTTTCCATAATGAGGTTATTTAGGAACTGTCAGATTTTTTAAATTACTATTTAAAATTACTCAGAGAGAAGTAAAGTCAATCTACATTTTGCTATGTATTAAAGAAACTATGATGTATAGGGAAGTATGGAAAACGTGGATTACCCAAGGATAATATATATGATTGCCATTAGGCAATGCAGTCATTTATTGTGATTGTATGTTCAAATATAACTTAAGAAGGATTATAATTGTCAAATTATAAAAAGTATTAAAAATGAAAATATACTCAAAATTTAATGATTAAGATTAATTCTGAATTTAGAAGTATTTAGTACTTAATAAAACTGGATTGTACACGAATACCCAGTATTACCAAGTTATGAGAATTTACAAAACTGCTACATAGATGCAAGGCAAAATCATATCAGTAGACATTACTAGTGCTCACCAGGAACCACTTCTTCCTTACTTCTCTTGGTTAGGTAAGGCTTTGGGACAAGTTCTGCCTCAAGGGCTACAAACTAAAATTAAGTATGCCTCTTCTGGGATAAAGCCCTGAAGAACAGGCATGAACTCACCATATATTCCCTTTTGCTGGTGTCATGACCAACAAGGTGCAGCTACAAGATATATGGTGCCTTCCATAGCCTGGGATCCTGAATGATTTATGGAGCAGAGCCTTGGGTACATAACTGACATGTAACAAAAGCAAGAAGTAAACTTTTGTTAGCTTAAACCACTGAAATTTTGTAATAATCTGTTACCGACACATAATTAGCCTATTGTAACTAACATAAATCTTCAGGATAAATAATTTTCTGCAATGTTAAGATATGGGAAAAGAAGAACACATTTACCAATTCATGTTATATATCTGGTAAAAAATCACCTGCTGTCATTCTACACACAAAACAAAGTATTTTTTTTTAATCTGAAAGGATCTAAGAATCTAATTAAGCTGATGATAAATTTTAAGTCTAATGATTGTTATTTTTAGCATTGGCACAATTTATGATTAAATCATTATGAATAGAATTATTAGCATTTAAAGTGTAAAGTAGATCTGTTTCTAAAGCTATTCTGGGAAGCATTATATACATATATACATATGTATTAAAATATAATAATTATATATATGCATATATACACACATATTTGTAGTCTCCAAGATGCTTTACCTACCCCTGTTTGCTGAATTGAGTAAGAACAGAATGGCTGCAGGTCGCCTAGTGCCTATGTTGGGACATCAGAAAGACAGGAGAAAACTTCCTTCACATTTGCTCGACAGCTTTTAGCGCTGGTAGTCCAGGCAAATATAAAAACGTAAGAAATAATTTGTTTTTCTTCAGTCTAGTGTGAACAGTATTGGACATGTAGACTTTTGTTTTCTTACGGCAATACTTAAAAATCATGAACATTTTGACATTTCTTCCCTTTATTTTAAACCAAGAGGGCAATAGCAGAAAAAAGTTTCTAAAAATCCACTGTTTTCCCGAGTTCTGTGAAGTTTGTGCAATTTTTACTTCTTAATTCAGTCCAAGGTTAATATGTGCTAACATGTGGGACAGAATATAAGTATACATATTATAATATATCAGATTATACATACTAACATGAAAGTCTTTAAACACATCATTATTAACAAAATGTGTCCACAAAAGCAGAAAAATAGCCCTAACTATATAATAAACGTTAACATTCAAAATCATAAAATTGAGTTCATGACAAATGAACTAAAAAAGTACTGATATGATTCCTTTTTTGTGTCCCTTAATTAATTAATTTATTTATGCAAGTATAATTGACATACAGTTATTAGTTTTAAGTATGTAATATAATTCAAAATTTCTATGATTTCTCATATTTGGTGATTCTATAAAGTAAACCTGGCTACAACTAGCTGTATAATAAACATTGACAACATATGATATTATACAACATATTATTTTTTTTCTATATTTAGAGTGCACACTCTCAACATGTGATTAAAAAATCATGTATTTTGGTTAGAAATTCTAGAAAAATATCACCCCTCTCTTATTTTTCTTCCTTAAATACTGAAAACACAGATTGTCTCCTGGTTAAAGTAAGACTTCACTATAGGTAACAGTTTATAAATAACAATTTATATTTGTTAATTTGTTTTGACAACCTCTTCCTCTTTGAAAACTCATTTAAGCCTCATCACAATTCTATGAGGTAAACACTATTAATAATTACCATTTTTAAATAAGGAAACTGTGATATAAGAGGATGAAATAACTTGCTCAAGGTCACACAGACAGTATATGGCAGAGGTAGGGCTTGAACCCAAGCAGTTTGGTTTCAGAGACTGTGCATCTATATCTGCTAAGCATCTGTTACACTTTCTAAACCACCCACTGAAAAATAGCCATAATAATGTAAGACTGGAACGCCTGAGTGGCTCAGCCGTTAAGCACTTGCCTTCAGCTCAGGTCATTATCTGGGGGTCCTGGGATCCAACCCTGCGTTGGTCTCCCTGCTCAGTGGAGAGCCTGCCTCTCCTTTTCCCTCCCCTTCTGCCCTTCCCCAGCCCTCGCTCATGCTCGCTCTCTCTCAAATAAATACGATCTTAAAAAAAAATAATGTAAGACAAAAACATTTTGCTCATAATTTCAATAAAGAAATTGTTCTGGGGCGCCTGGGTGGCTCAGTGGGTTAAAGCCTCTGCCTTCGGCTCAGGTCATGGTCCCAGGGTCCTGGGATTGAGCCCTGCATCAGGCTCTCTGCTCGGCAGGGAGCCTGCTTCCCTCTCTCTCTGCCTGCCTCTCTGCCTGCTTGTGATCTCTCTCTCTCTCTGTGTCAAATAAATAAATAAAATCTTTAAAAAAAAAAATTGTTCTTTGCTTCCATCTGAATCAGTGTTCCCTGATGTTTTCTGAGGGTGACTTATTCACACACACAACAGTTTGTACACAATCTGTAATCCTTATAAAAAGCAACCACTACTCACTTACAGACTGCACACTTCTTTCTTACAGGCTGTAAGGAAAGAAGAGAAACCTGAAGGAGACATAGTCAAAGGGCATCATTCAAGATGTCAAGAAGGTGACCTCAAAGCAATCTGTAGTTTAAAAGTATTAAACAACTTAGTGATCATAATAATATATTCTTAAAAGTCAATTATAATTTTAGTGTGATAATAAAACCATGCCCTCAGCAGTTCTCTAGTGGTGGGACTGTTTCTTCCCACTAGAAGGTTCCTGGCTACTTCCTTCTTCCTACTCTCTCTCTTCCTCCTCACTTCCTTCCATACTCTTCTATCTGCCTTTTATTAGGCATTATCTCTTCAGTCACTGTCAGACTTGACAGTTGTGTACTCAACATATCTATTGTGTACTTAGCATATCTATCTCCAACAAGAAGCCTGAATCCCAGATAATGTACAATCTTTACTGTGGGATTTGAAACTATAGAACTATATCAGAAGTCAGAGTAAAAGATTCACCGGGGGCCTAAGGAGCTTCACCATTAGCATTGTAAGGACAAGTAAAAATTAAAAGAGGTTTAATTCCCCCTTCTGAAAATAATAGAAGAGATTTCTCTTCCTTCCATTTTCTTAGAGAATTTACTTTAGTAAACTTATAACTGTAAGCACTTTTTCCCATTTCTGAAATTGACATAAATCTTTTTGTAAGCTGGATAGGCTTTTTGTCAGCTTTAAGACAGAGGGACTTATGGGCGCCTGGGTGGCTCAGTGGGTTAAAGCCTCTGCCTTCAGCTCAGGTCATGATCTCAGGGTCCTGGGATTGAGCTCAGCATCAGGCTCTCTGCTCAGCAGGGAGCGTGCTTCCCCCTTTCTCTCTGCCTGCCTCTCTGCTTATTGTGATCTCTCTCTCTCTCTGTCAAATAGATAAATAAAATCTTTTAAAAAATAAATAAAAAAAAAAAGACCCAGGGACTTCTTTCTCAGAGACCTGGGGGCCACCTTTCTGAAGCATAGACATCAAGGGAGATAGCACCCTATCCACTTTTTGGACACCTTTCTCGAAGCTGCAAAACTACCTCATTACATAAAAGATATGAAAAGCTTGTTTCTCTACTGGATAAAGCCAACTGATTAATATAGATGGTCCCACCAATTACCAGGTAAATTCAGGATGAACTATGTGTGACAAAGATGATGCTATCAAGTTTCCTTTATCAGAGGACTGAGTATGGTTTATTTTGAAAACACATACCTAATGGGTTGTATCCACTTGACTACAAAAAAGAGTGAGATCTCTGTCTTTGTGCTCTCTTTGTGGATTGCCTGTTACACACTTCACATTCTGGTTTAATGCTTACTCAATAATAAAAGTGTTTTCTTTCTCTGTTACCTTTGTAGAGAGGATCTCTGAGTTGGGTGAATAGTTTATTTTTAATTCTATTTTCCCAGCAACAGGGTAGATGTGCTGAAGCCAGCAAGGCATTTTGTACTCTTTAGTGGAACTCTCAGGAGTTCATATGTTGTTTTCAAATACTGATGATACAGAGCATGGTTTCATCATTATTTTAAGTTTGGAAATAAGTGGCAACTGGATAAATGAGATGTTATTACACATGTCATGGCATAGGCAAAGCTATGTGGGCACATACAGTCTACATGGCATTTCATGGAAGTAAGATATTCCATACAGTTGAATTTTTCAGAGAACTGAGGCTTAAAGTTTTAAGTTAAAATATATTCATTTAATATTATTGTTGTTGTTTTTAAGATATTTTATTTATTTATTTAACAGAGAGAGATCACAAGTAGGTTGAGGGGGAGACAGAGAGAGAGGGGGAAGCAGGCTCCCCGCTGAGCAGAGAGCCAGATGCTAGTGGGCTGAGCCAAAGGCAGAGGCTTTAACCCACTGAGCCACCGAGGCGCCCCATTATTGTTCTTGTTGTTATTGTTATTTGCTGAGTACACTTAAAATATATAAATAGCAAGTAGCAAGAGTTGAGTCCTTCATTGTCCTTCTATAATAGTTGAATATAGTACATTAACACATAACCTATTATATACAAATATGGATATACTTGACTACTGCCCCCAGAGATGTTGGTATCTTTTTGAATAAGGAAGGAGTTTGTACTGTCTGTGTGTTTTCTTTTTTTTAACCTATGCCAGTTCACTGTTCATTTTCAGTAGTTAATAGGTACTTGCTAATTGTTTAATGATTGCACATTGTGTTTGTGTGTATGTGTGTGTGTATGAGAGAGAGAGAGAGAAATTAAATATAGGTATGCTGTTGATTGCTCAACAAGGTATTCTGAACATTTTTGGTGTTGTCTGCTTTATTAGGTATAGCTACTATGAGTGTTAGCTAACAAAGGTTCATAGCTGCTTCCTTTTCTAGAGAGTTTCCATTAGCCTATGGGAAGCTGCTTTACTTATGAGATTACCAGCTCTCTACCCCAAAGTCATAACTTATACATACAGGTACAAAACCCTAGCCTCTGTGCCTCAAGGTGGGACCAACTATATGGTAAAAGTGATGCTACAGGTTTCTCCTGTCCCCATCCAATTAGACAGAATACAGACTCCAATAGACGCCCATTTTCATGCTTATAGACTTCCTTCATCTTTCCTAACTTCCTTCATTCCCTTATCTTGAGGAAACAAAATATTCAAGAAAAATAAAGAACAATTATGCTTTTAGACATAGTCTTCTAGTATTTTCTATTTGTATATGTATATTTATAAAAGTATTTCCTATTAGAGTTTACTATATTGTGATTATATTATATATCTATATCCTATTCTTCCATTTAATATTTCCATTGTCTATCTGCAATACCAAAAGAGAGTTTTGACTAGCAAATTTCTGGTAACACCTCTCTTCTTATACTCTGTTCTGCTTTGCATTTCCCTATGGTCCTTACTATATTATACCTTTGACAACTGTTAGGTGTGTACATGGTTCACCCCTTTGGTTTATTAGTACCTTAAGGCAGAAACTAAATTGAATACTTTTTACATCCTTTAAAATGGTTAATAAAGTGCCTTGTACATATCAATTTAAAAAAAAACTGCAGTACAATCAAAATATGCTAAAGTGAAAGTATTAGTTTTATAGTTATGAATAGAAAAAGTTAATCTAAAAACACAATGACCAAAATCACAATTACCAATCACTTGGTATCTGACATTAATATTTTTTGGAACTATTTTACTCTATTGACATTATTTTAATCAAGATGTATTTAAAAACATTTCTTCTCACATCCACTGTAAATGATTTTTATATCCTTTTGAAATCATTTTGAAAAACTCAGATTCAGCACCTAATACTCTAATACATTTAATATATTTTCTTTGTAAAATAACAAATTAGAATGAATTTTTAATATCCAACTCACGTAGCATAAAAGTAAGCACCTAAAAGGTTTCAAATTGTCAGTTGTACAGTTTGAACCAATCCTAAATGGCAATAGGCTAGCATTTTAGGAAATGTCTCCTTATCTTTTTTTTTTTTAATGTCTCCTTATCTTAAAAACTTTTTGCTCTGCTACAAATTGAGTTGTACAAGGGTAATTCTCCATGGAAGAGTGCTTGGAGGAGAAAGCTAGAAAAAAGATGGACAGTTTTCCAATAACAGAAGTGACAGCAGTTTTCTTCTGCTTCTATATAGGTGACAGTAGATATTTATTGTGACTACTATACCTAAAAAATCATTTGACCTCCTTTGTTTTTAATGACAAATACATTTCTCAAGAGTATTCCGTCTAGAAGATCATGGCTCTTTTTATTAAAGAAAAAACAATCCTTCAGGCAACTTTACTTTACTTGGATTGGCATTTTTAAACCTACCAAAATCACTTAAAGCTGTAACCTATTTTCCTATCCACTATGTTGATACAGCTCCACCAAAACACACAAGCAATAATATATGCTTCTTAAAGGTTAATATTGTGTTTCTTAGGTACCACAATTGAACCAAAATGACAAAAATTTATTCAGTTTAGCACAGATCTGTAGTCTGAAATACAGTTTATCTTGAATGCTCCATAATATTTAAATCTTATATAAGTAGGTAAAAAAAATTGTGTAAGTGGCCATTAAATAGCTACACCTAACAGCTACAAATGTGTACAATGGGTCATGTACTCATCTGATCTTCAAAACTACCTAATTCAAACAGTTAGTACTGTTATCATTTCCACTTTGTGATTGAAGAATCTGAGCCACAAAGAGGTTAAGTAACTTGGGCACAATTACATGGCCAAGACTGAAACCCATACACAGTAGAGCCACAGTTTGTATTCTTAACTATATGTACTGAATCTCATAAGACATGACAAATAATGAGAAAAACAAAAGACTGACTTGGATAATACATGCTCTACACTTCGCAGTCCCATCTGCTCGGTACCAACTCTACTACCCACCATTGAAGACTATAAAGTTCTCTGCTACTGGACTTCCTTTGCCGATCACTTAATAACTACTGAAAGATCACTTTTGGGGATCATTAGTTTTCTTATCTTCTTGGCAAATCTGTAGTCAACTCAATTCACTTTCCCTTCAACCCTACATTCTGTCAATTCTCTCCAATGATTCCATCCACCTGATGAAATTTGTGTTCTCTCTCCTGATCCATTCCCGTTTGTGCTTCTCTCGCAAATTGTCTATTTTATCCCTAGAAACACTGTTCCATTGCAAATGAACTGTGAGAACACCCAGTTCAGTGTCTGACCTATCCGAAACCTGACTCTCGCCCAAGCACTTGGATTCTCTTGCATTCTCTCAGTTGGGCATATCTCTTTTTCAGCACTTGATAGGGCCCTCCAGTGCAACTTCCTGATTAACACCTCTCCATAATCTGCAATATTTCTCTAAACTCTGAGGCTCATGTCTCCCCCTACCCATCCTTGTGTCTATTAACTGGCAACCTTTAGGTTTTCACTTTACATTTACTGGAGACTTTTGCATTTGACATCAGTTTTTCTCTCCATTACAACCTTGTTATCATTTGAGTGACTTCAAAGTCCAAAAATATGTAAACAACAACCAAGCCACTAAGTTCTTTGTTCTCTTTATCTGCCATGAAATTCCTATTCCCTGTGATAGGCAGAATTTTGACCCTCTGATCTATGCCTATAGTGTCAAGCTTATGAATATGTTACATCACATGGCAATGGGATTTGTCAATGCAATTAAAATTACTAATCAGTTGGTTTTAAGATAGATTATCCCAAATTACCTCAGTAAATCCAACATAGTCACATGGGCTCTGAAGAGCAGAGCTTTTTTCCAAATAAAAGCAGAAACAGAGATATGGCAGGAAGGGGAGTCAGAGACGTACAATGGGTAAGAAAGACTCCTTGCACCATTGGAGGCAGCTACTTTCAATGTGACAAGAGATGAAGGAGGACTTAAGCTGCTGAGAATGGTTTCTGGCTAAAAGCCAGTAAGGAAATGGGAACCTCAGCCCTGTAGCCACAAAGAAATGAATTCTGCCATCAACTTGAAGGAGCTTGGAAATGGATTTCCTTCCCCTATCCTCCTCACCCTCAGAACCTCCAGATAAGAGCCCCAGCTACTGACATCTTGATTTTTTCCTTGTGAAACCTATACCAGAGGAACCAAACACCTACCCCAGACTTATGACCTACAGCATTGTGACATAATACATTTGAACTATTTTAAGATGCTGAGTTTGTGGTAATTTGTTATAGCAGCAGTAGAAAACTAATATACCACCGCTTTCTAAATATACCACTGCTTTGACTTGCCTCATTGCCTTTAGAATGGTTAATTCCTTCATTCAGAAATAGTCTTCTCTCACCACTAAGTCTCAGCATGTTTCAGTCCTCAGAATCCCTCCCTCCCCCTGGATTATAGCTAAATCAAAGCTCTGAAAATACACAACATACTTGATACTTACATGTATTTGTTTAATGTTTTTCTTCCGTTATTTTGCTATTAGCCATACTACAGATTGTTGCCATACTATATGCCACCACCTAAGACTACTTAAATTTAGTAGGCATTCAGTAAAATCATATTGGATAATAGTTTAATAAAAAGATAATATAAATGGAAAAATAAATTCACTGAACATGGACATGAGTTTTGCAAGATTCATTTTTAATGCAGTAATCTCAGCAAAGATCTACTTTATCCCAGCCTAAAATTCAGTACAAGCATGTTACTTTATGTCTAAAATACAATTAATGTTTCAGTTTCTGAGGCAACTTTGTAAATAGACACTTATCAATCATCCAAATGTATAAATTAATAGGATTATTTTATTGTTATCATAATAACATTTGGTAGTATAAAAAAACCAAATGGTAGTACCACATGGTAGTATAAAAAAATATAAAACACAATGCTAATAAATTCTATTAACAAAATTGCTTTAATGCTTTTAGCAAAAAAAAAAAAAAAAATTCCCTTTTCCATCTGTGTATAGTAAGAATTTATCCCATGTTTGTGCTGTGTGAACACATTCCCAAATTAAAATATAATTTATGACTGAAAGTTTAAAGGAAACTAATCACAAGATTACATCATTACATTAAATTCCATGTTGAATTGCTTGCCATCTAGCTGGAAATTTGTAATTAAATGAGAAATCATCATGTTATTTCAATAGTAAATAATGAAGTATATAGACAACATTGTATTCATTTCATATTTCTATTATATTCATAACATTGCTATTTTTAAAGTTAATTCTGTGATTCTAAAAGTTAATCTCAAAAATGAATGTCATAAATTAGTTTTGTGCATAGACTTCCTTGTAAACTAAATTTTCATTTTTATTTATATATACTTAATCTCTGAACCCGAAGACAAATCCCTATCTTTAAAATGGTAGTAGTGCAGACACCTGGGTGGCTCAGTCAGTTAAGCGTCTGCCTTGGGCTCAGGTCATGATCCCATGGTCTTGGGATCGAGTCCTACGACAGGCTCCCTGTTTGGCAGGGAGTCTGCTTCTCCCTCTGCCTCTGCATCTCCCCCCCGCTTGTGCTCTCTCTTTCTCAAATGAGTAAATGTTCAAAAAAAATTTTTTTTTAAAAATAAAATTGAGTAGTAGTGCACAAGTAACTTACATTCTTAGGCATTAGTTTTGTTTTCAAACAAATAGAAAATAGCATTAGAAATTTTGTGACTGAAATTGGAAATTCTCATTCTTGACATTTGGATATAAGTAATAATAATAACACATTATTATTTTTTCTTAGTCATACAAATATAACAGCTAAACATCCACTCATCAACACTGTATTGCTATGGGGAATAAAATAATTGGCAACTTATGTTTTAAATTAGACTTATGTATCTTTAAAATATGCTTAAATATTTTAAAAATTTTGAAAACAGTATAATTTAGTAATTTTCAACTGGTTCTGAACATTCAAATCACTGATATTTTAAAGGTTCACCAGGTGATTTTTTATGCAGAGCCAGAATACCTATATAGTAGAAATATTTTGGCTTTGGAACAAAGCAGGCATGTTCTAATTCAGGTTTTACCACCTACTGCCCATGTACTTGGCCAAAACAGTAAACTGTATTGGACCTCAATTTACTCATCTATGAAGTAAAGATAATGTGATCTATATGTTTAAAAAAACTAAGAATTTAAAAAAAGTATAGAATGTTCCCAAGTATCTAGTAAAACAGGTTTTTTTTTTCTCCTTTAGGTTTCAAATGGTGACATATTAATACACTAACAAAGTACTGCATATGAAAAGGCACAGGGTATCTATTTTAGTTTCCCGGCAAAAATCAGAATATCAATGCAAAATGATTATCCTAATAACTTCTTTCATAGGAACAAAAGAATGCCAAGCTACAGCCAATTAGGAATCTCAATTTCTGAAATAAATATTCTATTTTTTAAGGTATTAGAATATGATTTTGTTGCCTGACAGTTTCTAAGAAATAATAATAATAATAATAATAATAATGCTGCCAAAGAAAGAAAACATGATTTAAGAGGCATGGATCCTGAAATACTAGATCCTGAGTTAGATACAGTGATATCACTTCAATGCATAACTTGTAGCTTCAAGAGTACCAGGAACAGCAGGTAGGTATAAGAGAGTAATAGATTTAGTAAGACTACTGGCTTTCTTTAAAATTCTTTTTCCTGGGGCACTTGCCTGACTCAGTCAGTACAAGATGTGACTCTTAATTTTGGGGTTGTGAGTTAGAGCCCCATGTTGTAGGTAGAGTTTACTTAAAAAACTTGTCTTCCTAAAAATAGGTTTTAATTATTTATAATATATTTTCTTTCCTAGTTACATACACCAGCTACATGGAAATACAATTCAAATTTAGTTTAGATACTGTGCACTTTACATGATTTTTTCAACTGAATAAATAATCCCATTGAAATGCATGTTAAATACTTTGGGAGAGTGCATTTAATATGCCTAATATAGTATACTAAAAAAATTCATGTTTCTTTTTAATTTAATCACAGAGTGATACAATTAGAAAATCTTAGCTCAATTAGTATAATGAGTAAAAAATTAGATGCAAAAATAAAAATGACTTACCCGAGGTAACAGAGTCAGTAAGCAGCAGAACCTATAATGGAACATTAATGCTCTGACGTTCAGTTGGGCTATTTTTTGTTTTTCCCATAAAAGGGTAACTCAGGAGAAACAGGTCAGCTCTTATAGCTGATCAACTGTCATTTAGGAAAGGCCTAAAATACATACATATATATATATATATATATATACACACACACACACACACACACACACACACACATATATATATATATATAAAATACATATATGTTTTTTTTTCCCATGGGAAGCAAAGCTACCTTTTTCAGTTCACTCAACAAGGCAATATATTTACTGATATTTCCTACATTGTGTTCCGTTAACATTTTTAAATTCCATGTTACTGAACTTATTTTATAAAGATTTTATCCTATTTACTTATTTGAGAGAGAGAGAGAGAGAGCACACATGTGAGCAGGGGAAGAAGCCGTGGGTGAGGGAGAAAGAATCTCAAGCATATTCCAAGCAGACTCCATGCTGAGTGAGGAATCCAAAGCAGCTCTCAATCTCAGGACCCTGAAATCACGACCTCAAGGGTCAGATGCTTAACTGACAGAGTCACTCAAGTGTCCCCAAACCTATATTTTATAAAGAACAGAAAGCAGTGCATAAAATTTCTGGGTTTTCATAATTTTCACTAAGACCAATCACAAAGATCACACGTGGGATACACTGATATTTTAGGAAATTCTGGAGTTAACACGCCATCTTTCTCTAACCTTTGCCAGAGTCTAGTAACTATCATTTAGCACCGGGAAGGTCTCCTTTATATCCAACATATTATCCTAACATGCTATTGTTAGGTCCATTTCATTGAGTATTGTGTTTCAATCTTCTTCGTTTTTGGTTAAACAATCTCTATTAGTTTAATTTCTCCTTGTAGGAAGCATTTCCATTGTGTCTTCCATTTTATTCTTCTATTACCTTTCTAGTAAATACCCACAAACATATTTGCTAATTCTCCCCTGGGAGCTGCACAACAGCAACTGCATACGGTTGAAACATAGAAAGAAAAAAAAGAAAAAGAAAAGATCTGCAAAACTCTGTTCCAACTGGGATTCTTATGATTAAAAGGATAAAGACTGCACCTAAAAGACTGGAAGGGTGTATTGAATGGATGGAGGTTTCTGTGATTTGTTCTGCATGACCAATCACCCTGACCTGCATGTACCAGGCAGGCTAAAGACTTGTGCTGTATAAGCAACCTTGGGAGACTGATTAGTTGACATTAGCTGGCCTGCAGGTTAGAACTGGCCCTTCTACATAAATTTTTCCTTGCATTCCCTCTGCCTCCAGGCTGGGTTACCCCTTAGTTCCCAGTGGAATCCAGGAGGGGAGGCAAGCACATATGGTCCAGGCTCCCTGATGATGTAAAGGCATGACAACACAGAAATGTAGTTCATTCCAAACTGCACGTAGACAAACAAATGTTTAACTTCAGGCCCTGTCATTTGCCTTATAAATATGGCCCGTATGGGGATGGCCAGTTGGAAGTCTCACCTGAGGGGAGGATGCTTGCCCATGCCTCTCAATTGGAATTGCAGCCAGTCTGTTTCAAGGGACTTCCCCAGGTAATGAGGTTGGATGTTTTAAGTATCCAATTTGATGTAACTCTGTCTTATTCTCCTTTACTGCTTACTATTGCCCTCATCTATGTATAGATTTCCCTTTTCTTCTGTTTCTATTAGATTTTTATAAAATTAACAAAGTGTTTCTTCCCCTTCAAAACTAAGAGTATGGCTGTTGTGAATCTTTTGTTCAAAACAAAGTGCTCTGCGATTGCAGAATCCTTTAAAATGCTGCACCATACATCAGGTAGGATTGGACAGCAGCCTATTTGTACAGTGCAACAGGTTGCATCCATCATTTCTACTTTGGCTCAAAACTTTGTGACTCTGCTTTGTAATTCATCTAAAATCCATTTTAGAAAGAAGTTAGAGATAACAAATATTAACTTATTTTATCATAAATCCTATAAATTTAGGTAAAGATATTAGCTAATGCTACCTTTATTTTCCTACTTTAATATGGCTAAGAAAATTGGCATTTATTATTTTATGACTTATATAGCTTGCATCACTCATATGACTACGTGGTTATTAGATAATTCATAACCTAAAGAATAGCATGTATCAATTTGGTAGGTTCCTATGGGATATTTTCCTTAATATCTTCAAAAGTTTTATCATTTCTCCATTAAAGATAAAACTTTGATATGTTAAAAGAGCCAATTTATTTTGTATAACTAAAAACTATTTGGATTCAAGCATACGCAGTATATTTCCTCCAAAAGTTTATTATGAAAGATATAAAATATAAGTAAAAGGTAAAAGAATTATATGGTGAATACATACATATTTATCCCTAATTCTACAATTAAGATTCTGATATAGCTGCTGCATGATACGTAGATGAATATGTATATATGAATATGTATATAGATATATATATATCTATATATTTATATATTCATCTATCTCTCCCTCTATCCAACTATTAATCCATCTTTTCTCTGATATTACTTCTCAAAGTAAATAATATATATTAGTACATGCTATATATCAGTATACTAAACTATTAAACACTTCAGAAGGCATATTGTTAACTAGAGTTCATTGTTTACTTTTTAAAGATTTATTTATTGATTGATTTGACAGAGAGAGAGAGAGAGAGATCACAAGTAGGCAGAGAGGCAGAGGGGGAGAAGGAATCAGGCTCCCCGCTGAGCAGAGAGCCCGATGTGGGGCTCAATCTCAGGACCCTGAGATCATGACCTGAGCTGAAGGCAGAGGCTTCAATCCACTGAGCCACCCAGACACCTCGTTTATTGCCTCATTTAATGTGCAGCTTTATTGTGAGTTAGAGTATCTTTTTTCAGTTATTCCTAGAGGGGAATTACAGAGAATTTACATAAATATGGTTGACAATGGGAGTAACCTGCTGCTAATCAAGAATATTACTCCAAATTTCAGAAAGAGAAACACTAGTGGTTTGATAGTAATCTATGCACTAGTCAACTGAGGGTTCAAACAAATTCAGATAATGGCATACCAGCTATTTAAATCTGTTCACAATTCTGTGATGAGTTAAAAGTTCAGTGAAAAAAATTGGTTTTGTTTGGATTTAATAAATAAGTATTATAGTTTCAAGTTATAAGTAACATTTGTCTCCTGGCATTTCTTTCATGGCTGAACTATTTTCTGTTTTAAAATAATTTGCCCAAGATATGAAAAATAGATTTTGTTTGTAATAAACAAGAAGATGATGGAATTCGCACAGTGAAAACAAAGATATTTTTTGTTTATTTATATAAAAATATATTTATATATTAAATTTTTTATATATGAAAATAATTACATTTTAAATGTTTTTTTATAAAAAAAAATTAAATCTAAGACAATAAGGCTACTTTCCCATTAGGAACAGAAGAAACAGATACATAATAAATAATTTTAGTTCTTTCTTATCTCGTTCTGTTGGATAAGAGCAGAAATTGGCAAGTTATATTCTGAAGAGAGTCAGGCAGTGAACACGTTAGACTTTACAGGACATAAAATCTTTGTCACAACTATCCAACTCAGTCTCAGATCTGTATTTGTAGCAGGAAAGCAGCCATAAACAATATGTATCCAATTCACCATGGCTGTGCTCCAATAAAACTTTACTTATAAAAACAGATGACAGGATATATTTGGCACACAGGTCATTGTTCTCAAACTCCTGGATTAGATCAATGCTTCTATTAAGAAAAACTAGAAAAGCCTGACCAAATGACAAATCTGTCTAGAGACCTCACAAAGCTACTAAGGTAGCCTTAAAAATTCAACAACTTGAAAACTCAAGATTCTAGGAAAAAAACCCACAAAATCCTAGAGGAATTTAAAAAAGAAAACTTCAGACCCCAAATGCCATCAGTTAGATGGAGTTTCCATACTGGGGCTTAATACCCAATCTAACTGAAGTTTCACAGACACTTAAGTACAGAGAACAAACTGATGGTTACCAGACTGCAGGTGGGTGGAGGAATGGGTTAAATAGGTAATGGGGAGTAAGGACTGCACTTGTGATAAGCATTGGGTGTTCTCTGTAAGTGCTGAATCACTAAATTGTATACCTGAAACTAATATTACACTGTATATTAACTAAAAATGGAATTTAAATTTAAACAAATTTAAAAATTGCATTTTCAACCTCCCCCAGAAAGGTGGCTTTAACCTATCAGTCATGAATTTTCTTCTTTCCATTAGCACCTATGAGTTTGTCACCTGGTTCCTAACCATCCTCCACAGAAAAATGAGGCAATCTGTATGATAAGATACCTTGATTTTTTCCTTTAGCAAACAGCTTCTCTGGAACAATCTTTCTCTTCTGCTAATAACTTTCTTGTCCCTACTCCACCTATAAAAACCTTCCATTTTGTATAACTTCCCAGAGTGCCTTTCTATTTGCTAGACAGAATGCTGATTCATGAATAATTTAATAAAGCCAATTAGATCTTCAAATTTACTTGATTTAATTTTGCTATCTAACAAAAGTAAATGTGACTTTTGGTGCTACTTTTATCCTTGCAGTCTTTGACAATTTAATATATATTTGGTTTCTGTCCTGGTTTCCTGGCATTCAGCTCTTAAAACTCTTGAAATCTCCCAAGAGACAAGTATCTTTTTGTATGCTAATAAGATGATTGGTGGTTGGGGGCTTCTAGATAGCCTCAGGATGAAGGTTAGTAGCCAGTGGAGACAACCAAGTGGAACTTTCAGCCCCATACCCTAATCTTCAGGAAAGGAAATGTGGTGGGAAATTGACTTAATCACCAATGGCCAATGATTCAGTCACTCCTTCTTAATAAGACCTTTATTAAAAAAACACAGCTAAAGGGATTTGGAAAGTTTCTAGGTTGGTGAACACACAGAGTGCTATGAGAGTAGGATGCCTGGAGAGTTCCACACTCCTTCCCCTATACCTAGACCTATCCATCTCTTTTGTCTCACTGTTCCTGAGTTATATCCTTTTACAATAAACCAGCAATATTTTAAGTAAACTCTTTTCCTCAGACCTATAAACCATTCTAGCAAATTACCAAACACAAAGAGGAGGATGTGGGAATCTCTAATTTATAGCAAGAGAGTCAGAAGAATAGGGACTACCTGGACTTGAGACTGACTTCTGAAATGTGGGCAGTCTAGTGAGACTGAGTTCTTAAGCTGTGAAATCTGATGCTAACTCCAGATAGATTGTGTCAGAATCAAACTGAACACTCAGTTGGTGTGCAGAGAATTAGAAAATTGGAGAATTGGTACATCTGGGGAAAATCCCCATAACTCTGGTGCCATAACTACTGAGTGTGGTGACAGTAGAGACTAGAGAAAGAAATAGAGTTTGTCCTTTCAGGATCACTTGCCAATTTGAATCCAAAATCTGAGAAGTTGAGTAGAAAGCAGTGTCTGAGAATAAGAGATCTTAAGTAGAGTCAACTACAGTGAGACTGCATTAAGAAAATAACACTGGAATTCAGACTGCACAAGAAGAAGAGGTCCTGAGGAAACTCCTGGCTTCCCTTCCATTAATAACCTCACTAAGTTCCCAATGACTCACATCCTTCTTAGAATCACTCCAGTCCCTGATTGGATTGAAATTAAGCGCCTAGATCTTAACTACCAGCAAAAGTAAAATCTTTCTGCAAGAAGTTAATAAAATCCAGAGCCTCAAACTACTGACATTTAAAACACATGAATTTTAACATAATTATAACTAATATGTCCAAGAAATTATAGGGCAAGATGTAAAATTTCAGCAAAGAATTAAAGATTATGATACAAAATCAATGGACTGAAAGGTATAGTAGTTAAAATTTAATGTCACTAGATGATATCAACATTAGATTTAATAGAGAAGAGAATATTAGTGAAGTGAAATATGGGTCAGAAGAAAATATTCAGAATAAAACAAAGAGGGGATAAACAATGGCAATATAGACAAAAAGTATAAGAGACATGTAGTATACAGTGAAACATTCAGTACTTACATAACTGGAGTCCTAAAATAAAAGGAAAAGAGAGAGAGAAAGAAAGGGAGAGAGGTAAGATACACAGAAACAATATTCAATCTAGCCATAAGAACAGGAAAAAAAAAACATACAAAGATACATCAAACTACTAAAAGCCTAAATAAAAGAAACAGAAAATGTGAACAGACCAATTACTAGTAAAGAAACTAAATTAGTAATCAAAACAAAAGTTCAGCAAGAAGTGGATTCATAAAAGAATTCTACTAAACATTTAAAAAAGAGTTAACAGCTATTTTCTTCCAACTATACTAAAAAATAGAGGTGGAAGAAAAGCTTCCAAATACATGAGGCCAGCATCATCCTGATACTAAAAACATCAAAAAAGAAAAAAAAGAAGAAGAAGAAGAAGACCACCACAGACTAATATCCCTGATGAACATATATGCAAAAATCCTCAACAAAATATTAGCCAATCACATTAAAAATACATTAAAAGGATTATTCACCACAATTAAATGGGATTTATTCTGAGGAATCAAGGATGTTGCAGTATTCTCAAATCAACCAATGTAATACACCACAGAACAACATGAAGCATAGGGGCACCTGCATGGGTCAGATGGCTTAGAGTTTGTCTTCAGCTCAGGTCATTATATCCAGGTCCCGGGATAGAGCTCTGCATCTGGCTCTCTGCTCAGTGGGGAGCCTGCCTCTCCTTCTGCTTGCCTCTCCCCCTTCTTGTGCTCTCTCTCCCTCTCACACAAATGAATAAATAAAATCTTTAAAAAAAAACTATGAACAATAAAAATCATATGATCTTCTCAAGATCCAGAAAAAGGTCTGGAAAAAATTCAACATCCCTTTATGATAAAAATGCTAAACAAAGTATGTTGATAAAGAATATACCTCAATATAAAAAAGGCCATGTGAGACAAACCCACAGCTAACATCATATTCAATGGGGAAAAAGTAAGAGCCTTTCCTCTGAGATCAGAAATAAGACAGAGATGTCTATTTTCACCACTTTTATCCACCAGAATACTGGCATTTAAATATATTTATTAATATTAATATTTAAATAGTCACAGCAATCAGGCAAGAAAAATAAATAAAAGCCATCCAAATTGGTAAGGAAAAAAATTAAACTCACTATTTGCAAATGACATGATACTATACATAGAAAAGTCAAAAAACTCCATCAAAACACTACTGTACTGATGAATGAGTTCAATACAGTTGCAGGATACAAAATTAATGTATAGAAATCTGCTGTGATTCTATAAACTAGTAATAAAGTAATACAAAGAGAAAGTAGGCAAACAATCACATTTACAATTTTACCAAAAATAATGAAATAACCATCTCTAATAAACTTAGAAATGAAACTTAAATGTTATGAAAACTATAAAACATTGATGAAAGAAATTGAAGATGGAAGGAAAAAATGAAAAGACATACCATGTTCATGCATCTGAATAATTACTATTCTAAAATGTCCGTATTACCTAAAGCAATCTAGATATTTAATGATCCCCATAAAAATATTGAAATATTCTTCACAAAACTAAAACAAATAATCCTAAAATTTGTATAGAACCACAAAAGACCTCATAGTCAAAGCCATCTTGAGAAAGAACAAAGCTGGTGGTATCACAATCCCAGATTTCAAGAAATATCATTAAGCTATAATAACCAAAACAGTATAGTACTGGCACAAAAACAGACACATAGATTAGTAGAAAAGAACAGAGAGCCTGGAAATAAACCCACATTTAAGTGACCACCATGGTCACTTAATCTACAATAAAAGAGGCAAAAATATACACTGAGAAAAGTATAGTCTCTTCAATAAACAGTGCTGGGAAAACTGGGTTTTACTACTTTCAAAAAATGAAACTGGAACACTTTCTTACACCATGCACAAAAATAAACTCAAAATGGATTAAAGACCTAAATGCCAATAGGCATTTTAGGGGAGAAAATGCAGAGGGACAGAGACAGAAAAAATTCATCACCAGGATATCTATACTAGAACAAATATTGAGGAAATTCCTTAGGCATTAGGATAATGATTTCAGAAGGATAGAGAATTAGGAATGTAAAAATTTCAAAGAAACTTGGATAAATCTTAATAAATATTGAAGCTATGATACTATATTATAGAAATACATCTGTAGAATTAAAACACATTACTAAAAATATAATTGAGAGATAGATGACATTTTAAAAAGTATTTAAGACAATATAAAAACTAAAACAAACAAAATAATAAAAATGGATCAATAAAACCAGGAGGTGGTTCTTTGAAAAGATCAACAAAATTGATATACCTTTAGCCACAGTCTTCAGACAGAGAGAGAAAGAGAGAGAGAGAAAGAGGACTCAAATGAGAGTAGAAATAACAACTGATGCTACAGAAATACAAAGGATTGCAAGATAATATTATGAAAAATTATATGCCAACAAACTGTACAACCATGAAAAAATGGATTAAATTCCTAAATATATAACCTACCAAAACTGATGCAGGAAAAAATAGAGAAGTCGAGCAGACTGATAGCCAGCAATGAAATTGAATCAGTAATCAAAACAGTCCCATCAAACAGAAGTCGAGGACCAGACTGCTTCACATGTAAATTCTATCAGGTGTTTAAAAAAGAGTCAATACCTACCCTCAAACTATTAAAAAAAAAAAAAAAAACAGAAGGGGAAGAAAAACTTCCAAAGTTATTCTATGAGGACAGTATTACCCTGATACCAAAACCAGATAAAGACTCCACAGAAAAAAAGAATTATAGGCCAATATCCCTGATGAACATAGGTGCAAAAATCCTCAACAAAATATTTGCAAACTGAATCCAACAATACGTTAAAAAAAATCATTTGCCATAATCAAGTGCAGTTTATTCCCAACACGCAAGGCTGGTTCAATATTAACCAATCAATCAATATGATACATCACATTAATAAGAGAAAGAACAAAAAACATACCATCATTGCAACAGATGCAAAAAAGCATTTGACAAAGTGCAAATGCATTCAAGATAAAAACCCTCAAGAAAGCAGCTCTAGAGGGAACATATCTCAACATAATAAAGACCATAAATGAAAAACCCACGGCAAGCATCATACTTAATCAGGAAAAACTAAGAGCAGGGATGTCCACTCTTTTATTCAATACAGTGCTGGAAGTCCTAGCCACAGCAATCAGAAAAGAAAAAGAAATAAAAGCCACCCAAATTGGCAAAAAAGAAGTGTAACTTTCTCTATTTGCAGATGACATGATACTATATATAGAAAACCGTAGGATTTCACACACACAAAAAAACTACTAAAACTGATAAATTAATCCAGTAAGGTTGTAGGATAAAAATTAATATACAAAAATCCATTTCACTTTGATCCACTAGAAATGAAGCAGCAGAAAGAAAAATAAATGGAACAGATTAGAAAGGCCAGAAATAAGTCCATGATGGGATGATCATCTTTCACAAAGAAGGCAAGAAGATGAAATGGAAAAAAGTATCTTCAACAAATGGTGTTGGGAAAACGGAACAACTACATGCAGAAGAATGGGACTGGAACACTTTCTTACACCATACACAAAAACAAATTCAAGAGGGATTAAGGACCTAAATGTGAGACTTGAAACCATAAAAATGCTAGAAAGTGGCACAGGTAGTATATTTTGTGACATTAGCCTTAGCTACTTTTTTCTATATATGTCTTCTGAGACGAGAAACAAAAACAAACCTAAAGTACTGTAACTGCATCAAAATAAAAAAGTTTATTAGCAGCAAAGGAAATAACCAGCAAAACTAAAAGACAACATACTGAATGGGAGAAGGTACTTGCCAATGAAATATCCAGTAACAGGTTAGTATCCAAAAACTATAAAAAAACTTATATAATGCAATACAAAAATAACAAATAATCCAATTAAAAATGGGCAGAAAATATGGACAGACATTTCTCCAAAGAAAACATATTCATAGCCAACAGTCACATGAAAAGATGTCCCACATCACTGACTGTCAGGGAAATGCAAATCAAAACTACAATAGGATATCACCTTACACCTGTCAGAATGGCTGAAATAAAAAACACAAGAAACAACAAGTGCTGGTGAGGATGTAAAGAAAAAGGAACCCTTCAGAACTGTTGATGGGAATGCAAACTCCTGCAGCTGCTGATAAAGACAGTATGGAGGTATCTTAAAACTTAAAAATAGACTACTCTATGATCCAGTAATCATGCTACTGGGTATTTACCCAAAGAATACAAAAACACTATTTCAAAAAGATATATGCACCCTTCTGTTTATTGTAGCATTATGTAATTACCATAGCCAAATTATGGTAGCAAACCAAGGTACATAGACAGATAAATGGATAAAGATGATGTGGTATACATGTACACACACACACACACACACACACACACACACACACACACAGAGGAATACTAGTCTGTCATAAATAAGAATGAAATCTTGTCATTTGAAACAACATGGATGGAGCTAGAGAGTATAATGCTAAATGAAATAAGCCAGTCAGAGAAAGACAAATATCATATGATTTCACTCGTAGGTGGAATTTAAGAAACAAAACAAATGAACAAAAAAAAAGGAAAAAAAAAGAGAGAGAAAGAGAGACAAACCCAGAAAGAGACTCATAACTATGGAGAATAGACAGATAGTTACCAGAAGGGAGGTGGGTGGGGGGATGTGTGAAAAAGGTGAAGGGAATTCAGAATATACTTATCTTGATGAGCACTGAGAAATGCACAGAATTGTTGCATCATTATATTATGAACCTGAAATTGGAATTTTGGTAACTACACTGGAATTAAATTTTTTTTAAAAGTGCTTAATATCCTAACAATTAATATCCTAATAACTACAAAGAAAATGATATAGGTATTCATTTAAATCAAGTTTTCCCGAAGTCAAAGACATGTTATAATCACTAGCATAAATATTAAAAGATGAGTTTCAAAATATTGTATAACTAAACAAACTAACAAAAAAGGAAATGGAACAAATTTTAAAAATCCAAAGAGATGTGAGAGGAAACACAGAACAACTGGGACCAATAGGAAAACGAACATTAAGTTCATACATTTCAATTCAACTATTCAAGTAGTTACATTAAAGGAAGAAAATACAAACTCAAATTAAAAGATAAGGATTTTTAAATCTGGAGTTTAAGAAAAAATAGCCAACTGTATATTCTGTTTACTAGGGATACATGTAGAAGAATACAAAAATAATGAAAGTAAAGGAAAGGCGCCCCTATAAAAATAAGTTTTATATAAAATAAGTTTTTTATAAAAATTCTATATTCATGACATTGCAAACTTGCTTTTAAGAATAAATAATCTATTTTCAGTAATTTTTTTAAAAAGCACACAAAAAACCTTGCACAGTTCTGCTAATTAGAAATGTAAAGCAGGACTGGGGCGCCTGGGTGGCTCAGTCGTTAAGCGTCTGCCTTCGGCTCAGGTCATGATCCCAGGGTCCTGGCTCCTTGCTCGGCAGGGAGCCTGCTTCTCCCGCTACCATTCCCTCTGCTTGTGTTCCCTTTCTCGCTGTGTTTCTCTCTGTCAAATAAATAAAAAAAACCTTTAAAAAAAAAAAGAAATGTAAAG
>CM053604.1:61889400-61903454 GCA_028646535.1 Procyon lotor | reverse complement strand
TCAATGGGAAAAAACTGAGAGCTTTTCCCCTAAGGTCAGGAACACAGCAGGACTGTCCTCTATCACCACTGCTATTCAACACAGTACAGGTCCTAGCCTCAGCAATTAGACAACCAAAAGAAATAAAAGGCACCCAAATTGGCAGAGAAGAAGTCAAACTCTCACTCTTTGCAGATGATATGATACTTTATGTGGAAAATCCAAAAGACTCCACTCCAAGACTGCTAGAACTCATCCAGGAATTTGGTCAAGTGTCAGGATATAAAATCAATGCACAAAAATCAGCTGCATTTCTATACATCAACAGCAAGACAGAAGAAAGAGAAATTATGGAGTCGATCCCATTTATAATTGCACTCAAATCCATAAGATACCTAGGAATAAACCTAACCAAAGAGGCAAAGAATCTATACTCAGAAAACTATAAAGTGCTCATGAAAGAAATTGAGGAAGACACAAAGAAATGCAAAAACATTCCATGCTCATGGATAGGAGGAACAAATATTGTGAAAATGTCTATGCTACCTAAAACAATCTACACATTTAATGCAATCCCTATCAAAATATCATCGATTTATTTCAAAGAAATGGAACAAAAAATCCTAAAATATATATGGAACCAGAAAAGACCACGAATAGCGAGGAATGTTGAAAAAGAAAACCAAAGCTGGCAGCCTCACAATAAAAGACTTCAAACTCTATTACGAAGCTGTAATCACCACAGCGCAGTGTGTTACTGGCATAAAAACAAACACATAGATCAATGGAACAGAATAGATAGCCCAGAAATGGACCCCCAACTCTATGGTCAACTTATCTTCAACAAAGCAGGAAGAATATTCAATGGAAAAAAGACAATCTTTTCAACAAATGGTGTTAGGAAAATTGGACATCCAGAATGCAGAAGAATGAAACTGGACCATTTCCTTACACCACACACAAAAACAGACTCAAAATGAATGAAAGACATCAATGTGAGACTCCATCAAAATCCTTGAGGAGAACACAGGCAGCAACCTCTTTGACCTTAGCCGCAGCAACTTCTTCCTAGAAACATCACCAAAGGCAAGAGAAGCAAGGGCAAAAATGAACTATTGGGACTTCATCAAGATCAAAAGCTTTTGCACAGCAAAGGAAACAGTCAACAAAACCAAAAGACAACTGACAGAATGGGAGCAGATATTCCTAAATGACATATCAGATAAAGGGCTAGTATCCAAAACCTTTAAAGAACTTCTCAAACTCAACACCCAAAGAACATAAAATTTGATCAAGAAGTGGGCAGAAGATATGAACAGACATTACTGCAAAGACAGCATCCAAATGGACAAGAGACACATAAAAAAGTGCTCAACATCACTTGGCTCAGGGAAATACAAATCAAAACCACAGTGAGATACCATCTCACACCAGTAAGAATGACTAAAATTAGCAAGTCAGGAAACGACAGATGCTGGTGAGGATGCGGGGAAAGGGGAACCCTCCTACACTGTTGGTGGGAATGCAATCTGGTATAGCCACTCTGGAAAACAGTATGGAGATTCCTCCAAAAGTTGAAAATAGAACTACCCTATAAGCCAGCAGTTGCACTACTGGGTATTTACCCTAAAGAGACAAATGTCGTGATCTGAAGGGTCACGTACACCCAAATGTTTATATCAGCAATGTCCACAATAGCCAAACTATGGAAAGATCCTAGATGTCCATCAACAGATGAATGGATAACGAAGATGTGGTGTGTGTGTAAATGTGTGTGTGTGTGTGTGTATAATGTATATATGTATATGTGTATGTATGTACATATACATATATGTGTGTGTGTATATATCTATACACACACAATGGAATACTATGCAGCCATAAAGAGAAACGAAAGCTTGCCATTTGGAACAATGTGGATGGAACTAGAGGGTATTATGCTGTGTAAAATAAGTCAATCAGAGAAAGATAGTATCTCATGATCTCTCTGATATGAAGAATTTCAGAGGCTGGGCAGGGGGTCATGGGGGTGGTAAGGGGAAATGAAACAAGATGGGATCTGGAAGAAGAAAAACCATAAGAGACTCCTAAACTCACAGAACTAATGGAGGGTGGTTGGGGGGTATGGAGGTTAGGGATGGTGTGGCTGGGTTATAGACATTGGGGAGGGTATGTGCTATGGTGAGTGCTGTGAAATGTGTAAGCCTGATGATTCAGAGACATGTACCCTGGGGCAAATAATACATTATATGTTAATAAAAAAAAATAAATCTATCCTATCATCCTATAATTGCACCACTGGGTATTTACCCGAAAGATACAGATGTAGTACTAAGATGGGCCACATGTACCCCAATGTTCATAGCAGCAATGGCCAAAATAACCAAACTATGGAAAGAGCCAAGATGCCCTTCGACAGACAAACAGATAAAGAAGATATGATTTATATATGCAATGGAATATTATGCCTCCGTCAGACAGGATGAATATTCAACTTTTATATCAACATGGACAGGACTGGAAGAGGTTATGTTGAGTGATATAAGTCAAGCAGAGAGTCAATTATCATATGGTTTCACTTACATGTGGAGCATAAGGAAAAATATGGAGGACATTGGGAGAAGGAAAGGAAGAGTCAATTGGGAGAAAACCGAGGGGTAGATGAAACATGAGAGACTGTGGACTCTGAGCAACAGACTGGAAGTTTTGGAGGGGTGGGGGTGGGGGGTTGGATGAGCCTGGTGGTGGGTATTGAGGAGGGCACCTATTGCATGGAGCACTGTGTGTGGTGCATGAACAATTAATCTTAGAACACTGAAAAACTAAAATAAAAATTTTAAAAAAGAAGCAGCAAGAAAAATCTTAAATAAATCACCTACCATTACCTAAAGGAGCTAGAAAAATAACAGCAAATGAAGTCTAAATTCAGCTGAAGGAAGGAAATTATAAGATTAGAATAGGAATAAACAAAATAGAAACTAAACAAAACCAATAGAATAGATCAATGAAACTAAGAGCTGGTTCATTGAAAAAATTAATAAAATTGATAAACCTCTAGCTAGTATCATCAAAAAGAGAGAGAAAGAACCCAAATAAATAAAATCACAAATGAGAGAGAAGAAATAATGACCAACAGCAAAGAAATATAAACAAATATAAGAGGATATTATGGAAAACTTTATGTTGACAAATTGGACAACTGGGAAGATATGGATAAATTCCCAGAAAAATATAAACTATCGAGATCAAAACAGAAAACTTGAACAGACTGATAACATACAAGAAATTGAATCAGTAATCATAAACTCCCAACCACAAAAGTTCAGGACCAGATAGATTCGTAAGGAAATTCTACAAAACATTTAAAGAAGAGTTAATACTTATTCTTCTCAAACTATTCTAAAACACAGAAGAGGAAGGAAAACTTCTAAATTCATTCTACGAAGCCAGTATCAATTACCCTGATACCAAAACCACACAAAGACCTCACTAAAAAAGAGAAATATAAGCCAATATCCCTAATGAACATGTATGCAAATACTCAATATAATACTAACAAACTGAATTCAACAGTACATTAAAAAATCAGTCACTATGATCAAAAGAACTGTATTACTGGGCTGCAAGGGTGGTTCAATATTCACAATCTATGTGATAGATTGCATTGATATGAGAAAGGATACACCATATCGTCATTCCAACAGATGCAGAAAATGCATTGGACAAAGTGCAATTCCCAGTCATGACAAAAATCCTCAATACAGGAGATTTAGAGAGAACATAATAAAGGCTATATATGAAAAAGCCACAATGAATATCATCCTCCATGAGATAAAAACCAAGACCTTTTCCTCTATGGTGATGAACAAGACATGGATGTCCATGCTAGTTGTTTTTATTCAACATAAATCTACAAGTCCAAGCCACAGAGGACAGAAAACAAAAATAAATAAAAGGCATCCAAATCAGCAAGGAAGAAGCAAAACTGTTACTATTTACAAATGACATGATAGTATACGTAGAAAATCCTAAGGACTGGTAGAACTGATAAACTATTTCAGTAAATTCACAGGATACAAAATCAGCATGTAGAAATTTGTTGCATTTCTATATACCTGTAATGAAGCAGAAAGAGAAATTAAGAAAACAATCCCATTTACATTTGCACCAAAAGCAATAAAATACCTAGGAATAAACCTAACCAAAGGGGTTAAAGATAATACTCTGAAAACTATAAAATGCTGATGAAAGAAACTGAAGATGACACAGAAAAATGGAAAGACATTCCATGCTAATGGTTTGGAAGAAAAAATACTGTTAAAGTATCTATACTACCCAAAACAGTCTACACATTTAATGCAATCTCTATCAAAAAGTCCAACACAATTCTTCATAGAACAAACGATCCTAAAATTTATATGGAACCATGAAAAACACTGAATAATCAAAGGAACCTCATAAAAGCAAAGCAAAGCTGGAGGCAACACAATTCTGGACTTCAAGTTATATTACAAAGCTGTAGTAATGGAAACTGTGTGGTTCTAGCATAAAAATAGACACATAGATCAATAGAACAGAATAAAAAACCCAGAAACAACCCACAACTATATGGTCAAGTAATCTTCAACAAAGCAAGAAAAACTATCCAATGGAAAAGACAGTTTTTTCAACAAATGGTGGTGGGTAAACTGGGTAGCAACATGCAGAAGAATGAAACTATACCACTTTCTTACACCGACATGAAAACAAATTCAAAATGGATCAAAGACCTAAATGTGAGACCTGACACCACTAAAATCCTAGTAGAGAGCACAGACAGTACCTTCTTTGATAATGGCTGTAGCAAGTTCTTTCTAGATATGTCTCCTGAGGCAAGGGGAACAAAAGCAAAAGTAAACAATTGGGACTTTATCAAAATAAAAAGTTTCTGCACAATGACAGAAATAATCAAAAAACTAAAAGGCAACATATGGAATGGGAAAGGATATTTGCAAATTACACATCTAATAAATGGTTAGCATCAAAAATATATAAAGAACTTATAAAACTCAACACCCAAAAACCAAATAGTTCAGTTACAAAATGGTCAGAAGGGCATACTGGGTGGCTAAGTCAGTTGAGTGTCTGACTCTTGGTTTGAGCTAAGGTCATGATCTTGGGGTTGTGAGATCAAGCCCCGTGTCAAGGCTCTGTGCTCAGCTGGGAGTCTGCTTGGTAATATCTCTCTCTTTCTGCCCCTCTCCCCACTCACTCACTCTCTCAAATAAGTAAATGAATTTGTTTAAATGGGCATAAGACTTGAATAGACATTTTTCCAAAGAAGATACACAGATGGCCCACAGATACTTGAAAAGCTGCTCAACAACACTGACTATCAGGGAAATGCAAATAAAAAATACAATGAGTTATCACCTCACACCTGTCAGTATGGTTAAAATCAACAACACAAGAAACAACAGGTGTTGACAAGGATGTGGAGAAAGGGGAGCCCTCCTACACTGTTGGTAGGAATGCAAACTGGTACAGCCACTGTGGAAAATAGTATGGAGGTCCCTCGAGAAGTTAAAAATAGAACTATTCTATGATCCAGCAATTGCTCTAGTAGGTATTTACCCAAAGAATACAAAAATACTAACTCAAAGGGATACATGCACCCTGATGTTTATATCAGCATTAACGACAATAGCCAAATTATGGAAACAGCCCAATTGTGCATCATTTCATTAATAGATAAGGAAGATATAGTGTATACACACACACACACACACACACACACACACACTGGAACATTATTCAGCCATAAAAAAGAATGAAATATTGCCATTTGCAAGGACTGGGTAGAGCTAGAGAGTATTTTGCTAAGCAAAATAAGTCAGTCAGGAAAGACAAATACCATATGATTTTATGCACATGTGGAGTTTAAGAAACAAAACACAGAAGCAAAGGGGAAAAAAATGAGAAAAAGACCGTTAAGAAACAATCTCTTATTTACAGAAAACAAACTAGCGATTACCAGAAGGGAGGTGGGATGGGTAAAATGAGTGATGGGGATTAAGGAGGGAACACTTGCAATGAGCACTGAGTGTTATATGGAAGTGCTGAATCACTATATTGTACACCTGAAAGTAATATTACACTGTATGTTAACTAACTGGAATTTAAGTAAAAACTTAAAAAATGTCAATGACTTAGAATATTAATTGCAAAATACCTCTTTCCTTATGACTTAGTCTTATCATACACAGTCCTAGGGATTTATAATGTATATATACAAGAAGTGAGACTCTTGGAGACCATCTTAGAATTCCAGTAACATTTGCATACCAGTAACATTTGCCTTAAATACAGTAATAATATTGATACATTTTTTTCTCTGAAATTGAATGTTTTGTATTATTGGGCACTAATGATGAAAAAATATGTTCCAATTAAAAGTTAATAAAAGTATATTTCTAAGAGAACATGAGTTACATTTTATTTCAAAGATATTTTTGTTTAATATTTATACTGTCCTTTAATATTTAAAAATCAGAATCTGACTTTTTCCTTGAATATTTTCATCCATGGCTTACTTTTAATCTCTTGTATTTAGCTGAAACTAGAAAGAGATGTGCTAGAAAACCATACATGCATGTGCACACGCACACACACACAAAGTGTTATCATTTGAGAATTATGAACTTTGAGACAGAGACAAGCTTAGTTGAAAATCAATACTCAGGATACTTCTCAACAACAACAAAAATAATTATTTACAGGTTAAGTCTATCAGTAAAACACAGATTAACATTTTACCACATATGACAGAAAGTATATTTTCCTTTTTATAATAACTATAAAAAAGTATTTTGTGCAAATAACATATTTGAAAATCTTAAAAATGTGGAAGAATGTAATATAGTAAACTGAATAAAAAAAACACTGAGTAAAGGAGGTGCAGTAGTTAGGGTTGATGTGAAGTACAAGAAAGGAAAGTAAAATCTATAAACTACAATGAGAAATAAATCCACCACAGACAAAACAGTGTATTCAAGAACTAAAAAGTGTCGTTAATGATGATTCTTTACAAGATTACTTATCAGCATATGAATATAAGAAATTTCTTAAGAGTTAAAGGTAGTGAATTTGTAATACCAGTCAATTTTTCATAGACTATGCAGAATGTTGTAATTTGTTTCAAGCATGAATTAACCAGATAATTAGATCAATTTTCCACTTCACTCTTGATGTCTTAAAGTGTGAACATTATCATCAACATAAGAATACCTGAAAGAACTTCTTTAAATATGTATATCTCCTAGGAACTATTACCAAATTTGAATTACAGTTACTTGAGCAGGTGGTCCATAGCTAAGAGAAAAGAATGAGGGAAAATCCTGTTATTGAGAGTTTCCCTGACATATCTGATGGAAAGGTACTTCTGAGGAACTTGTGTTCCATTGTATACTCATATTAGTCAACTGTAAATAATGGTAGTTTTAACCTTACTTAACATAAAGTGTTTTTAGAGTCATAATCTAATTTGACTTTTATATTAATCATGAAGAGCAGTAATTTTATTCTCGTGAAACATTTTACCAACCACTCTGTTACTAACTAATATAGAAATCCAGATTCAACAAATTTCTCCTCTCCCAAATTTTTAAGGTAATCTCTGGGACTCCTGTATACAGAAAACCAAAACAAAACACAATACAAAACAACAAGAAACTGCTCAGCGCAGAAAATTCATCTACCATCCCCTAAACGGTAATATCCACCCAATCAGATACTGCCAAATTATGACCATACATATGCAGAATCACTGGCCCTTCGACCAAAACTTCACAAAAAATCACTAGTTTCCCCCAAACACCAAGGCTTTACTGTCATGTGAAGCTTTTTTGCTTATTTTCATGAACAAGGAGTTCTCATGTAGATCAATCAGTCCTCATACAAATGTACTTTTTGCAGGCCTGCCCTTCCCATTTGTCAGGAAGGCAAATATGCCAAGGCATTTGTAAATTACAGGATTGAATGCATTTTAGATCCAAGTCAGGGGATGACTTCGTCTATTTAAAATAAACTCCCTAAGGGTGACTGGGTGGCTCAGTTGGTTAAGCATCTGACTATTTTTTTAAAGATTTTATTTATTTATTTGACAGAGAGAGAGAGGTCACAAGTAGGCAGAGAGACAAGCAGAGAGAGGGGGAAGCAGGCTCCTTGCTGAGCAAAGTGAGGTTGGATCCCAGGACTCTGAGATCATGACCTGAGCTGAAGGCAGAGGCTTTAACCCACTTAGCCACCCAGGCGCCCCAAGCATCCGACTCTTGATGTCACTCACCTCAGGTCTTGATCTCAGGGTCCTGAGTTTGGGCCCTGCTTTGGGCTCCATGCTGGGTGTGAAGCCTACTTAAACAAACAAACAAACAAACAAACAAACAAAGCTTCCCAAACTCAACTCAAATTACAGATGAGGAAATGGAGGTCAAGAAGGTAAATACTTTGACCAATGTCACACAGAATGCAGGACGCACCCATAAGACACATAATTTGTTACCAAAATCTAAGCCTTTTCCCCTAATGAAACTTCCCCCCAAGTTCTTGACAATTCTTTAGGTACTAATTATATGGAACCACATAATATATGTATTTTACACACACACACACACACACACAGTTTGTCTTCCTTCTTAACAATACCTTTCCTTAACTTGAATCAAGTGGAACCAAACCAAAAAGATCAGAACCAGGTCTTCCCTCAATGTCTCACAATGAATCCCCATCTTCCAAGTTTCCTTCAAATGTCCTCATTTTTTCCTTGAATGAAAGATCATAATTTATCTACCACATGTGCTCCTACTAAATTATTTAAAGAATTGTTTTTTTTTTTAAGATTTTATTTATTTATTTGACAGAGAGAGACACAGGGAGAGAGGGAACACAAGGAGGGAGAGTGGGAGAGGGAGAAACAGGCTACTCTCTCTCTAGGTTGGTGTTGATTCATCCATATATTCTAATGATAGTTGATGGGAGTAATTTTGAGGTGCTACAAATCTATAATATAGATTTACATATTAAATTATATATGCTACTATATACTCATTAACCCATTTTGTTTAATATTTTTCAGCTACTTGAATTAATCTTTATGGATAGAAAATACTATGGAATTTATTGTTAAAGATATTAAAGCAGATTTTTGCAAGTAAAAATAATTCTAAAACAGTTTAGAGTTCTTTTCAGTAAAGAGGTATAAATGAAAAGTTTTTCTAAAAAAAAAGAAAGGAAAAGAAAAGGTTTTTCTAGTTAACTCTTTGTAAATGAAGTACATAATCAGAACTCACTTTTGGATTCTGGATTTCAAGGATTCCATTAGGCAAAGTATCTTAGATTTGTTTTTGTTTTTTGGATTTTTGTTTTGTTTTGAGAGATAGAGAGAAGTTGTGACTGGGACAGAGGGACAGACAGAGAGGGAGAGGGAGAATCTTAAGTAGGTTCTAGTTTGGAGCCCGAGGCCGGGCTCAATCTCAGGACCCTGAGGTCACGACCTGAGCAGAAATCAGTGGGTTTATTAACCCACTGAATGTCCCAGATGCCTTATTTTATTTATATTTTTAAATTATTTTTTTCAAGTTTTTATTTAAATTTTAGTTCATTAATATTCATTGTAATATTAGTTCCAGGTAAAGTATCTTGTTTTAATCTTTAATTTCCTTTTTTAAATCAAATTCATTTCTCAAGTGAAAGAAATATACTTGGATAGTTTTCACCAATAGAGGCTAAAATGTATTATATGCAGTAACAGAAATTTCAATGTTTTTTAGCCAGTATCTATGTCTTTGACTATTTTTGATAAAATTTTTAGCATAAAGAGTTTAAAAGTTTATTCAGGGGGTTTGTGAAGAAAAGTGTTAACTAAGCAGGTTTGTGTTGTTCAAACCCTGCACATTCCCCAAAAGAAGGCCTATCTTCAGGACTGGCGCATGACCAGCCACTGGGAGATGAATTCTGAGCGCCTAAAATATTCCGCCTGACAAGAGCATTTTTGCATGCCTGAGGCCTTGGGCTGCATAATACCAGCTTGGTGAGATACTTATAAATTCCACTGTCATTTATGGCAAATGCTAGTTTTGTGCTCTTGGCTGGGGTGGGGAGATGTCTGGAGTTGGAATAGCTGAAGTCAGTCACACAGGTTCAGCATCAGACATCCAATAAAAACTCTGAACATCAAGTTTAGGTGGGTTTCTCTGGTTGACAACACTTCAAATTTTACCCTTGAGGAAATCAAGGTAAAAAAAGGTTAAATAATGTCCCTCTGGTATCATAGTAAGAAAGAAAATCTGGAATTGACATGAATTGGTTCAGCTCCAGTTAGAGTCCATAAACAACACAAGCGATAGCATTTACAATATTCAGGGGCACAATTATGCATGTGTATTTTTATTTATTTATATATTATGAAAAATAGTATAATTTCACATTCCCTGCATTCTAATAAACAAGAAATGTAAGTGAGGCACAAACAAATCTGATTTTATTTGGTACATAAAAATTATTTTTTTAAAGCTACTGTGACTTTTTCTTTGTTTTTATTCTCTATTACTATTAAATGTGCATATTTGCTTTAGACTGACAAAAGGGGAAGAAGAAAGAAGATCTGTGTATTAATTCAATTTACAGAAACATATAAGACTTAACTTTTTCTTTTTAAATCTTTCATTCGTATGAATGAAGTTACCCTTCAGTACCCACAAAAACTACTAATTTTCCAAATTGCCAAAAAGTTCAAGTATGAGAGGAAGTGAGTTGGGAAATGAATTACCCTAATACTATCCCTTAATATCTAAGTTTTAGAGATTTACAAAAAGATTTGCATATAATTTTTCATTTCTGAAAGCCAATAACTTCCCCAGGTGCTGTATATTAATATTTTATAACATCTAGTAATTATATATTTCTTTTAAAAATAGCTATGGGACATGAATGCAAGGAGGTATAGATAATCTTTCTGAAAAATTATATATGAGCAGATGGATACCACATGAAGTAGATTAATATGTTAATTGTCTAAATGGAAAAGCCTGTCATCCAATTTGGGGCTATTAATGAGATCAAGAATCCCAACTCTGAAACAAAGAAGTGATTGTATGCCATTGGTAAGTAGATTTTTGCCCTTGCCACTCTGTCGTTTTGTAGAATAATTGCTCTCATAGGAAAAAATAAAATTGTCAGATCAGAAAACAGTAGAGTTGTTACCTCTGCATTGCTTAAAAGGACCATGTTCATTGCAAGAATATTAGCAGACCTGCTAGGCCCAGATTAAATAGAGGCAAACTAAGCCCTTGAAAATATTATCTCAGTACCTCAGTTTCATTATTAAAAAGAGATAGTCTGAACAATGTTAAACTCTTAATTTTGCATGTGTAAAATTTAATTTTCTCTGTTAACACTGAAAATAAGCATTACCAATTTTTTATTTAGTTTCAGATTTTAAAATATAAATCATTTTTTAGTAATGAAGATGTTATTTTCTTGATAAGAAAACCTTAGTCAATTAGCTTTCTATTTAGTCAACAGTCATAGAAAACATAGTATTTATAACTTTTATAAGCACTTAAAGTAAATAGAGAAGATGATGGTCTGCATTCCCCTATCACTAGTACCATTGTCTTAAATCAATTTACAATCAGTGTTGTACAACTAGAGTAATACCTACCTCCAGGATTCCTGTGAATTATGTAATTAATAGAAATCAAGATAGCATATATGAAATTAGGATTTAATAAATATCTTGTTCAGTGAATAATAACAGATTCCACTTATTGACAGTCTATGGCATGAATATTCAGGGAAACTTGTGGCCAGCAAACAATGCCCCCCACTCCTCCAAAGAAAAGGCCAGGAATGAATTTTTTTCCCAAAAGCCTCCAGAAAAGAGAACAGCTCTGCTGACACCTTGATGTTAGCCCAAATGAGACCCATGCTGAAATTCTGACCTACAATAAATTTATATTGTTTTAAACCACTAACTTTGTGCTAATTTATTATAGAAGACATAAAAAAACTAACACAATAATATAAATATATTACCTCTGAAGTTTTCAAATATTTTTCTTTTATTCACAAGTTGTAAGAAAGGGCATTTAGTCTCAGATACTGTTATTTGTAAAATTGACGTAAATCTAACCTATATTTTGCCAAATTCAAAGTCAATTCTCCACCTACCATATCACAGTACTTCCTTGTTGGGTAAATATTCGATGAAAGAGTTTTGATAATACACAGCTTGTGGGGAATCTAGGTGCCTCAGTCGTTAAGTGTCTGCCTTTGGCTCAGGTCATGATCCTGGAGCTCTGCGATCGAGCCCCACATCAGGCTCCTCGCTCAGCGAGAGCCTGCTTCTCCCTCTCCCACTCCCCCTGCTTGTGTTCCTTCTCTCTCTATCAAACAAATAAATAAAATCTTTAAAAATAATAATACACAGCTTGATAGTAGTAATATTTTTAGAGAAACAGTCTCATTACATAACATGAAAATATAAGTCCTGAAATCTCAGATGTGCATCATAAAATGAAAGCAAATTATTTGTTAGTTAACATTCCTCATAAAAATCAAGAAATCACCAAACTGTCCTCAAACAAGTAAGATATTTTAGAAAAATAAAACTCTTCATTTTTTAAATCAAGTAGTCCCAAGAGATAAGACATTGTTCTTTTTTTTTTTTGTTTTTCATAAAATGGATAAGTACCATCTTGCAGTTTTATTGCCTTCTCAGTGAAAATATTGTCAATAAAGCTTTAGTGGGACAATTAAGTGAGAGTATGTGTAAAGAGTTCTCCTAAAGTAACAGGCATAGATAAGGATGTCAGTGACTACAGGATATTATCACTGTCTTCAAAATTTACTCAATCCATCCTACAGTATTTAAGTGACACAGAAAGGAGTTAGTTATAAGAAAGCATAATTTTTAAAAACTAGCCTCTTTCTATTAAATAGGTAGGACTGACTAAATGCAAAGTGCCACTGAAATGATTGCAAAGAATAATCAAAAAGGTCTTAGCCAAAATGATAAAAAGAAAAGACGACAGGATAAAGAATGAAAAAGGAAAAGCTGATAGAGGAGTGAAAACTGATAGCATAGTGGAGAAAGTTATAAATCTATGGACCTGCAGAACAGAATTACCACTAAGAAGAGCGTGAAATCAGCTTGCCCACTTCCAGGGAGGAGACTGGAGAAGTCTTCCAGAAAAATAATACTACATATCGTGCTAAACTATTTGTTAAATGAGATAGTAGATGAAAACATTTCTAAACATGTAATGATTAAGAATGAGAAGGAAAATAGTAGTGAATTCAAGAAGAGAGAATATTTGTATTATTATTTAAAGCGAAATAGAGAAAAATAATTAGATCAAAAAAAGTCTTATGCAGCATGGAAGGTACATTTGAAGTTCAGATATTGCAATGATATAACTGCACATGTTAACAGAATGGCTGGGCTATTGCTGACAGTTAGTGGCTAAATTGAATCACAGATGGAATTTAATAAGAGAGCAGGTCACAGTAAAAGAAATAAGGAGAAATTGATGAACCATGGAGCAATAGATGGAGAAAAAGTTAAAGAAAGGAGATAGGTAATAGTTTAGGAAAAAATGGTACAAGCAAGGATGTGAAATTCTAGATATAAAAATATCTCAAAAGGTTACACTGGATACCTACAGCTCCCCTCTGTATGTTCCTGCATGAGAAGGGAGGACAACATCCATTAAACATTGCAAGTTTGTGATATTAGGATATGGAAATTACTATATATTTTTTAAAGATTTTATTTATTTATTCAACAGACAGAAAGAGATCACAGCAGGCAGAGAGAGAGGGAAGCAGGCTCCCTGCTGAGCAGAGAGCCCGATGTGGGGCTCAATCCCAGGACCCTGAGATCATGACCTGAGCTGAAGGCAGAGGCTTTAACCCACTGAGCCACCCAGGTGCCCCACTATATAATATTTTTATTTATATAGTTGTAGTTTGGGTTAAATATTTTGTTTATTAAAGCTTTGAAAACACTAAAGACAGTGTATTCCATTTTTTTTTTT
>CM053604.1:61872562-61889300 GCA_028646535.1 Procyon lotor | reverse complement strand
AGTCATCATAAACAAGCTAAATAACTACAACACTCATTTTAGACAAAAATATTAATTTATCAAAATAACTAGACAATTTGCTTTAGAATGTATCAACACCGATTCAAGGAATGAAAACCATAAGGTTCTATGAAACTCTGCTCAGGTAATATTTCATTTTTCCTTTGTTAATCATATACATCATTTTTTCCATAGTCTTAAATAGTGTCAGTAAAAAGATGCTTATTAAAAATTTTTATAATGAGGTAATTTCCAAGAGATACATGAAGACAAACAAACATGGAACAGAATTTGGTGTCTTTATGAACTATGAATTGATGTGGTATAGATTGTATTTTGGTGCCTAAAGAAATAAAAGCAGCTGCTTTACTTTTTGCTTAATATGGGTAAATTAATAATTTTTAACAAATATAAGTAATCACAAAATAAGTATTAATGGAATCTTTTAACACTGCCACATACCTAAACTGATCAATATTTTTTACAAATTGTAATGTTTCAGGGAATGTTAAAAAAGGGCATGAAGTTTAACATTTGTCTTTATACTGTTAAATCAAATGACTATAGTTTAGCCTTGCATTTTGTAGTAACTTTATCAATATCCCTTCCAACTTTAAAAATGACCTTTATGTCTCATTTCTTTAAAAAAACATGTATTTGTCTTATTTTAGCTTTCATTTTATTTTAATAGTAAAGAAGGCATATGATGATTTTAATAGAATTTATGACATTAAATTATGCTTTACCATGTGTTTTCCTTTTGATTTTTAATTATGTTTAATATAAGGAATTTCAGAATGACTTTTGTTAAAGGAGGTAGATATTAAACCAAACTAATGAGTGAGAACCTATGGAATGTGTCAGTCATTAGAAATGTCAAATAGTAGCTCTTCAGCAAAAACCAATGAAGACTACATCACATGTGAAACATAGTTCTTCCCAGCAACCCCCACCCTGCATACATGGTGATCATTACCAATTAACACTGGTTTCCAATCTTGGAATAATAAAGTAAAAATAAAGTCCTGTAATGAGTTGGATAAAATGGGTAAGTATGATTTATAAAGACAGACATATACTTAGAACTGCCTTCTTGTGGTCATAGAAGATTATTTGATGAATTTAGTTTAATGGCTACACCACTGAAAATAGCCAAGAAAGAGGAAGTCTAGATAGCTAAAGCAATCTTTGTAAGAACAAGATTTGGCTCAAATAAGCCTAGGGGAAAAAATTGCTCTTTCATATTTATAATCTGAGAATTCAAAAATAAATTATTGGGCATAAATTATTATTGATAACTACTAGAACAAAATGCTTTAATCCCAACTTTATGTGTTCAGCCAAGAGGGAGGTATTTGACTTTATAATATTTTATACATCTTTCAGCTAAATGAAAGATACAAACATTAAAGTTAACACTTAGGACATCATCAAGATTTGTTATACTCTCCAGGGCATCATGCATCCATAAGCCAACAAAAACATATGTAAATAAGCTATTTCCTTCTTGGACTGAATCTTGGTGAATGTCTTTTAAAATTACATGTTAAGTCACCTGCCAGATGATTTAAGGTAAGCCTCATTTCACTTTTCTTAAGACTTTTTAAACAACCAGATAAAAATTTAAACATCCAGAGATAAACTAAATTAATAACATTTTGAGTCATTAAATAAGCTATAGCATTAAAGAGTCATCTTATAAAAAGAATATCAATATATTTTTTTAAATATTTATTTAAGAGAGAGAAAGTGATAGCATGTGCACGCACTAGTGAGCAGGCAGAGGGACAGAAGGAGAGAATCTTCAAGCAGACTCCCCACTAAGTGTGGAGGCAGATGCGGGGCTTGATCCCAGGACCCTGAGATCATGACCTAGGTGAAATCAAGAGTCAGATGCTTAAATGACTGAGCCCCTCTAGGTGCCCCAAGAATATCAACATGTTGATAAAGTAGCTAGAAATTTAGACTAGCATTAATATTATTGTTCAAGATAAATGTAAAATTATATGAGAAAAGCATTTCAGATAATAAGGTGAATTCACGACAGATAATTTCTAATAAATCACACATTAAGAGTTTAAAATTCCTATAAAGTGCCTTTAGGGGCCCATGAAGATAACATTCATACAGATCAAGCACATCTTTATAATGGGCACTGAGACAGCAATAACATGGAGAAGAATTCCTATAAAACAAAATTTAAATGTTAATAAATTGTGCACCTAGCCCGTCAGGTTTCATCCTTGTCTAGACTGGGAAATTTAAAGCCACTTGGTCAAGTCAGGAAGTCCAGCCTGTTCACTGATTGGGCAAGTCCTATGTCTGGATGGCAATTTCAATACAGTGACTACAATTCCAGAAATCTCTGATTATTCATTATCCATTTTCCCAGCCCCATCTAGGTTGTACAGAGCTTTGAATTTAGAGAATATTTGGATTCAAAAGTACACCTTGGTTTTCTGGCTTCTCGATAGAGGGTAGATCATTACTTTGTGTTTCTGTGCCCTTGTGCCTTTTGTGCTTCCCCCTCCTCTATGCAAAACATAGCCAGTCTGTTTGAGAATTACCAATTGTATCGTATCCCAAATCTCCTGATGCTAGAAGTGTGGTATTACAGGCTTTTACTCTATAGTGAATGTGCTGCAGCCAGCAGAAAACCTTTAGCTATCAGCCCTTTACAGAACCAGCTGAAGAGAGAGCCCCAGAGCAGCCAGATCCAACCACTGGTCAATAGAAGTATATAAAAGCCCAAACCCACCACTCCAACTTGGGCCATTCTAGCTTCAGGTAAGCTGAAAGCTTTGCTAAATGAAACTGCATTGCAACTCAACTTCTCCCTCTGGCTATTCCTGCCTTCTTCCCCTCCTATTCCAGAGGTGGTGATCCCCAAATCACTCATTAATACATATCTTATGTATTATTCACTATCTTAGGGAGTAGAACTCATGAAAATATTGTTAAGTTAAGGAGTAATTAATCAAAGGGCAACAGCTAACTTTGGACAGCATTTAGTTTGATTTTATTTAGAAATAATTTTATCTAGAAATGTTCAGCTGCCTAGAAATAGGAATGTAGAAATCAGACAGTGGTGTTTATACAAGATGGGAGCCCAGAAGACAGTCTGGATTAGAGGAAAGGAGGTCAGTGGACCCTGGCAGACCTGGGCTGGAATCGGCTTTGCCACCCAAGAGCAAGGTGACGCCAAGGGTCTATAAAATTTCTCAGAGCAGACCTTGAAAACTGACAACCCTTGGGCTAAATTTGGTTTTGTTTCACCCACAAGGCAGTTAAAGACATGATTCAATTGCCAATATTAATATAGGACTATTTCAGATAAACCCCCACATATCCAGATTCTCTTTTTCCTAGCCCCCATGAATACATACTAACAATCACTGTGGCTAAGCAGCAGCTGTCCCCTCCCCCACTAAAGAAAAGTGTCCTCTCACACTGATACCATTTCTCCTTTCACAGCTATTTCCACCACTTATTTTACTTGACCAATTCTTATGCATTTTGAGTTACAGGAGGATAATGTTATCTACTTTTTAGACAAAGATATTGGGAATAAAACACCCAGCACGGTGTGGATACTTGTTATGGCCCAAATTGTGCCCCCCTCACCCCAATTTATATGTTGAAGCCTTAACCCCGGTGTAATGGCATTTGGAGATGGGTCCTTTGGGAGATAATTAGGCTTAGATGAGGTCATGAGGTAATACCCTTATAAGAAGAGATACTACCAGAGAGATTAGGTGAGGTTTGTAAGTTAGGGAGGAAATAGGTGAGTCCAAAAGTAGGGCGATGTCCTGGAATTCATAAGAAAGTAAAGAATGAAACTTATATTTGAAATAGGATATTTTTTTCAGTGATTTCTATACATTAAATAATTTTATTTCAAGTTTACTTAATGTGTCCATTACAAATTCAAGTTTAAATAATAATAATTAATGTTTTTACAGAGAGCATTTCAGAATCTCTGATTATTTTGATGACCATGATTCTTTCCCAGGCCAGAGAAAGGAACACACTGCTACCATATGGTAGCAACTACACTAAACTGCTGGCAATTTTTTTTTCCTGAAATAATCATTAGTTAATAGAAAATGTTCTTTACCAATTCAAGCTTATCTCAGTGTCGGGGAAAAAACAGAAACTACAACCTTCTTAGATGCATCCTTTGTTTGATATTTAATAGCAAATAAACTCTGTACTATCATTGTTTTAAATAACATAATTGGGGGGGCTCCTGGGTGGCTCAGTGGGTTAAACCCTCTGCCTTCGGCTCGGGTCATGATCTCAGAGTCCTGGGATGGAGCCCCACATCGGGCTCTCTGCTCATCGGGAAGCCTGCTTCCTCCTCTCTCTCTGCCTGCTTGTGATCTCTCTCTGTCAAATAAATAAAGTCTTTTAAAAAAAGTTTTTAAATAACACAATTGGGATTATGCTTGATAACAAACATTTCTAAAAATAGACATGTAAAACAAATTTTTAAAAAATACATATTTTAAATTAAAATCCCACTCTTTCATACTTTTTTAAACACCACGACACAATAATCACATGTTGAGAATATGGCAAAACTATTAAAGTATTCACACTTGAAAATATGAGAAATGCTGCCAAGTCATGTCACATTAATATACTGCCACCTTTGTGGAAGTCCTTGCTGAGAAACACCTTCGGAGTTTGTTACAATACTGTTCCAAGAAAGAAAATAATGTCAAATTGATAATGTTACACAATATTAGCTTTCTACCTATTTTATTCTTCATTGCTAACAGAATCCCATTTTGTCTGATTTTATACTGAGTGTCCAGTCCATACCCTGGGTTAAGAATCATGGTTGGTCTAGTCCATGTATAACCGTTCTATGACCTGATTTTCTAGTTGCAGTTCTAAGTGGGGTTATCATATGATTCTATTATTGTCAATAAAACCTAAGTGTACTTAACTGTAGTCAATGATTTAAGGTAACTTGGAAAGTTTTTGCCATCTCAATAAAAGGATAGATGTAGCTGGTACAGTCCTTTTGCCTTTCCTCATCCTCTTGCTTTGATCTGGGTTATGATCTTTGTTGCTAAGGCAGTCTGCTCCCTAATAAAACCAAATTGTTCCACTTTTATTTTTAAATAGCCAATTCTTATGAACAGCTTAGTACACATCAAACAGCATGCTATGTGCTTTATTTGCATTTTAACTTATGTAATCTCAGTAGACCAAATAGTAGATATAAATATTGCTTATCCTTATATATGAGAACACTGAAGCTCAGTGAGAAAAAAAATTGGCTTGCCTATGATCACAAAGATACTCAATGGAAAAGTTGGGATGTGAGCCCAAGATCATTTGATACTAATAAGATCATCTTATGTATCATAATGTTATGCTTCCTTGTATTTACACAGAAAATGCCTCCTGCTCAGGAAACACATCAAGTAACCGAATCATAAATAAATTAGTAGACTGTATTTCTGCTGGCACCTTACCTTCACTGTAATTTTTCATTAGTGACTAGCATACTCATTAAGAGCTATTAGTAAATCTGAACAGTTTTTATCTAGTTTGAGAAATTTCTGATGATCAGAATACTTCCCAGAAACCAGGCCTTTTCTTGGGGACCAGTTTGGATTCCATTTTAAGTGTGTTTTTGGAAGAATGCAAGACCTCACATCACCTTAGGTATAACCCCTAGGGACTACCCTATTGAAATACTTTGTTAATGAGCTGAAAATTATTACTCAGTTAAGCCAGCAAAGACAGGAAATGTTTATCAGAGGCAGGAAATAGCACAGAAGTGGCCACAGCTACTACTATACCTATATCTTGTTTCCACCTGCCCTTCCAGATCCACCTTTACATTTCATAGCCATTCTCTGCCTTGACGGATGCACCTATATAGGTCACAGCAGAAAGCTCCTCTGCCCACTAGAATCCTGTTATGTTTAGCCAATGGCGACATTCAATAAAGATGAGAAGGAAGGAACAGGCAAGGTTTTATTCCCCTGGCCCCTTTAACATGCATTGCCTCTGATTAGATATATCTAGCACACTAAAATAAAATTTCTATCAAGTTCACTTTCTGTACAAGCCTTCCTTCTTCCGAATAAAGGTAATTTCTTCCCTTACTTGTCTATGCAGACCTAATAAAGGTAACAGCTCTAATATGGCCAAAAACCTTGTGATTCCCTTCATTTCACCCGTACCTCTGAAAATAGTCTCTGTTAAACCCTTCTTGACTTATCAAAATTGTGTGGCTGTGTTTCTTTTCCCCCTGCAGAGTCTCTAATTGACATGGCTATTGACACTATATTCATAATTGAAAAAAACAGAAAAAAAAATAATCAAAGGATGTTGAGATGTTGAAGAAGAATGAGTACCAAAAATAAATGTCATTGTGTAAATGTGTCTGTCACTTGTCTCTTTTTCTTTAACATAATTTGCATCCATCAGAGAAAGGTTGGAATAGTTTCCTACACATTTTGAATTACCTCAGGGAAAATATTGGAAGAAAAAGTCAGTAAAGATACAACAGAAAAATACAGTAGGATTTCTTGGTTGCATTTGATTTTGTATGTATTATTTAAAGACAAATTTCAATAAAATATTTTATATTAAATTAAATTTATTGTTGAAACTGAGGTACAATGTCTTCAGAAAATGTCTACAAAATAGTGCTATTTACTACAAAGTAGTTGCCTCTAACCCTACTTTCAACTATAATATTTACTAAGCTAGGTATTTATTTAAAGTTAAATGGTTAAAAACATTCTTTGGGGAGGCTAATGAGTATTAGTGATGACAAAATGATTCCATCAGTCTAATATTCTTAAACAACTTGCAAAAATAAGGACCAAATTGTTCTACTAATAATATGATTGGTAGTAGAGCTATAATCATCTTTAATATGATATATTTAGAATCTCAAAATCTTCTAACTCTCTACTCTTTAAAACTTCCTGATAAATACAAAACTTTTGCTATATGCCTCCATCATTGTGGTAGTTAGATAATGATTAATAAGCAGTTATGTGCAATGAATGAATACCAAATCTAAAATAGATATTATTTACTGAGTAGTTTTAGCTTAGTAATTTTACTTTTAAAAACATAGATGATGACTCTCGAATAATCTCATAAGGCTTTTGGTATGCCTTCTTGAAATGCTGAAACTGACGAATCTATATTATTGTGTGGGAACAAGATGCCATGGTATATAGTAAGAGAAGAAAAAAATACAAGGCGTATATAGTGCATACTTTCAAATTAGTAGGTATGTATCATATGTCTAAAACACAAGTTGTTATTAAATGTCGGTATATTTTTATTTACATTGGCTAATAAATATTCGGTAAATTTGATTAGTCATATAATACAGAAGTTTAAGTAAAAGTGGTAAAGCTTAAGATTTTTAAAGAATTGTTTCAATTTAAATTTCAATTTGCTATTCTAATTCAAACCCCAGTAATAATATCATAATAAATAATAATTTAATAAAGTGGAATATATTTCATTAGCAGACTGAAAATATTAATATAACTGACACTTGAATGTCTCCAGTAAACACCAGAAGTCCACAGTATAAAACAAGAATTTCACAATTAAGGAAATTAGAAATTGTATTTATGTAACCTCATGCTTTTAAAAATGCAGCTTTTACACGTAATTTTCTAATTAAAATTGCATCCAAGAGTGCTATGTTATTTAAATATTTTCTCTACCACAGTTCATTATCTTCTATTCACGTTTATACCTCTAGCACATAGCCTAAAACAATACACAGTAGGCATTATACAAATTTCTCTCATGACGACAGGTTTGTTTTCCTTACCCTGAATAGTTTCTTGTTTTGACTTATAACTAGTTCACTGAAACTGCTAAATATATATACATTTATATATGCATATATAAAAACATCCAGAAATATATATCACTTTCCACTTGATAAATGTAGTTTTTAAGTATGAATCTTCAGTTTATAACATCTGATTTCTACAATTCATATTTGCATTGTTCTTGTTCTTCTATTTATGTATGTAGTAAATATTTTATTTATCATCTATGAGCCAGAAAAGTTGTGTGGAAGTATAAACTCTCATCTGCTTTCTACTTTTCTTAAAAAGTGAAAGCTGCCTTTCGGCTATCTTTTTTCGGCCATCTTCCAGTAATTGGCCAAAATGACTATCACAAAGAAAAGAGCACCTGCTGCTGTATGTTCTGTAGGCTTTTGGGAAACAAGGAGTCATTCTTTAGGCCACATATATGCAAATATACAAGAAAGATGACTTTGTAGACATCAGGGAATGGACTCTAGTCAAAAAGAAATGCAAGGGGTGCCTGGGTGGCTCAGTGGGTTTAAAGCCTCTGCCTTCACTCAGGTTATGATCTCAGGGTCCTGGGATCGAGCCCCGCATCGGGCTCTCTGCTCAGAAGGGAGCCTGCTTCCCCCTCTCCCTGCCTGCCTCTCTACCTACTTGTGATCTCTCTCTCTGTCAAATAAATAAATAAAATCTTATAAGAAAAAAGAAATGCAAAACAAAAAACAAATAAACAAACAAAAAGCAAAAAGAAATGTCCCCAAATGTTACCACGGCAAAACTGGCAGAGTTTACAACTTGGAGTGTTACTAGCATTGTTGTAAACAAACCAATTAAGGGCAAGATCCTTGCCAAGAAAATTAATGTACATATTGAGCATAGTAGTAAGCATTCCAAGAGAGGAGACAGTTTCCTGAAGCCTGTAAAGGAAACTGATCAGAAAAAGAAGGAAGTCAAGAGAAAGGTACTTGGGTTCAACTGAAACACCAGCCTGCCCCACTCAGAGAAGTACATTTTGTGAGAACCCAAGAAAAGGAACTTGAGCTGCTGGAACCTATTCTCTAAAAATTCATGGCATAATACGTGGTGGGGGGGGGAAGGCTAAAGTTTTCTTTCTAGTATTTAGTTAAACTAGCTTTTTGGTGAAGTTGTCACAGCATGCCATTTTTTATCTGACCCTCAGACGAGCACTTTACAAAATGTAGCAAAATACCTTTTTTATTTCCTCCCCAAGAATGGCTTAACATGCTAGCACATGAGATGCTTTTAGTTATATGTTTCCTGTTTCTATTTAATTGTATAGGTGATACTAAAAAGAACTTGAGCCCTGGCTACTGTGCACATTATAAATGCCAACTAGCAACACATTGATAAATAAATTTAGATGTTTAATTTTATTATAATATATAATAATTTGCTGCCTTAAGTAAAATGCTGGTAAGCTATGGTCTCTGTTGTGAAATCTAAGATATGTGATATTCATGGCCTTGAACATAAATCATTTTCTTTTTATTGATTTGTATCAATACACTTTTAAAACAATATCTTGCCTAAGGCAGTGATTATAATTATCAATTGAAGTATAAACAGGACACTAATGAGTGAATTTAATGACTACAAATTTCTTCAGGCAACAGTTAGCATTTAGTATTTGCAAAAACAAAGATACGCCATTTATATTTTTTCTTGTTATGCCCCTTATTTTTTTCTTATATTCAAATCGTTGACATTTACAAAAGTGAAATTAAAACTGAAGAGTTATTTGAATCTGGGAAGAGTACAATCTCATAACAAGCATAGTCTCATGGGAAGTTAATCACAAATACCAAAAATTGCTGGTAAAAATAATGAGCTTTAAATACACACTTGCAGACAATGAGGAAAATGGATCCCTGTATACGTTAATATTCTGGAAATATTAAATACAAATAATGTAACTAAATAATTTAATAGTGGATAAACAGAAGTGAGTGGCTGTAAAAACATGTGTCTGAATAACTTTATATTAGTCTAGGGTATGCCCACATAGTTTTGATGCTTCGCCTACTGTGTAATCTAAGATGAAAACCATCAGGATATGTCTTCTCATGGCAAGTCTCTGGGCTCTGTATCTGTTTTATGTCAAAAAGTCTTCCCATATAAATGATATTATGTGAAGCTTTAGAAAATGCTTCATACATTTTTCACGTTTGTAAAAATGAAAAACTCAAGAGGGGAAAGATGGATTTTTTTGGTTAGCATATTTTTGAGCAAAGAATACATTTCAGCAAACTTCCTAGTGGGAAAACAGTAATTACTTAAGTTGGCAGCACACATCTGGTATAATAAAGACAGGAATATAAAAGTCCTTGATGTAACCCAAGTGTTTATCAGTTTTTAGAACACTCCTGTTCTTGCCAGACCCGAGGAAATATTTAATTAGGAATTGGCTCTCTTCTCATATTCACCAACTCAAAGGGGCTGTCCTCTTTACCCTCTTGGGTGCTAAAGAGCTCAGTAGCATAACCAGCATCATATTCTATTTCCCAAATATCTTCATTAGTAACTAGATAGAATGATAAGTCAAATCCTTTAGTTTTGGGATAAGAAAAGTGAAATCTGTAGTTACAGAAATAAAAGTTCTCCTCAAATATTGGTATGCTTTCAAGAATTTGGAAATTCTCCATAATATTTTGGCTCCTGTCCTTTTGGGAGCGCTTTTAGCTGGCTGATACACAGCAATATAATAGCAATATAATTCTATATGTGATTTGCCCCCCATGCACAAAGCAAAGGAACAATGCAGATCTCTAGATGTGCCCATATATTACTGATATTCCCCAAATTATTATAGTGTTAAGTTCATTAAATATTTTTATTATTTAAGAGTGAATTGAATCTTTATTGCCAAAGTAATCCAATTTTATTATTTAAAAAATTCAAACAGTACCTACATGGAAAAAACTGAAACTTCCACTTGGAACACTCCACACCCACTCTCAAGGAAAAGATAAGTGTTACAATTGGCATTTAATCTTTAATCTTTGCTTCCAAGCTTACAAGTTTACTTTTAATTTCACAATATGTCATGGACATCTTTCTGTGGTAATAAATATAAACCCTCCTTATCTGTTTTAATGGAAACACATTATCACACTCTTCGGATGTATCATAATTTATTTGAACAATTATTTATTACTGATATTTGTTCTCTCCAATTTTCTGCTTTTACCTATAATGCTATGTTCAACTATTATGATATGCAGAAGAGAAGTATTTGGTAATAATACACAGCACACATTGAGCACTTTGGTTTTAAAATGTTTTAAAAAAAAATAAAATGTTTTAAATTATGTTATTTTATTTGATGAGTTGGTGTGTGGACCTCTTTTTGAGGCAGTAGTTTTATTATCTTACAGATGAGAAAATGCACTTCAAAGAGTTTAAGTGAATTAAGTAGTAGTAAGTTTCTATCTGGTTATCCAATCCTTTGCACTATAACCTTTTTTAACTGTTCAAATGATTCAGTTAACGATTTCCCAAATTTATAAACACATTGCTCTTCCTTCCTTGGTAATTGGAATTGAGCACTTGTAGGCATTGGATTATTAGCAAGACACAGTACCTGTCACTTTGTATACTTTGTTAATAGTTCTAATACAGGATAGCCATAATACATATTTTCTATTAAAAATGAGAACCAGAAAACATATATAACAGGAAACAATAAGTAATTCGTTCAAATTTGCATGTACCCTTTTCTTCCTAAAGTTAATATTTATTAGCTTCTTTTCATATTATAAGAATGTATGAAATGTAAAAATCTTTTGTGATTAGAAATATAATTCAATTAACATTTTATAAAAAGAACTTTATCATTTTTTAAAGATTGATTTATTTGTTTGAGAGAGAGAGAGAGCATGTTCCAATGGAGGGGGAGGGGGGCAGAGAGAGTCTTAAGCAGACTCCACCTTGAGTGCAACCCCCGAGGCGGGGCTCCATCTCTCTATGCAGAGATCAAGACCTGAGCCAAAACCAAGACTGGGATGCTTAACTGACTGGGCCACCTAGGAACTCCTTATAAAAATAACTTTAGCACACAACTAATACAATATTTGATTAAAGTTATATTTGGAAAAAAGTGTGCTAATTTAAGGACTACTCAGGTATCATTGAGAGTTAACTCTGCTTCAGAGATTATTACCCTTTAAATTAAATACAAAGAGAGCTCCTGTCAATTATCTCAATGTTAAAAGTGAAGGATAAGCTCAACAGTGTACCTTGATATTATCAATAAATCAAAGGTGTCAGATAATTTCCACATGGCTAGCATGCAAAGAAGTAAAAAAAGGCAGTCATATAGCAAAGTATAAAGCACATTTCTCACTGAAAATTTGTTTAATAGTTAATATTTAAATTAATATCTTAGTTTTATGCTTATTTTTATATTTTAATCTTTATGAAATGTCTGTGTTGGGTTTCAAATCTACTATTTGCCATAGTAGCTAACTATAATAAAGTAACACATCAATTAATTCATATAACATCGAGCATTTCACATGTACCTCCACTGTGCTTAGATGCTGAAGATCTGAGAGCGAATGGATGCATAGGAGACTTGCTGACACAAAAAATGCTTAGAGGAGAGAGGCTGGGTAGAAGCCTTTCTCACAGAATAAAGTACTGTGGCTAAAAGAAAAGTGGAAGCAAGGAAAAAGTCATCTTCAGGGAACAGAGGGTCAGTAAATCTAGAGTACAAAATATAAATAGAAGTGAAAAATTATGCTTAAGTGGAAAGCAAAGACCAAATCTTCCCAGCTCTTGCAAGCCATGTAAAGTGATTTGGACTTTGCACTAAAAATAATGGCAAGACATTGATAAATACCATATATTCTACCACCATACCTCTTTGTGAGAAACTGCATTTCCAGAATTTGATATACATATACATATATATGTGTGCGTGTGTGTGTGTGTGTATGTATGTATATATACATATATATAAAGGAAGGTAGAATATAGGGAAATAGGATAACCTGACTTATGATGATCACAGAGATCACCATTCTCCATGAAAGAATTGGACCACATCCTTAAGAGCATAAGCGGAGGTTTCCCAGAGAAGATCATATTCTGCTTCAAGAATGTAACATAGAATCCATCTTGAGTTTTCAGCCTGACAGCAATGCCCTATGGATTTTGCCAGACCCCAATATTGTGTGATCCAAATCCTTAAAATAGATAGATGACAGATAGTTAAATAGATACATACATAGATAATAAATAAATAAAATTATGTATTATATGTAATAATTAAATAGATAGGTATGCCCTCTGGATTTTGCCAGCCCCCAGTATTGTGTGAGCCAAATTCTTAAAAGAGATAACAGATGGATAGATAAATATAGATAATATATAGATATATATCTACATATACATATATATACATATATATGTATACATATATAGATAATATATATAGATGCATATATAGATAATATATATACATATATAGATATATATACATATATAGATAATAAATAAAACTATGTATTATATGTAATAGTTAAATAAATAGATAGGTATAGCTAAATAGATACAGACATATTTCCTATTAGTTCTGTTTCTCTGGACAATCCTGCCTGACACAGATATACTGTTATGGGTTCATTTGTATTTCTAGCCTCCAGAAATGTTGATGTCCAAACCCGTAAAATCTCAGAATGTGACCTTAGTGAGAAATAATAGTTGTTGCAGATGTAATTGGTCAACATGAGTTCATATTGGAGTAGACCCCTAATCCAATATGACTAGTGTCCTTATAAGAAGATAGCCATAAAAAGGCCCAGAGAAACAAGGAAAATGCCATGTAAAGATAGAGGTTAGACTGCAGTGATGCACCTAGAAACCAAGAATGCCAAGAACTGCTAGCCATCAGCAAAACTAAGAGAGGCTTGGAATGGTTTCTGCCTCAGAGCTTTCAGAAGGAACCAACTCTGTCAACATCTTGTTTTTGGGCTTTTAGTCTCCAGAACTGTACAAAAAATAATTTCTGTTGTTTTGAGCCATATGCTTTGTGGTACTTTGGAAAAGTACTTAAAAAAAAAAACTGTTTTAAAAAAGAAAGAAAGAAAACTGCTACAACACTAAAATGTCAGCTTACTCACAGTTGCCTTTTTTCTAAATTATCAAAGGGTAGGTAAATGTACTCCTCAAATGTATATTATAGTATTGTACCTAACTAATTATTTCCCTAAATTAAAGTACAGGAGCAAAGCACATTAAAGAATAAGTCATAAATATCTATTGGTAAACCAGACCATCATATGTGTTTTAAATAACAATATGCAGATAATATTTTCAACTAGGAAGATGTTAACAATCACTGTGAAGTAGTTTCAACTACTAGGACAGCCACCACTGCCCCATCTCCTAAAGCCCTTATGATGAGATATAAACAAACAGACTTCTTTTCAAGGGCTTGGATGTGAGTTCTCTCTCTCCTTTGCTACTTTTTCCATTTTGATATAGAAACACAGAACAATAACTGCTCTTTTATGTCATTTGATATTCTTCATCATCAATTGGTTTTATAAAACTTTTTTTTTTCTTTGCCAGAAAAATACAGTGTTCTAGATTAATTTGTGGTAGCCCTAAGGAATTTGAAGATGCAATTTTGAAAAAAAATGTAAATGAATGAAAAGGGCTTTTTTGCTAAAAAGTTACTTTGAAAATATTTGGTTAAGTGAGAGAGAATAATATGGAACCTCAAATAAAAAGAAAACAATGGGATTAGTAGAACAAAAAATAATTTCTTTTAAAGATTTTATTTATTTGGCAGAGAGAGATCACAAGTAGGCAGAGAGGCAGGTAGAGTGAGAGGGGGAAGCAGGCTCCCTGCTGAGCAGAGAGCCCGATGAGGGGCTTGATCCCAGGACTCTGAGATCATGACCTGAGCCGAAGGCAGAGGCTTTAACCCACTGAGCCACCAAGGTGCTCTCCAAAAAATAAATTTTAAGAAGGATAAAGCCCCTCTCAGGTTATTATTCTCCTCTTAGAAAATTCCCATCTTCAGTAAGTATAAAATATCCCTAAATAACATACTTTAAGGATAAAGATTACCTAACTTTGAGTATTCTGTATAGCTTCACCCCAGAAAGTACACAAGAATACAAGTAGTTCTTCCTGAAAAATAAATACCCCTTCCTCTCTTCAATTCCTCACTGGCTACTTCTCCCCTGGTATTCAACCTACATTTTTCAAATAAAAAAAAGAAAAAAAAAAGGGTAAAAGTAAAATATAAATACATACAGAGGATCTAATGGATGGTTTTGATAATGATGTAGCAACTTTTGTTGTTCAGTGTCACCACTACTCTTCTTCAGTAACTCTGAAATTCTGGGGAGGGCTGCTAGTCCTCCTCCTCTCCCCGCCACGTCCAAGAGTTGCCAAGACTTATTGAATCTACCTGTGTAAAGCCTCTTTATACCATTTTTCTATTATTCTCTGTTCAAATTCAGGAACTTTTTTCCTTATCTCAATGGTCTCCAAACACCAATCTCCTTTTCAATCCTTTGCACACTTATCTGGAACATTATCCGGAAGTATTGCCTCCACCCCTAACCCTTACTTATACAATGATTATTGTACTGCAACTTTACCGATACAACAATTATTTATCATTCCTTGTCAATGATATTTATCATTCAAAAATTATATTATTGGGGCACCTGGGTGGGTCAGTGGGTTAAAACCTCTGCCTTCAGCTCAGGTCATGATCTCAGGGTCCTGGGACTGAGCCCCGCATCGGGCTCTCTGCTCAGCGGGGAGCCTGCTTCCCACCCTCCCATCTGTCTCTCTGCCCACTTGTGATTTCTCTCTGTCAAATAAATAAATAAAATCTTTTAAAAAATTATATTCTTCTTCTCTCCCAGGTCTTTTACTTGGGCTGCCTTACCTGGTCTCTACTTTCTTTTTAATCATACTGCCATGCAATATCCAAAATGGTCCCATAGATACACCCAGTACAGAGTCCTATGTGCATACTCTACACACTCCCAATATTTGCCAATGCTTCTTCTCCTAGCCCAGGTATATTAAGTTCTCTGTTTCATGGCCTAACTCAAATAGTTGAGTGAATGCTTTCCTGAAACACACATTTTTCATGTCTACCCCAAGCTGAAAGCAATCTCCTTTCAGGAAAACCCTTTTATTCTGACCTCTTTTATGGCACTTATATCTGCATTATATTATGATTATTTCTGTATATGAGGATTTTCCCAACAAAGTAGTGGAAGGAGAAGTTTCATTTATATTTTTTCCGTATTACAGACATTTACTAAACATTTAGAGAATGAAATGTCATATTAAGATGCAGGTAATTGGTCAGTAGAAACCATGTCTTGCTAAGTCACTGTCCAATTAAAATTTATTGAATGAAGCATTACAGGTGAAAGTGTGGTGAAGGTGACACCAGTGTGTGATCTGTGAAAAATGTCCATGGTATGCAACACATAACACAAAATATATAATAGATATTCATAAGGCTATGTTTCATAAAGTCTGCTGCAAAGGCTGCTGGAATTGCATCCAGTGTGGGCATTTATTTGGCAAACACATTTTGTTTTTTTTTTTAAAGATTTTATTTATTTATTCGACAGAAAGAGAGATCACAAGTAGGCAGAGAGGCAGGCAGAGAAAGAGGGGGAAGCAGGCTCCCTGCTGAGCAGAGAGCCCAATGCAGGACTGGATCCCAGGACCCTGGGATCATGACCTGAGCTGAAGGCAGAGGCTTTAACCCACTGAGCCACCCAGGTGCCCCAAAATTTTGTGTTTTAAACCAGATAAATTAAATTTTGATTCAGAAGCCAAGAACATGGCTCAGAAAACTGCCTATTATAGATTCCTGTTCATTCCCCTCTCCCAAGAATTCTTCTGAACAT
>CM053604.1:61860691-61872062 GCA_028646535.1 Procyon lotor | reverse complement strand
GACTGGATCCCAGGACCCTGGGATCATGACCTGAGCTGAAGGCAGAGGCTTTAACCCACTGAGCCACCCAGGTGCCCCAAAATTTTGTGTTTTAAACCAGATAAATTAAATTTTGATTCAGAAGCCAAGAACATGGCTCAGAAAACTGCCTATTATAGATTCCTGTTCATTCCCCTCTCCCAAGAATTCTTCTGAACATCACGAGGGGAGCACTTATTGAAGGAGAACATACCAGTATATACCTTTAAATGATATTAAAGATTGTCGTAAAAGTGTTACTATGACTGTAACTCTTTTCTAAATTTATTCTGTTTACCATGACAAAAATATTAATGAGGGTTTCCCGGTTCCCACTATTCACTGTAGGACAAGTCACATTAAGTTGTTACGCTAAAACCCAAGGACCTAGAGTCTCAGATCTTGTGGGAACCTTTTATTATGCTTGGCATTCTGCTTGCTAGCTACTTCCAGTCATAAGCCCCAGGGTCTCCGACCAGTGCCACCTTCCATTCTCTGCCTGTCCTTTGAAATCATTAGTGGAAATAACAGTTCTGTGTGTTTTTTCACCATGTGGGACACCTGTGTGTTTGTGCTGTTATTGTATAGGTTCACAAACAACAGACACGTAGGCCATGAAAAATGAGTGATGCACTGATAAGGGCTGCTTTCAAGAGCTGATGGAGAGAGACTGCAGATCCTGAACATGGAGTGGAGCATGAGGCTGCTAATCGCACAAACTACCTTCCTTTGCCTTCATTTCCAAGGGAGCCATGTGCGCTGCCAGAGCTCTGTCCTATAGGAGATTCAGACTTAGGCTTCTTCAAAGTCCTCTTCATGACCATTATCAGGTGCTTCCTAGCCTGCAAATTACACCCAGGTGATTGGCCTTGTCTTTTCCTTATTTCCAGAAATAGGGGAATGCACATTATATGCCAACGTAAGCCTCGTTCATTAGTTCATTTGAGCTCAATCTTAGCTAAAATATAAATTATAAATTTTCTAGGAAATGGCCTTATTTACTTGAAGATTCATTTAACAAAGAACAAGTCAGTAAACATCTTTTTTTTTTTTTTAAAGATTTTATTTATTTGACAGAGAGAAACACAGCGAGAGAGGGAACACAAGCAGAGGGAATGGTAGCGGGAGAAGCAGGCTTCCTGCGGAGCAAGGAGCCCGATGCGGGGCTCGATCCCAGGACCCTGGGATCATGACCTGAGCCGAAGGCAGACGCCTAACGACTGAGCCACTCAGGCGCCCCAGTAAACATCTTTTTAAACAGCATGCTAGTGAAGTACATTTTTGCCTCTGCTTAGAAATCAAATGACATAGAATAGACCTTTCACAAACCCTTTTCCTCTGAATTAAGATCATTTTGTAAAGCCACACGGAATTTAGAATCAAATTATCTTATACCTCGAAGTCATTTTTAATTTGGAATCATTCTCTAAATTAAGATCAATGAGAGTATATCTGATAATGCTTATCAGATATGTACCTTAGAGAGAGAACAAGGGTATTTTCCTTACATTGACTTTATTTTCTGAATGGTCTTTTTATTCAGAATTGTAATTTCTAGAGTTTTTGAAAGTCTAAGACACAAGTTCATTTTCATTTTTTCCCTATTTCTCATAAATGATGTGTGTTTGAGTTTAATTAGTTCATAAGACAACACAGGTAGAAGAAACTGGACCAAGAGACTAGAAAAAAAATGTCCATATGAACATTGAAAGTGAAAAGGTAGGAACACTAAAATTGAAAAGGTAGGAACATGTTCAAGTAACATTATTTCTCTTTGGCAATGGCTAATAAGAGTGCTGTTTTCTTTGATACAAATCATGATGAAATAGGCATTTTATTCTAAAATACAGAATAAACGATCCTATTAGGAACATTTCCAAAATAGTATACCAACAATTAAATAAACTTTATTAAATACACAGCTATCTATCTTTTGCTAATAAAATGGTGTCATACAGTAGACCTCTACTGGCAATGCTGTAGGAGTAGACAAAGGTAGACAGGAGTCTACAGGAGTAGGAGTAGACAAATGTCACCCAAGTAAGCCATAAATACCATGAAATTAAATTCTCTAAAACTTATCTCATATGAATTTATTTGCAAATGTGTTTTATCTTCCTGACCTTTCAAATATGAAATGTATATCAAATGTTTTAATAATTCTTCCTGCAAATCTATTAAAGCTCATGCTCAATTCTGACAGCCTTAACTAGGCAATATACATATAAACATGGGGTTTATGAACTGGACTTTGGAAAGCTTTTTGAAAATTAAATCCAGTGTGCTCCAGCTAAAAAAGTTAAAAGTAGCTTCAAAAAGTAATTAAAAATCAAAGTAAACCTGAACAAGAATGGCTATAATATAGTTGACATATGGTTATATATTCACAAACACCTTCTAAGTCTCAGAAATTTCAGGGGCCTCAAGTAGATGACTCTTGCAGTTAAGGGATGTCAGGCTCTCAAAGAAAGGACAAAATGCTGAAAAGTACTGTTTCCACTAAAAACAAACTATATTTTTATAGGAAAATATATACATATATACCTATTTAATGATATTCATTTACCAAGTAAAAATATATAACAGATTTTGTAGAAAATAATTAAAATGATTTTCTGCTAAATTCTCCTGCTTCAACATTAGTTGTTTTTTACATATAATATTAATATATTAAGGCACAGCTAGGGATACTAAGGCATATCTGAAAAGGAAACAGTTGATTTAAACATCATTCAGGCTAGAAAAATCCCCTGATCCTTGAGATATACTTAGAAGCTATACCTAAGAAATATTAATGAAGTAAGAACATTGATGTCTCCAGCATCTCATCCCTGTTCTAATTACTACATTTTATGTAAGAATTATAAAGGCATTGTGTTACATTGAATTTGGCATCCTTTTGGAGTCAGTGAGCAAAACTGCAGTCTGAAGAGGGACTTACTCTTCCTTAATAAGCCCAATCACACCAGTACATAGAAAAGGATAAGAACTTAGAAAGAAAGTCTTAAGCAGGAAGAGAAAATAATCTCTGTGTGCTTCACTTTCTTGTCTATGGATCTTAAGAAGACAAACTAGTTCAGCCAATGCCCCTGGGCCTTAAAGCTAAGATAGAAGTCTTCCACATGAAAAGCAGTCCTTCAAACTCAGATCTGATGTCACAGGGTGCAAATCATATCTTTTAAGAAAACATGTTGGTTGCATGCTGTACTCTGTATTTATTTACCTATTGTTATTCTCCTGTCTAAATTTTGCTGCAGGATTTTGTTACAGCCTTTTATGCATAACGTGTATTTAAAATTCTCTAGAGGAAAATACTGTTACAACACTTTCCAAATGTATTTGACAGTGAAATTCTTTTTTTAAAGGAGTCATGTTTCAGTAAAAAATAGTTTAGAAAAGCTGCCATAGCTTTAGAAAGTCTTCTTAAACATTCTAGTCTTTACAATGAATATCAAGGAAAGGTAGCTATGTTTGAGCCAAATACATAAAAAGGAGCAACAGATGTTTTCCCTTTTGGATCAGTGGGAGTATCTAAAGGGAAAATGAATTTTGTAGATCAAGAGTCACAGATGAAAATATAAGTGCATTCATAGGAGTGGAGGATAGTAGTTGACAGACAGGGACTTTTGAAGGCAAAAAGGAGTACCCATCCTCTCTTTTCCAACTACTTGATGGTGGGAGCAGAAAGGAGACTCTTATTTTAAGGAACAGGATAGCATTTTAAGGAACACATGAAATTAGCTCCTTAAATTCTAAATCATAAGTATAGTTTGCTAATTCTATATCAATTGATGAACTGCATTGTTTTTATGAAGAAAAAAAAGAAACAAATCTCAATAATACCATCTCATAAAGAGACCAATCACTATGACCTCCAGATAATCTGTGATTTATTTTCCCATTGAAAGCCTCAAAAAATCTGCTCAAGCTACAACTATGCCTAAGAGATGTAAAAGGCTATCCCAGTGAAAGACTCCCTCTATTACCAACTACAAAATTTAAAGCTAAAGTAGAAGTTACTTTAACAGAAGTTAAAGTAGTTGGTTATTTTCTGTAGATCTAATGAATGTAATAAGGAGAAAAAGACTGCAGCCCATGTGAAAGGCAAAAAATCAGGGAACAGGAATCTGAAAAGATTGAGTTTTAGCAATGGAAAGCAAAACCTAGGCATTCAGACCATTCTCCATAACTACTGGAGTCTGGCAGACTTCTACACATTAATGCAGCGATAGCCAATTTACACCAGGACTAGTTTGTTAGAAATATTTGTATGTGCAGACAACTCTGGAAAGATGCAGATAAAGAAAACTTCCTCTATTAAGTAAAATTTGCTTCATTTCCAAAGTACATAGTAAGGAATTGAACATTGCCTAAATTAAAATTTTCCTTTGGTTTCTGCAAGGTGATAGAAATGTTTTTGTTTGCCTAAGGTTCCTTGGTCACACTGGATGGTCTAACAATGGGACTTTGGGTAGGAGCCAACAACACCAGATTTAATTTGGAGCAGGAGCATTGGGTCACAGACTATCAACTTGCCCTTTGGAGAGGCTGGAGACAAAGGCTGGCCATGTGGGCAGTCAATTGCCCTTAAGTAACTGAGTCAATTATGCTTAACTGAGCCTCAATAAAACTATGGATACCAAGGCTCAAGCGTGTCTTCCTAGTTTGATAATTTTCTGCTCATATTGTCACACAGCATTGTGGGGAAAACAACAAATATCTATGACTCTACTGTGAGAGGACAATTAGTAGCTCCATGCGTGGAACTTTCCTGGACTCTGCCATATGCATCCCCTCCTTGGCTGATATTAATCTGTATTTCTTCATCACAATAAACTATATAACCTAGAGCATAACAGCTTTCAGTGGGTTCTATGAGTCCCTGCAGTGCATTATCAAAACTGAAGGGGGTTTTGGTGGTACTCAGACTTGTATTTGATGTCAGATGTAAGGGATGGTCTTGTGGATTGCACCCTAATTTTGCAGAGGATAACTAAGAAAATGTTTTTTTCAGGACAGAAGATGGGCACTTTTACCAAAAGCTTCCATAAAAGATAGAATCTTCTACACACACGGTTCTTCTTCTGAAATGTATCCTTACTACATGTATGGGCATCACCTGGCCCTTAACATGTGGACCTGTGAGAACTTCATACTCAGGGAACAGCAGTAACTGCAGCATTACACTGAATGATACTTTTTGTCTCTGAAACAGATGCCTCATATCTGTCTGCCAATATTTATTAAGTTATGACAGGTTAACTCATTAGCTTGAGTTCAGGATTAAATTTCAGACACTGTCACAACTTCAGACTTGATGGCTGAACATTAGCTAACACATCTGATTATCCATCACCTATCTGCAGAATTAACAGACAGACAAACAAAAAATACATTCTAAGAGTGAGGCAGTGGCCAGTTTGAAAATGTTTCAGTAACAGAAGATACTATTGTTAAAATGTAACAAAGAGTCCTACAGCTGGAGTTAAAGAAATGTGTATTAGACAGTCTTGTGAGACATAGAAACATTTAACTCCATGCCTGATAAGCAAACTCATTTTGTAGAGTGAAAATCTATAGCACTTTTGCCACAGACTCTCATGAAGTATCTGGTAATTTAAGGCAACAGCACCTTTTTACTGTGTGACATCCTTCGCACTCTCTTCAGACTTAATTAAAAAACAAAACAAAACAAAACAACAATCACCACGAGGTTTTGAAATGTTTATCTCCACTGGTTGTTAAATTTTCCAAATCTAATTTCCATCTAGAAACATTTATGACTACAATCTAGCACAGTAGAACTGCTTTATAAATTCAGGCATTAGTGCCCATCTACATATTTATAATCTCCTCCTATACAGGAAAGATCCATTCTCAAATTGTACCTAGCAATGAAGAGTAAAAACTTAGATACACATGCCTAATATTTTTATAGTAACTCAGTATTTTTTAGGCTGGTTTCTATTTTTTCAGTTCCTGGGAAGATCTCTCTATATATAGGCATTGCAATTTATATTCAACAACCACTGAGGGGAATATGAACAAATAACATAAAAATATGAAAACTGGTAATTGCATTTGAACTCCTAGGATGAAATTTATTTGGTTTCTAATTCTTCAGGCTGAAAGACATGCATTACCAGTAAATGTAAACCAGGTAAACATAAGGGCGTCATATGCCAATCTTTTCATGAAATTTTAAAATATAAGCATTTTAAAGTAAATGCGAATATGTGCAATGTGTAAACATAATTTTTTTAAAAAAGCAAATGATTTTAGTAAATTCCTTTTTCTCTTTTCCAGACCAATGCTCATGCTAAAAACAAAAGGGGAAAAAAAAGCTATCTTCAGGGATTCATTTACACTTGCTGGAAAAATATAGTTCCCGCAATATGATAACAAAGGTTCATCGGCCTCATAATATATCTTGACAAAAACTTCATTTAGACTTCTGTGATGCTGAAAACTAGCTTTAAAAAAATATTGACAACAACATTTGTACTTTTTTTACAGTAAATACATTGTCTTTTTTATCTATAGGAATAACCATTGAGCCTACATAAAATCTTTCTCCCTCTCATATCTAGCATATACACTTGTAATTCAGTTCTGATTTGATTTATAGAGTTTGTTACCACAGTTTGCAACAACTGAGAACCCTAAGCAACTAAGACTTATTTGCATCAAAACAACTTTATTATGGCCCATGCAGCTTAGCCTGATGGCTTTCTCATTATTGATGCAACTGTTATTCCATAGGAACAACAGAAAAAGAATAACATCTCTGAGCCCGAGTAGAATAAGTGCACTTCTCACTCCACTCCTGCTGAGTGAAAACTCTGTTTTCATCTAAACTACAGAATATATCAGTGAACCTAATGGGATTTGACAGTCTATCTTAAATAGTGTCATTAGGTAACAAAAAGAAATCTAAAGCTATATAACCCTTGGTCATTTTGGTGACTGCTTCTTTTTCTTTCAATTTGAACCGATCACTGGAACTCCCCATCAAAAGGCTTTCTGCAATTTTGTGCTTTTTAATTTGGGTTTCTGTCTGGATAGTTCTTTTATCATAAATCAACATTTTAGGTAAATGCTAGCAAAATATGGCTAGTGAGATACTGAGCCATAGAAGAGTATCACTAATGAAGCACAATTTCCATACTATTGTAGATTTTGCAACCTAACAAAATCATACAAACCAAAAAGTAAATGGAGAAATATGATGCCCACACTTGCTTTAAATAAATGGTATTGGATGAAAAACTTAACTACAAGTTTCAGAATATGCATATTAGATAAATAATGTTACTGTTGAATATATAATAAACCAGTTCCAAGAAAAAGATTTATTGTACTTGGAAAGCACTAGAACATTCATATCTACCTAACAAAGTAAAGGGCAGGGCCAATTTTGAAAATAATTTGTATTTGTTTAATGTCACAAGCATATATAAGCCAAATTTATATATATAATCCTTTGGAGTTAGGTACTATTAACAATCACCATATTATGGTGATAGTTAATAAATCGGTTGATAAATTTATGTTTGTAGTTGTTAAGTAATTTGCTCAGATCAGATAATTTATGGGATTTGAGACAGGATTTGAAACTAAGCAATGTGAATTTTGACCTCATGTTTTCCATAAGCTCTCAGTATCCTATGAAAAAGGCAAAGAAAAGCTGACTTTAAGGACAAGAAGGCTGACTCAACCAAAGTTGTAATTTTAATAAGTAGCAGAGAGAAGGTACTCTTCACTTCCTCTCTCATTCTCAGATGTCCTTCCATTTCCTTGTTTTGTCTACACTCTTCTCCAGTTTCCTGCTTTGATACTCAGCAGTTCTAAAGTCCCTTTCTTCAAGTCAATTCTGTTTTACCCTCTCCATTTCCCTCTTCACTTCCCTAACCACACTTTCATGAAAGACGTGAATGGCCAATATCTGTAACTTGCCATAGTTATAGTGGCAAAGAGATTTTTCTGACTCAATGAATCAATAAATAGTGAAATTTCAAGTAATAGGCTTGGTGAAAAATTGAATGCAGGATTTTAGAAAATATGGGGAGAGGGTGTTTCATACTTGCAACCTCTATCATGCATGATCATAATTCCTTAATCATGAAACAACACATTTACTGATTGCTAAGTAAAATGTCAGCCATGTTGTTATGCACCCATTATGTCAAGTAATTCTTACAACAATTGCATTATTGTTGTTACTGTTTTATGTTATGGAAACTAAGGCTCCAGATAATTATGCAATTTGTCCAAGTTTCAAGCACTGGGAAGCAGCAGAGCAGGTGTTGGGATCCAGTTCTGTCTGAAAACCCGTACACTTTGAAAGCTCCTAAACTCTCGTATAGGCTGTGTCATCTCATCTACATTTATGCTAGAGCCAGTAATTAATGCAAATGCATCAATTTAAAAATATTTGATGGTGGCATATAAGGGATTATAATCATATTTTCCTATTCGGAATGAAAAAATACTGATGCTCACATAATTATACTGTCATATCGCATTCTTTTTTTTTAAATTTTATTTATTTATATGATACAGAGAGAGAGAGATCACAAGTAGGCAGAGAGGCAGGCAGAGAGAGAGGGGGAAGCAGACTCCCTGCTGAGCAGAGAGCCCAATGCGGGGCTCGATCCCAGGACCCTGAGATCATGACCTGAGCAGAAGGCAGAGGCTTTAACCCACTGAACCACCCATTATGACCCAATGTCATATTGCATTCTTATGAATTCATTGCTTTCAAAGAATTTTAAGGAATATTTAAATATTGATTTCCTTAGTTTTCAGGGTCTGTAATATTGTCGATGCATTCCCATAAGGGCATTATATGAAAATAATAGCATAACTAAAGCCTGTGAAAATGTCTTTCTTTGGTTTTCTCGCCATGGAAATCTTCTCCCATGGTATCATGATTTTACCTACATAAAAATGAAATAATTTGCAAGCATAGCCTCTGTTGTGCATTATGTCTCTTGAAATAATGCTACTGAATGAGTACACTGACCTTTCTTTGGAGATAAATTGAACATTAATCTCATTATCTACTCTGTATGAACAACAATGAGACCTTTCCTTTTAGAGATTAAAAAAAGTAATTTTTTTATGTTCCTGTATCATTATAAAATTGGGAGGTATTTTGATAAATATGAAAAATAATCGTTAAATTTAGAAACCTTATGAATCCAACTGCTTTGGGCTAAGATCATGCAAAGAATCTTAAGAATCTGCAAAATGTGTTTTATACTTATCAAGTAAACTATTTCACAATATTATTTTTCTACATTAAGTCGGATCTTTCCATTGCTTACCTTTGAATATTTCACTTTTCAAAAACTGTCAATGGTGCTACACTGCCTACCAAATCAACTAAATCCAAAACCTTTTCTAGGATTCAGCTTTATTCTGAACATTATCAAAAGCTATCTATATGAATGAATTCATTCCATCCTTATACATAACCTATCACTGATATCTGAAATTGTCCTATTTCTCACAATTTCCATGCTTTTTGTTGTCCTTTCCTTTTCCTAGAATACAAGAGTCTCTATCTGTACATGCCTCAGATATTCGACCTGTTCTCCAAACTTCAGATAAATTACCACTCTTACATAAACCACATATGGACCTCTATACCAATACTTTTGATTCCCATAACATTGTGTTCGCACCCTCTTGTATATTTTATGCATTTATTAGTTGGTTGAATGATTGTTAGGGTTATTGCCCTGTAATATTATTCTTTTATAAGTCTCATTGTTTCTACAAAACTTTAGAACAGGAAGTAGTTTTACTTTTGTTATGTCTCAATATAACACATAGTTCATTCAACAAACATCGATTTGCCAGTTTCTGTGTGGGTGAAGGAAATGTATGTAATGGAGATATGGTGTCTACCCACTTAGAATATGTACTCTAGTAAGGATGACAATTGAGAAATACAATCTAAAAGTTGTAACAAGAGCTAAAGATGAGTAGTACCTGGCCCTATGAGAGCCCAAGAAAAGGTATTTTATCATGTTAGGAAGTCATGGAAGATGTTGCTCTGGAAGTCAGAGCTGAAATGTCATTCCTTGATTAAGCCATATGCATTGAGAACCTACTATGTTCCAGACAATGTTTTAGGCCCTTAAGCTAAATATCTGCTTCCTTAGAGTTATATTCTAGAAAAGGGTTACTGAAACATTTTCATGCCCCTTATCCCTTTGTTAGTTTGGTAAAGTCTATGGACCCTTTCTACAATTATGTAAATATACATAATTTTTTAAGTATACAAATATACAAAATGAAATATCTAGGATTAAAAATGTAAGCTGTTATATTATTGCATAATATCATCTAAAATATTTTTTTAATTTGTGATATAACAATGTTTCTTTATTAACAAATTGAATAACAAGATCGAGTAGAAAGTCTACTACAAATTGGACAAATTGAACTCCTCCCTCTCCCACCACCCACACACATAAAGTGGGAAGGGGAACTTTCTGACAACAAAAGCAAGGTGAGGAAAGCCCTTGTGGCCAGAAAATGCATGGCACATTTGAGGAAACAAAAGAAAACAGATGTGACTGCACTCCACATTATGAGTGTGAACATCCTAGAAAATTGGGCTGCAATGCACAGTAAAGGAAAAACCATAGGGAACCTGGCGAGAGAGTTAAGGATTCTGATCTCTATACAGTGAACTATTAGAAGATACTGATGTGTCTTAAAACACATAGGGAGTAGGTTGGGGATGAGAAAGCAATGGTGTGATTCTACTGCATTTTGCATTTCACTCCACGAAGATCACTGCTGTTCAAGGAAAAGACTCACAGCAGGCAGGAGTGGATGTTGCTATCCAAGAAGGGAGACTCAGAGAGAGATGATGACACTAGCCTGGTGAAAATGAAGATATGAGGGGCGCCTGGGTGGCTCAGTCGTTAAGTGTCTGCCTTCGGCTCAGGTCATGATCCCAGCGTCCTGGGATCGAGCCCCACATCGGGCTCCTTGCTCCGCAGGAAGCCTGCTTCTCCCGCTACCATTCCCTCTGCTTGTGTTCCCCTTCTCTCGCTGTGTACCTCTCTGTCAAAGAAATAAAATCTTTAAAAAAAAAAAAAAAGAAAATGACGATATGAAGAAGTGAATTCTAGGATGGAAGGATGAATTTGACATTTTTTTAAAGATTTTATTTATTTATGGGGTGCCTGGGTGGCTCAGTTGCTTAAGAGACTGCCTTCAGATCAGGTCAGGATCCTGGAGTCCCAGGATCCAGTCCCCCATTGGGCTCCCCACTCAGCAGGGAATCTGCTTCTCCCTCTGACCCTCCCCCCATGCTCTCTCTCTTTTTTTT
>CM053604.1:61827623-61860591 GCA_028646535.1 Procyon lotor | reverse complement strand
TTAAAAAAGATTTTATTTATTTATGACAGAGCGCGAGAGCAGAAACACAAACACAGGGTTGTTGGAGAGGGAGAAGCAGGCTCCCCACTGAGCAGAGAGCCCAATGCAGGGCTCAATCCCAGGACTCTGGGATCATGACTTAAGCTGAAGGCAGACGTTTAATGACTGAGCCACCCAGGCGCACCTGAACTTGACATTTTAAGCCAATTCATGTATTCAACCCATAGCGTGTTTTACTGAGATAATACATTTCCAAAGATGATTCTTACTAAACCAAAATTAAACAATGACAACTGGAAGTAAATGATTAAAACACTGCTCCAGAATCTAAATATAATCTATTATTTCAGAGTCTTTGATTCAAATAAAATCTCAAATGCCAGTCAATAATCTATTGTAATTCTTTTAGCCATTTATCTTTCCCTGGGGGGAAAAAATCACAGCACTGTATTTTTCTTCTAGTTACTTAATCTCACATCCTTATAAATATTAAGTAAGATATCTTTAAGCTTATTCTTTTGTAATATTTCCTTTGTGTGTTCTTAAAGTATTAAGAAAATTTCTGAGATTTTAAGTTTCATCTAATCTATTGGTATAGTTTGCAATACCTAGGAAATTTGAGTTACTATTACAATATTTAATTTAGAAAAATTCTAAAAACTTATTAAGTATCAATATCCAAATAGAATAATCTGAACTTATCCTTTTCTGAAATTATTTAAATGTATGAAATTAAGTGAAAAAAGTAAAGCCACTAGAGAAATTATGCGGCATTTTGTATTCTTTTATGGACTTTGTCAGTGGTAGAAATATTCAAACAAATAAAATATCTGGCAACTTGTGGACAGAACATTTTACTCTATTTTATTAATATTTACAAAATATAAGAAGTCAAATAATAGATGTACTATAAAAACAGAAAAAGGGGGCACTTGGGTGGCTCAGGGGATTAAGCCTTTGCTCAGGTCATGATCTCAGGGTCCTGGGATGGAGCCCCACATCGGGCTCTCTGCTCAGCGGGGAGCCTGCTTCCCCCTCTATCTCTGTCTGCTTCTTTGCCTACTTGGGATCTCTCTATCTCTCTGCCAAATAAATAAATAAATAAATAGAATCTTAAAAAAAAAACAGAAAAAGCTTAAAAATTAAAAATATTTTATACTTGAGTGATTCATTCCACATGGCCCTCACCATTATATTTCACACTATAATTACTGTATCATTTCATTTTTTCTGATGAAAAATGAACTTCTCTACAGAGATACTTTAGAGACTTTGTAAGATAAATATTTCAAATATTTCAATTAGAGAACAAGTGAATAATCCATCAGTGAATGAATTTGTTTCATAAGCAGGCTAAAATATGATTTAAAATGAGCCAGTGGTTGAACTGTTACAAAATACAGTATATCATGCTGCAAAACATGCTCTCAATGCTAAAGTAGACAATGTTCTCCAGCTAGATTTTATGAAAGAAGCAAATCTGAGCAAAGGCTAATCAAAACTGCCAAGCAGTAAAACAATATAACTCTAGTTTCATAAGCACAAACTTTTATAGAAGACTTGTGGGGTAGCTGGGGACTATGATGGCGATGTAACCACTCATCGTGCACAGTATTCCTCTCAAATAAGGAAAAATGAAAGGGTAAATTAAATTTTATGTAAAAAAAAAAATCAGTAGGAAAATTGAATTCTATACAAATTCTTCAGGCATAACTTGAAGATAGAGAATGGCAAAACTGCACATTTCTCATGCTACAACCTACTTCCTGCTCATAAACAAGCAAATGTAGACTGAAAAAAACTGTGGGGAACACAAAAGAGAGTGTGATTTGCAATAACCACTTGAAAAACAAATTGCACCCTGTATCTGAAAATGTATGTGAAAATCAGAGCGGGACTATAGGGAAAGGTTATCAGAGTAGGTCCAATTCAAAAGGTCAGAGGTCTTAAGCCTCTCCCTTTGGCTGGGGTCATGATCTCAAGGTCCTGGGATCAAGCCCTGCATCAGGCTCTCTGCTCAGCGGGGAGCCTGCTTCCCCCCCACCCTTGGTCTGCCTCTCTGCCTACTTGTGATGTGTCTCTGTCAAATAAATAAATAAAATCTTAAAAAAAAAAAGGTCATAGGCCTTTTAAAGGGACAGGCACAATTTAAAAGGCAGACATGATTTAAAGTGACAGATGCAATTAAAAGTGGAACTCTGAAAAGCATAACCTATTGAAAAGAAAAAGGACAAAAAAAGACAAAAAAATACTCTTTGATAATTTGATGATGAAAAAGAAAAGAAAAGGGGCCCCTGGGTGGCTCAGTCAGTTAAACATGGTTAAGCATCCACCTCCTGCTCAGGTCATGATCCCAGAGTCCTACATCTGGAATCTCTGTTCAGGAGGGCCTGCTTCTTCCTCTCCAGTTCCCTTTGCTTATTCTCTCTTTCTCTCTCCTCTCTCTCTCTCCCCGCCTTCCCCCGTCAAATAAAAAAAAACAAAACAAAACAAAAAAAAAAAAAAAAACCTTTAAGAAAAATAAAAGTAAAGAAAAAGCAAATTTAGGGTCATGCAAGACAGATACTGAAGAAATTGGAGGATTCATAAACTACCCTACGAAAACAAACAAACAAAAATCCTATAAAGTACCTGAATCTGCTGTACTAGGAGAAGAGACAACTATTAAACTAGAGATATTGTACAAAATCCCTATACTATAAAGATGAGTAAGAGGAAAGTAAAGTCTTTCCAGAGCTACTGCAGAAAATTAGCAAAGTTTCACACATATTACCTGAAGAGATTTCCCTCATGTAGCATTAAATACACTCAAGAGTCTGATGATGTGTATAAAAAAAATGCATCTTTAGTCAGAAACTCAGAATCTAAAAACGAAGTGGAAAAAATAAATGGATAAATGGGGGGGAAAGTTGATTCATCTCCAGAAATAAACAGAAGAAAAAGACAAAAGTATCTCTGAAATAGAGAATAACAGTGGGAGGCAGGGGGAAAAACAAGACAAACAAATGAAAATTCACTAAAGGTCATTAAAGAAAGACAGGAAAATAACTAAAAGAATGAAAAGACTGTAAGAAAAGTAAAAAGAGTCAGAAAGAAGGTAGTGAAAATGGAAGATAGGCAAAAAATAATTAATACTTGAATTACCAATTTGATTGAAAATTTTATAGACAAAAACACAATGGAACAGAGCTAATAATTAAAACTACAAACCAAGAAAACTTTCCAGAGAAAGAAAAAGACCTGAATCAGCACATTAGAAAAGCTCAACTGGGAAAACTGACCCAGAATAATTTTGAAGAGAAAGACAAAATCCTCGAGGCCTCCAAGGCAAAAGTGGCAAATAATTTATAAAGCAAAATAATTAGATGAACACTAGACTTTTCAAAATTGTTATACAAAGCAAGGCAACAAACAAACAAGAAAATTCAAGTAATATTGAGGATAGAGAAAAATAGTTTTTGACAGACAGAAACACAGAAACAGGGAATTCTACTCTCATTGTTCATCCCTAAAGGATCCACTATAAGTGATTTTGACACAAATATGATGATAGTGATAGTCATAAAAGGTAGTTAGAATTTTCCCCATTCTATACAAAAGGAAACAGTGGTAAGAAAGCTTAACAGAGAAAACTAAATTCAAAGCAGCATCAGTAACAGAACTGGAAATTAACCTACATCTTCAATTATCAGGTCAGTCACCACTTTCTCCTCATTCTAGATGAATCAAGGTCAAGCTAGAGACTCTAGACACACATCAGAGTCAGCAACTGCTCCACATTCAAATACCTGGTTGCCTCCAGAGTGTGGTAATCAGAGAGGAAATAATTATAATTAAGGACAAGTTACAGGATATAAACTTAATCCTGCCAGCTCTGTTGCAAATAGACACAGATATTTCTAACTACCAAACCCTTACTACTCTAAAGTAGGAAATGTAAAGCATTTCTAAAAAATGAAGTATTGGTGTCAACATAAAATAGCTCATATGTTGTGGTATATTATACTAGTATTATATATATTATATATTCTAATCAAGACATTATACTCCAGACATATTATTGGTCAAAGCAAATACAGTCAAGGAATTTAACTGGAGCCTTCATTTCCTCATTTGTGAAAATATGATTAATGCCACCTAAAAGGATTCTTATAAAGAATAAATGAAATTCTCAAGTGAAGCAAAATGTCTCAATATTAAACATATAATTTACTAAAAGTATTTTTCCTACTGATTTACTTTTGAAAATGTGTGCTGTCTTCCTGTATCATCCGATTTTATAGTGTTATCTGTGACTCTGCACATTCACAGAGGCTGTTTTCAACATTTATGGAAATCTTACCATTTGCCTGGGTGTTGTTTAATACATCCATGTAGAAAGAGAAAATAGACCTCTACACGTATGCTACTTACATTCTAGCTATGAGCCACTGAAAATGCAGGTGTGGAAGAACGGTACATAGCTCCCTGGTACAGGACCTTATTTAGTAGCCCTCTGTGCTAATTCATAATCAATATAGTTTTTAAAAATTCTCATAAAAACAATCTTTGCTACCAGGAAAGTTTATAAAATGATCTCTAATGCTCAGATCTACTATAAACCCCTACAAAAAAACTAACCTGGCTGTAAATTATTACACAGGCTTTTTAGATTTTTAAGTAAAAATTTCATATATTTCATTGGTTCAAATACTATTTATAATTTAAAAATTACCCCTCAATAAGTTATTCAGAATTTAGTAGCTAACATTATCTATTTCCTTCACAGACTTGATAAGTCTAAGAACATTAGAAAAGTGCTTCTCAAAACTTAATGCATAAGAATAACTTGGGGATCTTGTTAAAATGCAGACTCTGATTCAGTAGAGCCCAGATTCCCCATCTTTAGCTTCCAAGTGATAAGGATGCTGCTGGCCCTTGGACCATATTTTGAGTAGCAAGGCATGTGAAAAATTAATACAGACATCATATCAATGAGAAGAAATCTATGCATGCTAAAATAAATGATAATGTAATCAGAGAATAGCAGCTAAAACAGGGAGAAAATATTGCTGACTCAAATTCGCAGGTGAATATAAAGGGACCATGATAAAGTCAGAAAAGCAGTGGAATAATCTGGGTCATATGAAGCTTTAAAGCTAAAATAAATAAAACAAAACAGAACAAAAACAAAAGAAACAAACCCTAAGCTCCCTTCCAGGACAAAGACTCACACTAGAAAGGAACTCCTGGGAATATAATTTAAATTGACTTGAACAGAAACAGTAGGGACAAAAATAGGGAAAGATGAGACAGACACCAGGGTGGGAGGGGGGACATATAGAGGAGGTAGATGATCAAAAGTACAGACCAATCTTCCTGATCATTTTGTGAAAATAACAAAATTAGAAGATCTAGAGTTATGAGGCTGAAAAGTCATCTTAGCCAAATCTTTTCCTTTAACTGTGAAAAGTAGGAGAGAATTTTGGTAGAATCCCATAAGATTCTTTCCAGAAAAAGAAAATAGAAGCAAAACAACATATCTAGAATCACAGCTTTGCTCAATCATATGTTGTACATAGTTGCTCTCATTCCAAGATGGCAAAATTGAATAGTTGTGACAGAAACCATATGTTCCTCAAAGTCTGGAGATGTGATGTGTTCTGCAAATTACTACTTGGCCCTTTACAGGAAAGTTTTCGCCTTCCCTAGACTAGAAGTCTCTGGACTACAAGCTCAAAGTTTTAAAGACTGAGTAGAAAAGGCTAACAGGGTAGAAATGAATATAAAAGCAGATTGAGAAAAAGTGTGGGAAAGAGCAAGAGAAAGAGGAAAATACTATGACAGAAGCCAAGCAAAAGATGTTTTAGGATGGCAGATGGGAATAATTGTTTCAAAATATGCCAAGTCTATGTAAATGGAAGACTGAAACGTACCTGCTGGATTTAAAGATATAGAAACCAAATAGCTGTGAAAAACAATGGTGTGAGAAAATATAAAGTGTGAATTCTCTCAAAAAATTTAGCTCTGAGGGGCGCCTGGGTGGCTCAGTGGGTTAAAGCCTCTGCCTTTGGCTCAGGTCATGATCTCAGGGTCCCGGGATCAAGCCCTGCATCTGCCTGCCTCCCTCCCTCTCTCCCTCTGCCTGCCTCCCTGCCTACTTGTGATCTCTCTCTCTCTCTGTCTCTTAAATAAATAAATAAATAAATAAATAAATAAATAAATAAATAAATAAATAAATAAATCTTTAAAAAAAAAGTTTAGCTTTGAAGGATTTTAGAGATACAGGGCAATAACTGGAGGGGTAAGTGGTCACATAAGTAAACTTTTGATTTATAAAATTGTTACATTCTTTCATATGTACTATTACTTACTATTAATTATAAGGTTTGCCGAAAAAAGTCTCATAGGAATGTGTTTTGTTTTTTCTTATAAGAAATATATATATATATATATATATATACACACATCCTTTTAAAATCAGATTCTAAGAAGTCAGTTTATTCTTATTGTAAAGTTTTATACTGTCTTATTGTAACCATGACTTCAATGTAATGTTTTCTGATTCATATGATACACACTGTTGAAAGCATGCATTCATACTGGGCATGTTGACAGAGTCCTTATTTACTTATTTGAGTAAAATTTAATAAGAAAGTAGAAACTAGGTAGCTGATTTGTGAAAGACTCAACTAGAAAAACATATGTCCAGACTGGTTTTTCTTAGAATATTCAGGATACTATACAAATATATCATACATTTGGGTACAAAGAACCTCTCTATTTTTAATTTATTCTCAGCTCCATACCCTCAAGTGCATCTGCACTATTCTATCTTAATGAATCAAGCATCAAATTATCCTTTAAATAACTGACATTCAAAGGTACAATGGAAGGTATTGCCCCTCTTCTTACTGATTAAAAAAGCTCAATAGTCTGTTGAATGGACTTGTAAAATAAATATTTAGACTCAGAACCATGCAAACTAATAAAAAGAAACTGGGTCAATAAGAGTTTCCAATCGCAAAATTAGAAAAATTTACAAAAAAAAAAAAAAAAAGGAAGGAAGGAAGGAGGTAAACTGCAACTTGCAACATTTGAAACCCACTAAGGATTTTATTAAGTTCAATGAAGAAATCCCCAGGGAAATAAATACCCATTTTGACAACTGTAAGTCTCTAGAAGCAAAGATTGAACAAATTAACCATGAATGTTTCTGTGGGAAGAAAAGAGTAGAAAATGCCAATTCCTTTGTAGATCTGTTTTTCATTTTCTACTACAACTCTTTGGAAGAAAGAAAAAATAATAAAACATAAAACAAACCAAAGACTACATTTTTTGATAAGATTGCAACTCACATAAAACTAATTCATAGATGTAACTAACATGGCTAATAAACAAACGTGAACTATGGTGGGACAATTTCAGCCAATTACTAATCAGCCTATATTTTTAAGGATAATCATTCATCCAATTTAAGTAAAATATTTGCTTTTGACACTATTTTAATTTTACTTATGGATAGGAACACATATTGGGCAGTTTCATTGACAGTAACAAGGAAAACTAACAAGTTGGTTAATCTTTTTAGCAGAATTATAGGAAAGGCTATGAATAGATGGATTGATTAAATTCCCTTCTCTGGGGCGCCTGGGTGGCTCAGTCATTAAGACTTAAGCGTCTGCCTTCAGCTCAGGTCATGATCCCAGAGTCCTGGGATCCAGCCCTGCATGTGGCTCCCTGCTCAGTAGGAAGCCTGCTTCTTCCTCTTCCACTCCCCCGCTTATATTCCCTCTCCCACTCTGTCAAATAAATAAATAAAGTATTTTTAAAAAATAAAAATAAATTCTCTTCTCTATGTACCTACTGTTATAGATATAATTCTATATAGGAAATTCTAACTATATATATGTGAGAGGTAAAGTTCAAATTTCCTATATAGAATTATATCTATACAATATATAGATATATTTATTATATATTTATTTTACATATGTATGTATTCTAAGTATGGCTCTGAGAGGTCCCTGCAGATGAAAAATCTTGAATGGCTTAAGGAAAAATACTCTTTCCCTGTTCTTGACAGAGCAATGTTTCCTAAAAGAAAAAGTGGATAATCATATGGTAGCTTTTAGTATTTTGCCAGCATGTAAAGAACTGCCTTATTTTTACTGAGTTTTAAGGAAGTTTGAGAACATAAAGTATACCTAGCATGAATATTATGAGATCTCTTTTTTTTTTTTGACTAAGCCACCCAAGTGCCCCATTGCCAATTTCTTTTCTTTTTCTTTTATTTTTTTAATTAACATATAATGTATTATTTGCCCCAGGGTACATGTCTGTGAAACATTAGGCTTACACATTTCACAGCACTGACCATAGCACATACCCTCCCCAATGTCCGTAACCCAACCACCCTATCCCTACACCCCTCCGACCCCCCAGCCACCCTCAGTTTGTTTCATAAGTTTAAAAGTTTCTTATGGTTTGTCTCCTTCCTGATCCCATCTTGTTTCATTTCCCTCCCCTAACCCCCAAAACTCCCTGCCCTACCTCTCAAATTCCTCGTATCAGAGAGATCATATGATAATTGTCTTTCTCTGACTGACTTATTTCACTTAGCATAACATCCTCTAGTTCCATCCACGTTGTTGCAAATGAGATCAGACTTCTTACTAGAAGAGTTGAAAAGTAACTGACATTTATGTTATATTTAATTCAAATTGCCTCAGAAACACAAACTGTGATACATATACTTCAGCCTAAGATCAGGCATTTACTAGATTATAAAATATTTAAAAGAAAAAGATTTATATGTATTATATCTGTTTTTCATTATGCCTGAGAGTGACTTACACAAGGTAGTTGCTATGTATTAATCGACATGAATAATTGATCATAGATTTAAATATTTTTTTAAGATTCTATTTATTTGACAGAGAGAGAGAGAGAGAGAGATCACAAGTAGGCAGAGAGAGCGGGGGAAGCAGGATCACCGCTGAGCAGAGAGCCGGAAGCAGGGCTCAATCCCAGGACCCTGAGATCATGACCTGAGCCGAAGGCAGACGCTTTAACCCACTGAGTCACCCAGGCACCCCTTATCATAGATTTTAGAATCAAATGACAGATATCTGCTACAATGCCTATCTGTCCAGTATACAAATCATTATACTGGGAACAAAAGTACAAAAGAAGACTTTAAAAATCCTTTCTCAACCATTAGCCAATATGAAACGTGGCATGATACAAATACCAGTTTCTATTATTGACTGTAATGCAAATAAAACCTTGCCTAAATATTGAAAAAAAAATTACAAGAAATGCAAATTTGACATTTTAAAACACTGCAGAAGTATGTAGAAAAGGAGAGGTAGTTTAAATGCATTAAAAAATTTGTATGGTATCAACCTGAGGGTTGCTGCAGTGGAAGGGGGTGGGAGGGATGGGGTGGCTGGGTGATGGACATTGGGGAGGATATGTGCTATGGTGAGCACCGTGAATTAAGACTGATGAATCACAGACCAGTATCCCTAAAACAAAGAATACATTATAATTTAAAAATTTGGATGATAGGCAAATGTAAGCTCCCTGAGAATAACTAGATGTAATTGTTTAAATCTCAAAAGAAGAATATTTGATTTTACTCTTAACAGAATTATACTCACTATATCTCTCACTTCCTGAAGTACTTCCTCAAGGGATATGTTAAAATCCCATTTCACCAGTCATTTAGCAAAGCAATGGGAAATATAACATAAAAAACAATTGCAGAGACAAGGTGACCTAATATAACTTTAAAATTCCCCTACACTATATTTAGAATAAATGAGTTTCATTTCACAATATCTAGATGCATGGATGAAATTTCCAGCAAATTTACTTTCTCGGGTGACTGAAAAAAAAAAAATCAATGAACAACAGAACATAATGGTGTGCTCAAAAGACATATTTATTTTACAGTGGATAGCATATAGCAGAACTAAAAGGCATCTCCTTAGGTAGATTTACTGAACATAAATGAAGTGATATTATGAGTTACTTTAGGTTTCATTAGACTAAATTAATGCCCATCCAAGAAATATCCATGAGTAACTGGAAAAAATAATATTTCCAGAACTATACTGCTAAAGACAAAGTTGCAAAACAACTGACTCCATCAAAGCATGTTAACAAAAAGTCAAGAATTCTCTTTATTATTTGGGTATCTGGATCATATTTGTTTGTGTTTTATTTAGATTTCTGACAGTGTACTTTTTTTTTTCCTTTTGGTAGGACATAGAGCAGAAGAGAAACTGGTTGGTGTCAATTACTGAATACAAAAAGGTCAAATTGCAATTTAATAAGTCAATTCTGAAAATCATGGACTACCTTCCAAGTAAATGATGGTAGAGGAAGAAAAAACTACAAAACAGGTGACATAATTATTTCCTCATCGGCATTTCTATAGTCCTTTTATACCCAAAATGTAGATTTCATATATCAAAAGCCACCTTAAAGGATTTCCAATGGACTGTGGAAGTCTGCTCTACTGCCTGGAATGAATATATAAATCAAATACCGAGCAACTGTCACTTTCAAGTTAAATTTCATTGTAAATAACTGTTTATAAGTTTCATTATTTTCCTTCTCTGCCAAATACTGATAAAGATTCACTCTTTAAATCATTATAATTTCCCCTATGCTGTCAGCAAAGAGATTTAATATGACGATAAAGAAATAAATGGAAAATAGTATGCATTCCTCCCAAGATTTGTATATTTTATGTAAAGCTTTAAAAACTATTATAGACTTTCTATATTTGTACTTAAACAATACCATCAATTTCTTAAAATATATAACCACCAAACAAAATTTAAAATTCAGTACTTTATGCAAAATAGAATTTAGGAGTATCAGATATCAAGAATATATAAATAAAAACCAATTTTATCAAATAAATATTTTATGTTACTAAATTAAATTATAAAGTTTTTGGAAACTGTTTTCATCAGTCTAACTATGATTTGATTTTAGCTAATATAAGTTGCATTATACTAAAACTCCAATGAGTCCTGATTTCTATGGGGAAAAAACTGTGCTGTTAAGAAATTGTCCACTTATGAAAACAATTGGCAAATATTATTGTAATTAATAACACCTAAAATTTAATAAGAATTATATATATAAAGTGCACTGGTATGATATTTCTGGATTAACTGTCCAATTTAATTCTCAGAAAGAGCCTTACAACATTACTTAAAATTACGGTTGAAAAAACTGAGGCATGTGGCTGTTGAAAAATCACTTTAGGCCTTTGAGCTATTAAGTGAGAGTTGTAATTCAAATTCAGTTGACTTCAAAACCCATTTGGTTTCTTTATTATTGTTGTTTTTATCCTAAATAATAGAGCAAGAGGGTTAAAGCATCGATTTTGCTTGGCTAACCAAATCCAATACAATAGGATCAGAGTATAAATTAAAATTAAAGGGAGAATTTTGGTGTATAGTATAATGTCTTCTGCAAATAATGACAATTTAACTTCATTGCCAAAATGGATGGCTTTTCTTTCTTTTTCTTTTCTGACTGCTGTGACTAGGATTTCTGGTATTATGTTGAATAAAAATGGCAAGAGTGGACATCCTAGCCTTGTTCCTGGCCTTAGAGGGAATGCTTTCAGTTTTTCACAACTGATATAAGAGTAGCTATGAGTGTTTCATAGATGGACTTTATTATGTTGAGCTATGGTCCCAAGTCTACCTACCTTATTGAGAGTTTGTATCATGAATGGATATTCAATCTTGTCAAATGCTTTTTCTGTATCTGTTGAGATGATCATATGATTTTTATCCTTCATTTTTTCAATATGGTATATGATGTTGATCGATTTGCAAATATTAAACCATCCTTGCATCCCTGGAGTAAATTCCACCTGATCATGGTGAACGATCTTTGAAATGTCTTGTTATATGCAGTTTGCTAGTATTTTATTGAGGATTTTGCATCTATGTTCATCAGGGAGATTATATGATTATCTAATCTATAACAAAGGAAGCAAGAATATACAATGAGGAAAAGACAGTCTCTTCAATAAATGGTATTGAGAAAACTGGACAGCTACATGTAAAAGTATGAAACTGGATCACTTTCTAACACCATATGCAAAATAAACACAAAATGGATTAAAGACTTAAACATAAAAAAAAAATTAAATAAAAAAAAAAATGACTTAAACATGACATCTGAAACAATAAAAAAAAAATCTAGAAGAGGGCACAGGCAGTAATTTCTCTGACGTCAGCCAGAACATTTTTCTAGGACATGTCCCCTGAAGCAAAGGAAACAAAAGCAAAAATAAACTACAGGAACTACATCAAAATAAAAAGCTTTTGCACAGCAAAAGAAACCATCAACAAAACAAAAAGACAACCTACTGAATGGGAGAAGACATTCGCAAATAATATATCCAGTAAGGGATTAATTTCCAAAATATATAAAGAACTTATACAACTCAACACCAGGGGAAAAATATCCAGTTGAAAATGGGCAGAGAGGACCTTAATGGACATTTCTCCAATGACATGCAGAAGGCCTACAGACATATGAAAAGATACTCAACATCACTAATCACCAGAGAAATGAAAGTTATGATGACAAGATATCACCTAATACCAGTTAGAATGGCTAAAATCAAAATGACAAGGAATAACATGTATTGGCGAGGATGGGGAGAGAAAGGGACCCTTATGCACTGCTGGTGGGAAGGTAAATGGGTACATTGCTTTCACAATGGAAAACAATATGGATTTTCCTTGAAAAGTCAAAATTGAAATGCCATATGTTCCAGTAATTTCACTACTGGTATTTACCAAGGAAAATGAAAATGCTAATCCAAAAAGACATATAACTCCTATGTTTATTATAGTATTATTTACAATAGCCAAGATAAAGGAGAAACTTAAATATCCATCAATAGACAAATGGATAAAGTATATATATAATCTTGCTGCACTTCTGTCGTTAAGTGAATGTTTTGTATGTTTTTCTGGCAACAACCTAAACTGTGTCTTCATTCCAAATTTTACATGCCTACCATTTCAAATCTTTTATTCCTGCTGTCTCTTAAGGATTAAATCATCATCATATAATATTTACTTTTCATGTTCATGGCACCTATATTATCACATAGCCAAATATGATTAGATATAGTTTAATACTTTCAGTGTTTTAGTTAAGATGCCTACTTAGTATTTTTTTAAAATAGTCATTTGACAGGTTTCAGATATAGCTATAATTTTTTCTCACTTCTTTAAAGTTACCTGATAGCTGCCCATAATTAAAAGTATGATATTCAAAAAAAAGTATTATATTCCTTATATATTGAGAAAGTACACATAGTATAATTTCCATTACACAAGGAGAAAATGCTGTGCATGCTGCTTTGACCACTTCCCAGATTCACTCTGTACCTTTTTTTTATTTTACAGATTTTGTTTTGTTGTTGTTGTTGTTGTATAGTTGACACACGATATTATATTAGTTTCAGGTGTAAAACTCAGTGACTTGACAAGTTTATACATTATGCTATGTTCACCACAAGTATACTACCATCTGTCCCCTTACATTGCTATCACAATATCATTGATTGAATTCCTTATGCTTCTGCTTTTTATTCCCATGACTTACTCATTCTGTAACTGGAGGCCTGTATCTGCACTCCCCTTCACCCATTTTGCTCATCCCCTCACCCCATCTTCCCTATGGCAACCGTCAGTTTGTTCTCTATATTTATATATCTAATTCTGCCCATTGTTCAGATGTTTATTCATTTGTTTTGTTTTTCAGATTTCACATATGAGTGACATCATATGGTATCTGCCCTTCTTAGTCTGACTTGAATAAGTCAGAGGAATAAAAGGCAGAGAATAGGGAACATAGTCAAAGATATTGTAATAGCACTGTATGGTGACAGATGGTAGCTACACTTGTGAGTACACAGCCATTGAATCCTTATGTTGTACATCTGAAACTAATAAAACATTGAGTCAACTAGACTCAATTTTTTTAATTAAATTAAAACATTAAAAACACGAGTTTTATTTTAACTGTCCAGCATTTTATTTTTTTTTTTTTTTTCGGGTCGGGGGTGGGGGCGATTAACTGTCCAGCATTTTAAACAGGAATATTATTGTAGAACTTTTCAATCCTTTGCACAACTTTGTATCTTTCTTTGCTTTCAATTCTCCCTTCTGTCACTACAACTAGATAGTGTTTTCTAATATTCATGTTCTAACTGATATTCGTGTTATAATTTGATAGATTAAAAAAAGGTAAAAAGAGGTGCCTGGGTGGCTCAGCTGATTAAGCACCAGACTCTTGATTTCAGCTCAGGTCATGATCTTAGGGTTGTGAGATCCAGCCCCCCACATCAGGCTCCTCGCACAGTACAGAATCTGCTTGAGACTCTCTCCCTCTCCCTCCCCTCTTGCTGTGCCCACTGCTCACGTTTTAAATAAATATAATATTTAAAAAAAAAAGAGTAACAAGTTAAGGAATTAAAAGAGATATAGGAACAATAAGAGCACATGAGGGCAAAAAAGGAAGCTGAATTTCATTTGTCTGATTTCTGAAGTAATAAACTTAAGCTTCACATGAAAAAAAAACAGAAGAATTAGACACAAAGTGCTTGTGCTCTGGAAGCTACACCCCACTCTTTATCAGCTTGCTCTGCTCCAGCTGTCTTCCCCTAGGCTAACCACTAGACACTAACATGGGAGCTTGCTGTGGTGAGAATTAAGCCTTATCTCCCTGGAAAACAGGCCTGAAGTTTTCCTTATCAGTTGAAAGATTTGTTGTTTCCCTCAACGAAGCATAATTCTAATCAAGTTCCTAAAATATCTTTACTTTATAAAGAAAGAGTCCCACTTTTAAAGACTTTAGGCAAAAGGATAATAATTAGCTTATTCATTCCCATAATTTTTTCCTAGCTTTGGCCCAGACTGAAATGTTCTTCCTCTATTCTCATAAATAATTTTTTTAAACTGGTCCTATTGAGTTCTTATCTTTTGGAACATTATATATAATGTTTCAAATTCCTAAGTATATCTCAAAAATTTGTACCGTACCTCCAGATAGATTTTCAGCTTCATGAACACGGACCAGGCTATTCAGATATTGGCATCTTTAGCTTAACACTGTATACATTATGAATCTGTGATTATAGGTATATAATGATTATCCCTAGCATTTTATAGTGATTTTTCATATATTCCTTTTCTTCCTGATTCTTCTACAAACATTTTGAAAGGCTTTTAGACTTTCCAGATCCATTATAATTTAGGCTATGGGGAATTATGAAAATTGTCTCGTTTCATCCAGATGATAAAACTGACTCGCCTCAGGTTAAACTGCAAGTAGAAGTAGAACCAATCCTGGAACTTAAAGTTTCTAAATCCCAGAACTCAGTAATCTTTCTATTTTAACTCTAAATATCACCAAAAATGATAATAATAATAAATAAAAGCAATAAAAACATTCTTGAGTCCTATACTATTTCTTAAATTAATATGTAATATATATATAAACAACTGTATATATGTTGTAACATTACATGACAGAGATGTGAAAATACCATCCTTTATTTGCCAACAAATCAATTATAATTATAAAATATAATAAAAGCTAGACAAGAGAAAGAGAGCATGAGCCCAGTTAATTTATGTATTGAGTCACAACAGAACCAGAAACAATTTTAAACTGGTGATGAATTGTCTACAATATTGGCATCTTTGTTATCAGATTGATATATGAGTCTGGTTCCGAGCTCTGTCAGTTACAAATACATAAACATAAACCATTTATTCAATTTGCATTTTCTTAATTAATAAAATGAGTATATTGGTCATTTCATAGTCCTTTTGTAAGAATGATTAGGTAAATGCTTAAAATATTTAATAAAATACTTGGCTTACAATAGCAGTAACAATAGAGTCTGCCATTCTCAAATCAATATATTTTGACCCAGAGATCCTTATAATGTCCCTAATTTAATGACAGGTTGATTATCAAGCATAGAGCAAGAATAAAGCTAAAGATGAGGGCTAATTTACTACAGGATTTAAAATTAGAGTATATTAAAACAGGCAGCCAATAATATCATAGAAATTGTAAATCCACTCCAACTAATAAACTTTATTTAAGGTAGTAATAGAACATAATCATTCAATTCATACTTAAGTGGTCCCTACTTTAAAATTATATTATGCTGCATTATATCATATACAGAAAACATAAAATATAATTTCCATAATCAGAAAAGCTGTTTTCTTATAAGGGAATATTTATAAACAAAAAATATATCTGTTACATTCTATAATGGAGCATAAAATGGGATATGAGGAAAGTCTTCACAAAGGGGTGATATTTATGCTGAGTCTTAGAGAATATATAGGGTTTACCAGGCATTTCAGAAAGCATTTCATACAGAAGAAAAAGTAATGGGAAAGACTAAGATGGCAGGCTCAGAAAATGGGGAGAAATTCCTATATAGTAGCATAGGTTATGGCATCCTTGGAGGGAAATGGTTATAACTGAGGATGGAGAGAAAGTTCAGGTCTAGACTTAGAAGTATGGTGGGGTTTACACATGGGACTGTGGTTAATAGAACCATGTGGAGACAGTGAAAACAAAGAATAACAGAGTCAAACTGGATTTCAGTAGATAACTGACACTGACTCATTATCTATACTGGTTGAGAAAAGCAGCAGGAAGCTCAGTTAGTCGATTGATGAATAACATGGGAGGAAAATGATGAATACATGACCTTAAGCTCTGACACATAAATGCTCTCATTAGAAGAGAAATTCTGTATTAGAGTCTATAGGAATTGGTAATTTATAGGCTAAGATGTGGAAGTAAGAAACAGACCTGTATAACAAGAATTTTTAGTTTGGGAGATTGGATAGATGATGATGCTATTTACCACAACTGGGCATACAAAAGTAAGAGGAAGTGTAGGGAATTAAGCAAAAATCAGTGCAGATTTGTACGTGTAGAAAACTGGAAGTAAGGCTCTGAAAGTCAATGATAGAAAATGGAACCTTTTGGAGTTTTTCGCTAGAGGGTTTAAACTAAAAAAAAAAAAAAAAAATTGATTAGGCAACAGAAAGAATATCTAGAAAGTAGAGTAAAAAAAAAAAAAAGTTCCATTATAGATGATTAACATTTAAGGAAGCAAATGGGAAAAGGGGTCAATGAAGAAGACTGAAAAGGAGTAACCAATCAGGTCGGCCTGATGTTCTGAATAGAAGAAAATTTCAAGAAATAGGGAGTGATTCTAAATACTATCTTAGTCAACATTCTCTTAGGCTTAAGTTAACAACTCCTGTTTCAGAAAGGCCCAAAATTCATATGTGAAGAGAAAAATAATACTTGCAAAAGAGAACATACACAAAATAAGTCAATGGGTTTTTTTGTTTGTTTGTTTCCCCACTGTACTCAAAGAAAGAAAAGACTGTTTGGTCTAAAAAATGAACTCTGCAGTGCTTCTATCTCTAACCTGCAGAGAGGAATGAATTTCCATCTACTTGCTTTTCATGACTACAATTTGTCTTATAGTTACCATTTCATTTCCCTTGCTGCAATAAGCTATTCATACATTGTGCTCTCCAGTAGACAGTTATGTTTCAGAGGGCTCATCCTGTTCATGAGGGCAAAAAAATTTATGGGTGGTGAACAAGAGTGAAAATCAAGGTAAATATGTACTTTCCCATCACATGAATTGTGCCAAATTCCCTTTTTCACTAGGATTATTTTGTAAATTCATAATATTCCTCAGTGCTCTTACTAGCAAAGACAAGCATTATCATAACCATATTCTTTCCAACTGGACCTTTCATCAATCCTTTCATTTTTGTTAGTAGTATTTTAGGTCATGACGTTTTTTTATTAAAGATGTTTCTTAAGTCTGTTATTGGTATAGTTATACATTTATATATGTTAGATATTGATAGCAACAGATTAGAGAAGAACAATTTATTTTCTTTTAAAAGCAAAGAGAATTAGAGAGGAAATTGAGCTTTTGTTTTTCACCAGAGTTAAGTTTATTAAATGAAAGGAATCAATTTCTAGAGTGCTTTTAAGATTTTTAAATGATGGCAATGTTTACAAATTATTATGCTAAAACTAGCTTTCATGCTTCCTATTTACCTCCTCCACTAAGGTAAAAATCACACATTTTTACTCACCCATCTCTTTTAATAAATATTACCTTTAGACCATTTGTATCTTATTTATTTTGTTCCCAAGTGTTAAGAAATAGTAATCGGTATCCTTCATAAAAGAATATGACACATTTGATCCACCATTAAGGAGAAAGGCTTTCTTTTAGTGTTGTTAAAATAAATTTGAGGAAAAAAAAAAAAAAATAAAATAAATTTGAGGAATCTTTAATTAATTCATTCATATTTAAGAGGAAATATATTAAATGTTGGGAATTCTACCATAAACAAGACATGGTTCTGAAGGACCTTGATGCTTAGGAAGGAAGTAAGCAAGAAGCTGGAAATATAATGCATAACCAAAATGTCAAAAAAAAAACTACAACTGAGAGCCAACTAAGGTTATGATGACATTAACATCTATAAGCCCTTTTAGATGGCAGAACATTCTTTCTTGATCAAAACTCTTAACAGTGTAGGCATAGAGGGTACATTCCTCAACATCACCAAAGCCACCTATGAAAACCCTACAGCGAATATCATTCTCAATGGGGAAAAACTGAGAGCTTTTCCCCTGAGATCAGGAACACGGCAGGGATGCCCATTATCTCCACCACTATTCAACATAGTACTAGAAGTCCTAGCCTCAGCAATCAGACAACAAAACGAAATCAAAGGCATCCAAACTGGCAAAGAAGAAGTCAAACTCTCCCTCTTTGCAGATGATATAATGCTTTATGTGGAAAACCCAAAAGACTCCACTCCAAAACTGCTAGAACTCATACAGGAATTCAGTCAAGTGTCAGGATATAAATCAATGCACAAAAATCAGTTGCATTTCTATACATCAACAGCAAGACAGAAGAAAGTGAAATTAAGGAGTTGATCCCATTTACAATTGCACTCAAAACCATAAGATACCTAGGAATAAACCTAACCAAAGAGGCAAAAAATCTGTACTCAGAAAACTACAAAGTGCTCATGAAAGAAAAATTGAGGAAGACACCAAGAAATGGAAAAACATTCCATGCTCATGGATAGGAAGAACAAATATTGTGAAAATGTCTATTCTACCTAAAGCAATCTACACATTTAATGCAATCCCTATCAAAATACCATCAATTTATTTCAAAGAAATGGAACAAAAAAATCCTAAAATTTGTATGGAACCAGAAAAGACCGTGAATAGCCAGAGGAATGATGAAAAAGAAAACCAAAGTTGGAAGCATCACAATTCCAGACTTCAAGTTCTATTACAAAGCTGTAATCATCAAGACAGTGTGGTACTGACACAGAAACAAACACATAGATCAATGGAACAGAATAGAGAGCCCAGTAATGTACCCCCAACTCTATGGTCAACTAATCGTCGACAAGGCAGGAAAGAACATCCAATGGAAAAAAGACAGTCTCTTCAACAAATGCTGTTGGGAAAATTGGACAGTCACATGCAGAAGAATGAAACTGGAACACTTCCTTACACCGCACACAAAAATAGACTCAAAACGAATAAAAGACATCAATGTGAGACAGGACTCCATCAAAATCCTTGAGAAGCACACAGACAGCAACCTTTCTGATCTCAGCCACAGAAACTTCTTCCTAGAAATATCACCAAAGGCAAGGGAAGCAAGGGCAAAAATGAACTATTGGGACGTCATCAAGATCAAAAGCTTTTGCACAGCAAAGGAAACAGTCAACAAAACCAAAGAACAACTGACAGAATGGGAGAATATATTCCCAAATGACATATCACATAAAGAGCTAGTATCCAAATTCTATGAAAACTTCTCAAACTCAACACCCAAAGAACAAAAAATTTGATCAAGAAACAGGCAGAAGATATGAACAGACATTTCTGCAAAGACAACATCCAAATGGCCAACAGACACATAAAAAAGTGCTCAACATCACTTGGCTCAGGGAAATACAAATCAAAACCACAGTGAGGTACCACCCCACACCAGTGAGAATGGCTAAAATTTACAAGTCAGGAAAGGACAGATGTTGGCGAGGATTTGGAGAAAGGGGAACCCTTCTACACTGTTGGTGAGAATGCAAGCTGGTACAGCCACTCTGGAAAATAGTATGGAGGTTCCTCAAAAAGTTGAAAATAGAGCTACCCTACAAGCCAGCAATTATATTACTGGGTATTTACCCTAAAGATACAAATGTAGTGATTTGCAGGGGGCACGTGCACCCAAATGCTTATCTGGGGAAAGAACCTAGATGTCCACCAACAGATGAATGGATAAAGAAGATGTGGTGTATATATATATATACGATGGAATACTATGCAGCCATCAAGAGAAATGAAATCTGGCCATTTGCAATGACGTGGATGGAACCAGAGGTATTATGCAAAGCAAAATGAGTCAGTCAGAGAAAGACAATTATCATATGATCTCTCAGATAGGAAGAATTTGAGAGGCAGGGCGGGGGGTCATGGGGGGGTGGGGGAGGGAAATAAAACAAGATAGGATCAGGAAAGAGACAAACCATATGAGACTCCTAAACTCATGAAACAAAAGGAGAGTGGCTGGGGGTTAGAGGGGGTAGGGATAGGGTGGCTGGGTTATGGACAAGGGGGAGGGTAGGTGCTATGGTAAGTGCTGTCAAATGTGTAAGCCTGATGATTCATAGACATGTCCCCAGGGGCAAATAATAAAAAAAAGTAGAAAACTTGAAAGTCTACAGACATCTGCCTAATCTAAGGCTTTCGCTGAAGATTGGAGTGCCTAAGGAGTAGCTTGTTACAGATGTTTACTGGGTGAGACACAAATACCACCATTTTCCCTAGGGTCTGTTCTTTTATCTATAAAATCCTTATTGAGTTCTGCATTTTTATAAGAAAAAAGTAAACAAATAACAATTATATGTTAATTTAACATTTATATAAATTAACATTTATCAAGCACTTACTCTGTGCCTAAAATTTTACCAAGTGTTTTACTTGAATTATCTCCTCTAGAGTTTGTAACATTCTCTGTGGTAAAGGCACTGCTATTTTCTCCTCTTTGGAGAAGATAAAATTGAGGATATAATAATAAAAGATTCTATTTAGACTATCTAAAAATTTTAGACCCATTCTTCATAACTTGGAGATCCAAGACAATTATTTGGCTTCTCATATTTCTTCTATTAAATGCTTTCAAGTAAAAAAAAAAAATAATAATCCATGCTATCTATATAATATAATCTGAAACTGATTTATTTATGAAAATTTCATTTGAAAAAGGATACCTATTTTTCAAATAATTATTATATAATTAAGACAACTAAATATTAATATTAATTAATATTATAGGATAACAAAAAACAAATTAAAATAGTCAGAATTCATTAAAGGCTAATTTTGTGCCCAGCACTGTTATCCCAGGTTAATATAGATTATCTCATATAATATTAGCTTAAACTATGACATAAGCAGTATTAGTATCTCATCTGACATAAGAGAAAAATGGAGCTTTCAGATGCTCAAACCTGCACAGAAATTCATACCAAAAAGGGTATAATTTTAGAGCCATAACAACAGCACCACACATTTTAAAACAAATCAATGTACAGTCATCATTTCAAAGAAAATTTAGTTTTTAAATAGATGAGTTGAGATGATTTTAACTTTCTTGGATCCATCTATTATTGGCAGAACAGAGATACTCTGAAATAATTTAACATTAATGAAACGCAAATTTCTTTTGCTCCCAAAGCATTAATCCAAGAGTCATACTTCTCAATGTCTGCTATGGTTTGATAAAAGTGCTATCAGAAGCATCTCACTATCAAAACTAATATTTTCAGTCTGATTCTGGTAAAGCCAAAAACTAAGCATCATTAGTGGAGTCAGATTATTTTTCTCAGTGTTATATGGTAGAATCAACTTTATTTAGAAATTAAGAATGTGTAATTAACATCAGAGCTTAATGTATTAACACTTTGAAACTATTTCATTAATTAATTGATGCCACTTTGTAAAATTCATACTGTTTTTTATCCTTTCATCTGTAATACTTGTGTTGGTGATTATACATTACAAATGCCAAGTTTCAACTTGTGTCACCATGATCAAATTTAAGAAGTTCTAAATTATTAGACTGTTTAACATAACTTATTGTTAATCAACTATACCATCTTGGATTTTTTGCTAGATGACAATTTTATTTGTTTACATTTTTTTAAGATTTTGTTTATTCATTTGAAAAAGAGAGAGTAAGAGTGAGAGAGCACAAGCCAGTAGGGAGAGACGGAGGGAGAGGGAGAAGGAGACTCCTCACTAAACAGGGAGCAAGATGCAGGACTCAATCCCAGGATACTGAGATCATGACCTGAGTCAAAGATAGATGCTTAACCGACTGAGCCACCCAGGTGCTCCTAAATAACAGTTTTATAACAATAACATTAGAATAAAAGGCTACTTTAAAATGTTCTTATATACTTGTGCTATTTTCGATGCTTGATTTGTTGTAAGCATCATGAAATTGAAGACTTTGTGTTTTTTTTAAAGCTATTATCTTATGGACATTAGGGAGGGTATGTGCTATGGTGTGCGGTGTGAAATGTGTGAGCCTGATGATTCATAGCTTTATACCCCTGGAGCGAATAATACATTACATGTTAACTATATATATATATATATATATATATATATATATATATATATATATATATATATATATATATATATACATACACACACACACGCACATATTTTGTATATATACAAAAATTTAAATAAAGCTATTATCATCAAGAGTTAGAAGAGTGGCTGGCACATAGAAGGTAGAATGACTGGATAGAGAATGCAAAATTTATTTCCAAAGTGTAACTTCAAACAAAAAAGGAAAAAAAAAGGAAGAAAGAAAAGAAAATCTACTATAAACTTAAAAATAAGTAGATTAAAATGCTTTAACCACAAATCTAAAATATAAACTCTATCCATGTCTCTGAGCAAATATTTCAAAAAATAAATATGTGGTATTTAATGGCAACAAATGGTTCAAATACTATCTATATAAACGTGTCTGACTTAATATCATAAAGTATGCAAACAGAAAGACATCCTACTTAAAATTTCTAATATACATTTTTAGCCTTTATAAGTTTACATTGTAAATATAGTATTAAGAATGTATAAATGATTTTCACATGGCAAAAATGCAGTATGCAGAACTGCTTACAGACCATGGAATAGTAAGATTACAAAGCTTTCAATCCTAACACCTCAAATCAAAACAAAATCATGTGTTCATCAGTATTTCCTACTCAGGACTTAACTATAGTCACTGTGTTATTACAAATTGAAAGGTACTCCTCCTCTCAGGTATAGATGGATGCCTTAGTGGGAGCACTTACAAGTCACTATGGACACATATTTGAGTTCATAACAGTTACATTGTGGTTAATGGACTGATTATGAAAGTGCAGTCATTACCAAAGCAGTTTAAAGTGCTATTGTTAATATCCTAATAGAAAATAATGGATTTCATATTTTTATATGATGAGATTTAAATGTCAAGACTTGTTTTCAACTGTACATTTCAAATGCCCACTCTCTAGTCTCTGTTAATAAATTACATGCTCTGTCATTAGGAATGAGTTGTTGGAAATAAGTACCAAAACTCTCCATAAATGTTGTTTGGGGATTAAATTAATTTTCTACCCATTAGGTAGTAAAACCATATTTGTGGTGACTGCATGAGAAAATCCATTTTAAAGTAGGTTTTAGTTGCATGGGTTAACCCCATTGAAAAGATGGAAAACCATATCATCAGGGAAAACAAGGTAGTTAATAATAACAGAGGTGATGTATGAATTAAGGTGTGTTTAAAAGGACTCCCCTCATTCGTATTTCCACCCTGTTTTTCTATCACTTTTATAAAGACATTGACTTCATTTTAGTAAGCATTTATCACTTACAAGCAACAACCCTTTGTCATAGGAAAGCATTAGTTTTAGAGTGAGGAAAAAATATAGCCAAGCTGACTAATCTGATTCTCAGATCTCCATTCATAGTATTATAATACCTACTTCATAAAATTATTGTAATCTGAGTGGGATAACCTACATTAAAGTGCTAGCTTACTGCTAGCGTATGGATTACTTTGCTTACTCCCTCTCTAGCATGCCTTCTCTAAATAACCAGGTTTTACAGGGCTTAGGTCTGTCTCTCTTATGGTCCCTTAATATAGTTTTCCTCTAAATTATATCATCATTACACAGCTTTAAGTCTATTTGCAGAGGACTCTCAAATGTATGCCTCTTGACCAGACTGGTTTAATCTTGTATTTTCAACTTGTTGACACTTCCACGTGAATATTTCATATCTAAAACTGAATGCTTGATTAATCTCCCTATCCCTTCCTGCTAATAAAATATTTTTTTTAAAGATTTTATTTATTTGACAGAAAGAAACACAGCGAGAGAAGGCACACATGCAGAGGGAATGGTAGTGGGAGAAGCAGGCTCCCCGCCGAGCAGAGAGCCCAATGCAGGGCTCAATGCAGGGCTCGATCCCAGGACCCTGGGACCATGACCTGAGCCGAAGGTAGACGCTTACCGACTGAGCCACCCAGGAGTCCCTAAAATAATTTTTCTTACAGCAGTAATGGCACTAGCATCTATCCAGTTACTAAAGTCAGATACACAATACACCAGTCACTGTGACACTTAAATTCAACCTATTCATCCAAACTATCATCAACTTTTAATTATACCTTCAAAAAAGATCTGCAACCACACTAATTGGAACTACCACACATATTACCAAATAACTTTGTTTCTTCTACTTCCATTTCTGCTCTTGCCCCTCCAAATCCCCCATCTTATTACCTATCTATACATTCTCCCATTTGCAGTCCTCCAACAAGCCACTTAAACAACCAGAATTATTTTTTTTTTCAAATACAGATCTGACCACAACTATGATATTGTGATTTATAGTAAGAAATATATATTTGGTCTTTGTCCCCATTTCTGGAACAGAGCTCCTAAAATTCTAGGAAATTTTTAAGAGATGAGAGTGGCAAAGGTGTCTTTTGAGGTAACTTTTGGAAAGCCCCTAGGTATCTTAAGGTTGGGAACTGGTAACCCAAAGTTGCCAATGGAGCCAAGTATGTGATGAGAGGGTTGTAACTTTCAGTCTTACCACCTAACCTCCAGGGAGGGGGAGAGGCTGAAGATTACGTTCAATGACCAATGGCCAATGATTTAGACAACTGCATCTATGTAGTATGCCTCCATAAAAATCCCTAAAGGAGGGGTGCCTAGGTGGCTCAGTCATTGAGCGTCTGCCTTCGGCTCAGGTCATGATCCCAGGGTCCTGGGATCGAGCCCCACATCGGGCTCCCTGCTCAGCAGGAAGCCTGCTTCTCCCGCTACCATCTGCTCTGCTTGTGTTCCCTCTCTTGCTGTGTTTCTCTCTGTCAAATAAACAAAATCTTTAAAAAAAAATTCCCTAAAAGAATGGGTTGGGAGAGCTTCCAGGTCTGTGAACATGTGGATATAGGGGAGAGTGCTACATTCAGAGAGTGTATAGAGGCTCCATCCCCTTTCCCCATATCTCTCCGTAAGCTACTCTTTCATTTGGCTCTTCCTGAAGTACATTCTAATAACAAACTGGTGATCTAATAAGTAAAATGTTTCTCTAAGTTCTGTGAGCCACTCTGCAAATTAATTGAATCCAACCCAGAAGTTCAAAGGAACTTTTGATTTGCAGCCATTCAGTCAGAAGCACAGGTAACATGCTGGACTTGTGACAGGTATCTGACATAGCAGTAGGGTTAACTTTGTAGGCTCAAGCCTTTAACCTGTAGGATATGATGCAATCTACAGATAGTGTCAGAATTGAGTGAAATGTAGGACATCCAACTAGTATATTTACTGACTTATGTGGGGAAATCCCCCACTCCCACATTGGAAACTGGTGCCAGAATCTTTAACAAAAATTTCTCTGGCTCCCCATTTCAAAGCAAAAGGCCATTTCAATGACTCACCATTTTTCCTGAAATAAGAGTCAAATTCCATAACATGACCTACATACATGGGTTGATCATGTAGTTGCCAAAAAATCTAGTAGATATCCACATGCTCTCTCCTGCATTTTCACTATGCTTTCAGCCCCTAGAGGCTTGATTTAAAAGGAATAATCAGTGAGTGGATTCACATATTACTTTCCTTTGATAGTATGCAGGCACTGGAGAGCCAGCCCTATTAGTAGTTTGGAAAGTTGGTGGTAAAGTGTTATCCAACATTAATTTTCCTTTCTCATTCTCTTTGGGATTGTTCTGGCTGGCTGCATCTCTTGACTCAAGATCACTGCTCTCACAAGGAGGTCTGCCCTACATGATCCTCTCTTTCCCAATTCCAGCAAATTCTGTTTCCTCCTTTTGGTCTCGGGATAGTAAAAACTCCATTAATGCTTACCTCAAGTTCTTGCATCATTCTATAAGTAACCCTTATATTCAGCCTACACCTTTGGAATCAGTCTCTTTATAAATAACCTCCCACTGAAATAACCTAAGTTTTAACATGCTGTTTCCTGTTTAGAACTAGTGATACACAAAATAAAAGTACTTTCCTTCTTAGTTCCAGGAATCCTGGCCTTCTCGTGTACTAGTTCTTCTACCTGGAACTCTTCCCTCACGAATCACCTAACTGGCTCCCCATTGTGATTCAGGCCTTAGCCTGACCCTATTTATAGTTAAAAAAGAGACTATCTTTTATAGCAGCTCATAATATCTTTCTTTTTGTTCTTGGCACTTACAATTCTGCAACTATATGAGCAAATTATATTTGTACTTTTATCACTGGATTCTAGGCTCCATGAACAGAGGAACCATTTAAGTTTTATTAACTGGAAACCAGAGTGCTTAGCACTATAGGCACTTATTAAATATTTACTGAGAGAAAAAAATCAATTCAATAATTGCTTTTTCTGTTACCACTGTTGATTACAAACTATTTGTCAGCTCTGTACTTTATAGTGCACACTTTATAGTGCACTTTATAGTGTATAGTATGTTATTAAAAGTATAGTTTCTGAAATCTGACCATCTGGGTTTGAATTCTAACTCTGCCATATTTTGGGATATATTAACCAAGTTATTCACCTTCTTTGTGCCTTGGGTTTTTTTTCCCCCAATTGTTAGAAAAAATAAATAACAGAGCCTATCACTTACACTTGTGAGACTAGAAGAAGTTAATATCTGTAAAGTGTTTAGGTTTATGGTCTAGAATTTATAAGTGTGGTATAAATATTATTGCAATTATTATTATTTCATGTATAAACAGTACAGAAGACAAAAGAGACACAATAAAAACTGTAAGAGTTCTCAGTTGAGTAAGAGAAGGAAGGTATATGTAAAAGTAATTTTAGGGGCACCTGGGTGGCTCAGTCGTTAAGCATCTGCCTTCAGCTCAAGTCATGATCTCAGGGTCTTGGGATCAATCCCACGCATCGGGCTCCCTGCTCTGCAGGAAGCCTGCTTTTCCCTCTCCCACCTCCCTCTGCTCGTGTTCCCTCTCTCACTGAATCTCTCTCTCTCTCTCTGTCAGATAAATAAACTCTTATAATAATAATAATAACTTTAAACACTATGTCACCACTAGCCCAGTTGTAGTCTAGTAATACACAAAAAATAAAGGTATAAAGAACCCTTGAAAATATTCAAATGTGGAAAATTTTCATGACTCATTGTATGAGATGTACAAAAATAATGGGGGATCACAAACCAGGCCAGACAAATTTATAAGATAGAAAATCTAAAACTATGTTATCAGCAAATAATATAATCAACAAAGATTTCTAAATATCACCGCATAAACTTCAATTTAAAAAATTACACTATGTGCCTCTTTCTTGTATGGATATATAAATATCATTGCATAAACCTCAATTTTTTAAAAAATATACTTTTTGTCTATTTTCTTATATGGATGTACTGATGACTGCAGAAATTAACTATGATTTATAAATTAGTACAACTGTAATATATACATTCATATTTGTGTATATGTATGTATATACATTACGTAAGTTTAAAGTGTTTTCTAAAGATTTTTTGGATGTTTTGAAGATTTGGTTTCCTGATTTATTCAAATTCTCTTCTACGCCACTCTGGTTCTTAAACCCAGTATCCTTGAATGATCTTTTTATCGACCCAATCTCAGTCATTCTTTCCCGTGTTTATGCATTTTTTCATTCCTCCATCTAACAATGATTTATTGTTTGGCTTATCTGAATCCATCAGGTAATGTTATAGGCACTAAGAGTACAGCAGATGGGGAAAGAGGACCAAAATAAAATTAAATTAAATTATGAATTAAAAAAATAAAAAGCCCTGGCTAATAAATCTTGAGTTCTAGTGGGGAAAAAAATAATATAAAATCATAACCTTGTCTTAGATGATAACCGCAATCCATCCACTACTGCAATTGCAGATATTTCAATCTTCAAACACTCATTATATGTGAGTCACAGATTGCAACAATTTTTCCACCCTGAAGAGACCTACCATCCTTTGACAAAATCAGTTTTTTCAGCATTCCCCACCCACCTCTATACTCTGCATAAATTCCACAGTTTATCATTATATGACTTTATTGCACATATCCTCAGTTCCTTGGCCAAACACCCCTGGTAAAATACAGTGCTATTTCTATTCCATCTTGGTTCTCTATGCAACCGAATATGACGGGAAAACACATACACAGACACACACATGAAACCATGCTGCATAATCCCTTAAATTCATGCTCTCTAATCTCAAATTAGTTTCTCATTCTGCCTGGCAACTCTATTTCTTTAGTGCCTACTCTCTGCAACTCTCCATCAGTTATCCACAAGCTGTTTTGTTTGTAACCCTTCTAAAATAGTTTTTAAAAAGTACTGCACTCCAACCATTTTTCTAAGATAAAATTTAAAACCTTTTTTTGTAAATGAAAATAGCTGTAAATGATATAATTTCTGATAAACAATAAATATATGTTATTTTTCTGAAACAACATTACTTACATATATAAATTATTTTGGGGACCACTAAGCTTTAAATATTAATTTTTTCTGCTACATTGACTTAATATAATCATTAGTATTTTATAATTTATCAAAATATACAAATATACAATTAGTAATTATCAAATATAAATATATAATTTTATTGAATTGTATCACAGTATAGATGTAAAGGAAATTTAACATTTTTCTTCTGATCTTGTTTTCTGATTTGCATATGTATCAATGGATTGATATTACCAATGGATTGATATCCCCACTAAAAATATTTTGAGTTAAATATCATTTCTTTTGTTTTTTAAAGATTTTTTTATTTACTTGACAGAAAGAGAGAGAACAAGCAGGGGGAGTGGCAGGCAGAGGGAGAAGCCGACTCCCCACTGAGCAGGAAGCCCAACACAGGGCTCCATCCCAGAACCCTGGGATCATGACCTGAGCCAAAGGCAGATGCTTAACTGACTGAGCTACCCAGGGGCCCCTAAACATCATTTCTATTCCTCATTACCTTCTTATAAATTTTAAGAATAAATAAGTAAATAGGAATGAAATAGATTTGGAATAGGAATGTCTGCCAGTTTTTGAACCACTAATAATGCCAAAAATCACATAATAATATACCTCAAAACACAATTATTACTTAACAGCTGTTAAATTGATTAGGTCCTTCTTCAGTTGTGATAAAAGCAAAAACAATGGAAACCATGTGATTCGCAAAAGGGCTTATTACTTAAATGTTGGAATTGTTCGGTTTTTTTTTTTTTAAGATTTTATTTATTTTTTTGACAGAGAGAGAGATCACAAGTAGGCAGAGGGGCAGGCAGATAGAGAGAGGGAAGCAGACTCCCTGCTGAGCAGAGAGCCAGATGCGGGGCTCGATCCCAGGACCCTGAGATCACGACCTGAGCCCAAGGCAGAGGTTTAACCCATTGAGCCACCCAGGTTCACTCAGTGAAACCCAAAATCGTTCACTTTCTTAACTGAAATGATAATATTTTAAATTTATTATTTTGTTTTGTGTCCAATCCTTCTTCACTCAGGAGCCATGCAGCATAGTGGATCCAAAAAGGATGGAGGTACATGGTAAAGGCAATGAAAGGAGAAGTGAGAAGGAACATTCTTGGGCAGATCAATTTTAGGGTAAAATGCCATAAACAAGAGGATTTTGAAAGTGATTTTTTAAAAAATAATCTGCCATCACAGGGAAGTTCCCATATGTCTCAGTTTGCAGACCCTGTCCTAAATCACTACACTGATTGCTTCTTTCTTCTCCAATCCTTCCTTGCTCATTCTCACTTTCAGCTGATTATTTTGCTTCCCATTTCACTGAAAAAACAAACTAAGCAAACAACAACAAAACACTCTGCCAACCTCAAAACCACACATTTACACCTATGAAGTATCCATTCCCAGATATTTATTTTCATCCTTGTCCTAAGGATAAATTGTAGGCTCTTCCACGTTAGACCATCCCCTTTAATGCCAAACCAGATTTCTTCCCCTCTCACCTATTCAGAGAATTCTTCTCTCACAAGTTATTTCCTTTCTTTCTCCCACTTTCATCACTTTTCCTCCTTCCATTATATTATTTGAAGCAGCAACCAAGCATGCTGCTGTACTTCTCATCTAAAAAAATTCCTTTACCCCAATTCTCCCTCAAGCTACTGCTGCATTTTTCTATTTTACTTTACCAAAGGACAAAGAAAAATTGGTTCGAAAAGTTTCTTATACTCAGAAACTCCAATTCTTCCTGGGCCATTCTTTATGAATTCATTCTAATAGCATTTTAATCATCACCACACCATCAAAACTGCTGTTGCTAAAGTCACTAAGGTCTTCATCTTTATCTTACTCTGCTGCTCAGCGATATTTGACAGAGTTGATTACTCCTTTATGCTAAAAACACCTTCGTGCTTCACTTCCAGAATGTTGCTCTCTTGGTTTTTCTTCTTCCTTATTGGCTACTCTTTCCCAGTCTCTTAGCTGGTTTATCCTCATCTCTTTGACCTCTTCATGGTAGAATGCTCTAGGATTTGGTCCTCAGACTCCAGTTGTTCCCAGCCCCCTCACCCTGCATCAATTTCTCCATGTCTATTAAAGAGTTCACTGCTGGTTTGGGCCAGAATCTTGCTCCTGAGGGAGCCATGACTCATTGTCTATTCTCCTGCAGCACCATCAGGACATACAGATGGCCAACAGGTGCATGAAAAGATGCTAAGTATTACTAATTGCCAGGGAAATGGAAATCAAAACCAAAATGAGTATTATCTCCCAACTTGCTAGAATGGCTATTATCAAAGAGACAAGAAATAATCACACTGGCAAGGATGTGAAGAAAAGGGAGCTTTGTGCACTACTGATGGGAATGTAAATTGGTGCAGCCACTATAGAAAACAACATGGAACTTTTTCAAACAATTGAAATAGAGCTACCATATAATCCAGCAATTCCACTTCTGGATATTTATCCAAAGAAAGCAAAACCACTAACTTGCAAAGATATATGCACCCCTATAGTGACTGCAACATTATTTACAGTAGCCAAGATATGGAAACAATTCAAGTGTCCATCAATGGATGAATGGATAAAGAAATCCATATATATAATTCAGTCATAAAAAAAGAATAAAATCTTGACATTTGAGATTACATGGCTGGACCCTGACGAGTATTACGGTAAGTGAAAAAAGCCATACAGAGATAGACACATACCATATTATCTCACTTATACGCAGAATCTAAAATATAAATAAATGAATGAATAAGCTCATGGAGAGAACAGATTCATAGTTGTCAGGTGGAGGATGAGGGAAGGGGAAGAGGAAAATGGGTGAATTTTGTTTGTTTTTAAGTTTAAATTTAATTTAAATAAATTGATTAAAATAATTTCACCCTAGGGGAGCCTGGGTGGCTCAGTTGGTTAAGTATCTGCTTTTGGTTCAGGTCATAATCTCAGAGTCCTGAGATTGAGTCCCACATCAGTCTCTCTATTCGGCAGGGAGTCTGCTTTTCCCTCTCTCTCTGCTGCTCCCCCTGCTCGTCCTCTTTCTTATGAATAAATAAATATAATAAAAAAAAAATTTCACCCTAGAACTTTCATATATTTTGCCTATTTAAAGACCATTATTTTTACTGATCTCAATCTCATTTCAGGGAAGGCTAAATAGCAACATATAGTTAAGATAATGGAATAAGCATAAAGATGTAAAATGTCTGACATTATTGGTAATGGAATATTTTGCTACAGGACATATTTATTACATTTCATTTATTTTTGCCTGCATTTGTCCTTTAGGAACTCCTTCAAAATCACATATTACGTTCCAATGTGAATGAGCACATCTAAAGGAGAAATGTTTAAATTCTAGCACACTGTGAGATTAATAAACCACGAAAGTCTTCATTACTACAGATACAGGGCATTAATTGCCTTTAAATACAGCTTTAATCTCTATGTCCCATACAAATTTAGTTATGATTTTTAAAATGGTAAGACAACTGATAAGACAAAATTGTTTTTATACTCAATGCACATATCAAAGTCATAAAATTAATACTTAAGCTTTACAAAACATTTATTTTAAATATGTAAATATGTTAATCAATGTTAGGCTACCCCACCAACTGTCAGTAATGCAGGTATCATAACTGCCCCCATTACATCTCTAGTCACCATCTTTTCGTAATTTAGGATAGAAATAGAAAGAATGAAGAACAAAAACAATCAGGAGATAATTGTGGTAATGATGCTCAAGTACAATCAACAAGAAATCAGTTGCCAGGAAGAA
>CM053604.1:61809708-61827123 GCA_028646535.1 Procyon lotor | reverse complement strand
AGTAATGAAAGTGTAAAATTATCTCCATTATATTTGATACTATAGTGGAACTAATTCATGAGGGAAGCAGTCAAGAAATAATTGACAACAGTATCCAATCACCATCACTTATAAGTCTCCCCAATACACAGAAGCTCAGAATAAATAATTTTCAATAGAAGAATGTAAGGAAATATTCAGCATATGTGCCTTTCTGGAAGGAGGGCAGACCCAAATAATATATTGCAAAGTTGAGAGATTTCCTATGTAAAGAAAGGATCTAAATAATTCTGAATGTAAAGGAAAGGGATCTAAAATGAGCAAGACAGCATAATGAGTTTCATCCAGTATTAAAAAAAAAAAAAAAATTGTGTGAGACTAAAGAAAAAGAAATCCAGAAAAAGAATAACTTCAATTTTAATAAATAAGATTGTTGAATAACATTTATACAGTATAGACCTATAAGGCACAGATGAGAAAATATGGATAGACAGATGCACAGACCAAATCTTGTTTCCTATTTTAAATATTATCAGTCAACCTTTATATAAGTTCATTCTTGTATTCATGGCTTGTTCCTTCCATGTATCAGTATGACTGCTTTTTTGAGAGGCAATTTCAGTGTCTTCTACTAGAGTAAATTTTCCTTAAATTTAAAAAATTCTTTTATATCCATTAATTTCTTAGTCACCAAATCCAAAAACTAATTATATTAAACACTAATACTACAAAATGAAACTAAATTTATACATGAATTAACACATAAGCCCTAATTTGTTTCTATACAGACACATTACATTATCTATTCTATTTATCCCATTATTTACTTTCAAAGTCCTTTTTTATGTTTATGCTTAAGAAAGTTATCCACTGGGTGTGGTGCATGAACAATAAATCTTGTAACACTGAAAAAATAAAATAAACATATTTGGGGAAAAAAATAAATAAACAGAGAAAAAAAAAAGAAAGTTATCCTATACCTATATAAAATAAAACTGGCCACCTTTTTTTTTTCTCAATCAGTTGTCCAATGTTTGTTTTAGAAATGGAAAGCATATTTTAAAAGAAGGTTTTCTGTGGAAGCAAAGTCGGTATAACTAAGGATAAACCTAATTAATCATTGAAACTTAGCCTTTACATTAGCTCCTGGCTTCCACAGTTGGAGGACTTGAAGACAAGTGGCCAGAAGGGAGAACAGTCATACCTTAATCAGGGAAAGATGGTAATAGATATGTACAAAAGTATGTCTTTTATCTCTTTCTCTTTTCTGTTTTTGAGGAACAGAAATATCTTGTGATTCTCCATTTAGGTAAAATAAACTAAAACTCTCAGAGATTAATAATTACAGCTTGAAATTAGACAAAAATGTTTCTTCAAATCATGTCTGGGCAACGCAAAGCCCTCTATCATTCTTATTTGCCCATTTCTTTCTTTTATGTCTTTTATTCTTTTCTATTTGAAAGGAACAAATGAAGGAGTTAAGGAATAACAGTACAATTTATAATATGTCTTGTTTTTTTCAGCTTATTTTAAGCCATTATATTTTTATTGCTCTGGGATAGAGGAAAGAGATAATCACTACTGTTTTAGCAGACAGTAATCAGTGTAAAGAACAAAGCTAGTGTGTCCTTTCATGTCTAGATTTTATTTCTATGTACAAATCCACATTCCTTCAAGCTTCATTTAATTCTTTAATTTTCCTTGTTAAATGTCAAAATTATGCATAAAATATAGGCATTAAGTCATGAAATAACTACTTGAAGATTTTATTTAAGAGAACTGAAAAGAGAGTGTTATCAATTAAACCTATCCATCTACCTGTGAGGAACAAAATCAACTTGTTGGTATACAAGCTACAAAAGAATATCGAATGTCCAAAAGGAGGCAACCTGAGTGAAATACACAATGCAGAATATAAAAGGAATTTAACAATGCTCGTTGTTTTTCAATGTTCTAATTTAAATATTGAGCAATATTTAATTTACATGAATTAAAAGTGGGTTAAATGTAACTCAAGCACAATAGTGCTTAATAAAGTTCTATAAACACAAGTAAGAAAAATATAAGTAGTTTTCATTTTACTTATGTTTTTTCACCGGAATTTTATGACATGAAAAATAAATATTTTCTAAACTCACTTTCTTCTAACCACAAAACAACTAACTAGAAGAATACTCTAACAAATGATGTTTTCTAATGATCACTGGTTTGCTTTAGATTGGTGCTATCTTTTTAGAAATGATCTCTTTCTATATACAGATAACCTGCTGACTCATAAAGAACACTAGAAAGTTTAGGACTTTGCTTTATGTACTCATATACTAACTAACCAAACATGTGCTAAACAACTACATGTGCTAGGTCTGAGCAAGGCATAGAGGGTAGAAGGTGAACGTAACAGCACTTTGTTCCTAAAGAGACACACAAGTAGAATTACACAACGAAGTTTTGAGTGTTATTATGGAGATAAGATCAAAGTGCTGAGGAAGCACAGAAGGAAAGCAATCCAACCCAGAGGGCGAAGAAAGGCCAAAAAACATGACTTGGAGTCTCAACAAAATATTTTTTTTTAAAGTCTAGCACTTGCATGAAACTCTGTCACCATTTTAGATAACTGAAACTAAGAAACGTTAAAGAATTTGTGAGGCTTTCAATTCATTTCATCATTTCACGGTGATGAAAACAGCATATACCTTTGAGGTGTTACCATGAAGATTTTTAAAAGGCCCATCACCGCACCTAATGCAAAACAAATGAACAACAAAACAAACAAAAATAAATAAAAAGACATCCAGCAAACATTAATTACCATCTCTGTATCTTAATTATTCATTATAGTCAATACTGGATGACTGCTATAGTTTAAATTGACTAAACTATAAAAACTATAGAATGCATGTTATATTTTTGACCTTTTGCCAACTCCATATTTAAGAGCTATATGTCTATTATTTATCTCTATATCTATCTTTATACACACATATACATATACACAACTTCTATCTATAAAGATATATAGATATAAACTACCCTAATATACCACTAGGCTCATTCATTAATTCAATTGAAAATTTTCTAAGTAAAGGCTTTAACTGAGATAGATAATGATAATAGTAGTGAAGGAGACTTTATTTGATATAAATGATATAATTTTGCAGTAGATAAAGAAGAATAAAAATTTTAAAAGTTAATGAGTACAAGAAGAGACAAATACAAATTAAGGAAGCCTTGCCTAAAACTAGAAAACTCTGTCAACAATCTCATGGCATATAGTAAAATGCCCATAGCTAAATTTGCAAAACTTAATCCATAGAAAACCAGAGACTTATTAAATTATGGCATCAGTACCAATTCAAAAAATATTTTAAAAATCTTGAAATGTTTTCTAGTCACCCACACAGAGATACATGGCTATTATAAGAATACAGCCGATTATGGGAGGTCTCCTTCAAAATGAACTGAAATACATTTGCATTAACAGGGACAAATATCATTTGACTATGATTACAAGATCAAAAAATCCTTTCATAGTGAAATATAAAAGTTATATTATTATTTAATTTTACTATTTATTGAATTGAGAATTGATACAATTTAGAAAACAAATTCGTAAACTCTTGGAAGACATAAATACAAATTTCTAGAACTGTGTGAGAATTTTTTTCCTTACAAACAAGCTCCGCAATAAAGAAGTCATGGGGAAAAATAAAAAAACACATAAAAATACTGCTACTTTCACAACACTAATCTCACGTTGAACAGGCATTTAAATATAGCTCTGCCATGTTTAAGCACAAAATAACATTTCATCTGAGTATTCTAAATACGTCAGGCTTCCTACTAATTTTAGAGTATTGACACAACAATGGAAGACAATTAATTGTATAAAACAATAAAATCTTAAACTTAAAATCTTAATAAAAATCTTAATCAAACTTAATCAAACTTGGTACAGCTTTTATTTCCTATAGGCAATTTCATTTTAATCTAAAAATTATTTGACAAAAAGAAATTTGAGGGATGAAAATTATCGTTTTTAAAAAAACGTTTACATCATATTGTGCAGCATTTAAGAATTAAAATTGATGAGAACTGTTGCTGTATACATCTTCCAAGAACCAAATAATTTGAATAATTTCAGCAAAATATTTATTCAGTTTTTTATATGTAAAGTGCTATGCTACTTGGAAAATATAGACTTTTAAAAACTCTAAAATTATTAGTTTTCAGCTTTTTAAATATTTTATTTTCTTTTATAATTTAATATGTTGTGAAGTATTCTGCTTACATGGTAGATTCATCTTTCTGAGATTGTTCAAAATAAATGAAGAAATTTTCTAAGATAAATATGTAGTTCTTTCATTGGCTTCTACCAGTAATTATATTATTCTTTGGAAAGTTGATAAAATTTGGTAACCGTTTCAGTTTATTTCTATAAAGCTATTTAAATTTATTTTTTTAAGTTTGGAGGGTGTCTGGATGGCTTAATCGGTAAAGCATGCAACTCTTTTTTTTTTTTTTAAAGATTTTATTTATTTGACAGAGAGAAACACAGCGAGAGAGGGAACACAAGCAGAGGGAATGGTAGCGGGAGAAGCAGGCTCCCTGCAGAGCAGGCTCGATCCCAGGACTCTGGGATCATGACCTGAGCCGAAGGCAGACGCTTAACAACTGAGCCACCCAGGCGCCCCAGAGCATGCAACTCTTGACAGTGTCATGAGTTCGAGCCTCACACTGGAATAAAGATTACATAAAAAAATTAAAGTAAATAAAAAAACTATAAATAAAAATATTTTAATTAGTCTATTTTTTTAAGTTTGAGTAAATTAGTAAAGTATTATTTTATAAACATAGCCAAAAATATAACCTGAGGGCATCCATATCTCATTTAAAAGGACCAAAAATACATTTAGAAAAAAGTATTCTTACTAGCATTTCCTCTATTTGCTGGGTTATTGAAAAAAAAAAAAAAAGATTTAGAGCATTCCTCAAGAACACACTACAGCTTAGAAGCCTAACCCAAGTAGGTGTGTATCTTGTATTTCTGAAATATTTGCATTTTCCAAAGTGATATTTAGAGCAATATTTTCCATTGGCATTTTCCCATTATAAACATAGAGAATAGTAGTTTAGCTGTCATAGAAAATATTAAAATGTCTCTAAAGGGCAACTTGGTAGCTACCAATAGTCCAAAGCAAAAAGGAAGAGTGGAGACAAATGGAGAAAAAGTTATTCTTAAGTCAAAGGATGCAATTTATTTGCTGAAACATAATCCTCTAAATATGACAGTGACCCCTGATTTAACAGCCTCATTTTATATCAACAGATATCAATATCATTAATTACCAAGATCTTGAATTTTTATGTCATTTTAAAAACCAAAAATTTAAGTATGCAATAACTACCTACTTAGCCAACATTCTATTATTATGAGATATTTTATCTTTCCAAGTGAAACTTCTATAAATATCAAATGCACTTATCATCATCATTAAGAATAAAGTGTTTTAAAATTGAACTTTTAATGAGGGTCAGAAAAGGTACAACAAAGTAAATTTCTCCTCAATTTATTTTTTTCTTTTTATATTAGTGTCTATGAGGAAAATATTATTTAATATATTAAAATTTTAAAAGGTGAAAACACTGCATAAAGTTTAATACTATACTTATTTGTTCCATATATTCTTTTTTTAATTGGGCTATTAATTGACCTGTAACACTAATGTGCAACATAATGATTTGATGTTTATACATATTGTGAAATGATCAGCAATAACAAGTCTAATTAACACCTATCATCATACATAGTTACACATATATTCTTTTCTACTTGCCATATTCCACTACTGACATGATTTTATTTTTTGTTTGTTCTTAGGAAGATTTCGATATCCTTTATCTTTGTTTCCCCAATATTATCATTATACATATTTTACTAATAAATTCAAAAAGCCTGAAATAATGTAGAACTGCTATTAATGTACTACAATTAGTCTGATTTTAGAAGTCATAACACTCTCTTTAAAATGTTTTCATGTTTTATGATAAAAATATTGGTTTATTTGTTTGCTTACTTGCTTGGTTTGCTGTTTTTTTTCCCCCTAATCTGTATTTATCTATGTTTTAGCACTATTTTCAGGTAAATTGACATCAACCAAAAGTTAAGTGCATAGACTTTTTTTTTTTACTCTATTTTCTCCTTAATATACAAATCATACATATGTGTCCATTTTAGAAGATGTTGGAATAATTCAAACAAACCAACTATATGGGGCTTCAAAATAACACTAGACAGCACCAATTCAGAATTAATCTACTGGACAATGAACTTACAGAGATGTTCTCCAGTATGAATGAAAAGAGAAGAAAGATTAATGTGGCTTCTAAACACCTGTATCTTTGTTGATTACAAACTGAAAAAGGACAAAATGGTAAAGGGACAGAAAAAACTCTTAATAGTAAAGAAATATTACATGCAGTACTTTTAAATTTCTCTTCTTTGCTTTTTTTGTACTTTGTGACATTGCAATTTTAAATGTAATTGTTCTTACAAATGACACATCTGGCCCGTCCATGCTTCTGTTCTCTATGAAATAAACCTATCCCTAGCTGCTTTCTGAATTAACCCCAAAGGAGATATTAACTAATGGCTTGGCTGTAGCAAAATAATCCAAATATTTCTTTTAGAGAATGCCCTAAAACCTCAAGATATTATGGAACATGAAAAATCATATTTTATTAACCCTTTGTCTTGTTTATAGCTATAATTAAGATCTGATAAATACGCTTCCGTTGCTGGACTTAGGATAGCATTTTGTCTAGTTTGTTAGAAAAAGGACTGCAACAACTTCAGCGTGGTCGGTACTGGCTATCAAGTCATACAAACTTGAATAAATAGATGGTGTGAAAAAAATAAAGGCAAGACCATTATGTCATCTACATATATCACTATGAATCCAGAGCCTTTAAAACCAAGAGATAAGCCAATGAAGGGAAATGAGGAGCTTGATTCAAGCACTGTTAACTAGATGTCCCACATTTCACCACACATGCCTGCTTTTTGCTAAGTAAACAAAGATATTTAAATAGGCAGTAAATAGGAGCAGTCTGAGCTGTAGGGAGGATATCATTTCATGTTTAGAGACAGGAAGTAAATTCTCTATTAGTTCTTGAGTAGGAAGCAGGTGCTTTTTCACGAGGGAATTCAGTGGATGTACATTTAGTATATGTACTTTGCACTCTGTAGGCACTTAAAACACAGTATCAAATTAATGTTCTGTAACAAGAGCACTGGTTCACACATGGGGTAATAAGGTCTTAAAATGTGACACTAACATATATATTTCATAGCTAATTTTATTTTTAGAAAAATAGGACCTATATATTGACAAAGGATTTCCTAATAATAAACTGGTTCTCAGTTGCTAATCATTAATTCATCTCTTGCTGAAAGGCTCTTTTTTTGAAAGCCTCTTGAAAACTTATCATTAGAGTTATATGAAATGTAAAATATAAGCAATATTTTAAAAATAAAATTTTAGGAGAAAATGAAGACTAATTTCAATGCTTGCCTTGATTTGTGCCTCTATTTAATGACCTTAAACGACATCACTATTAAATGTGAACTATAAAACAAAATAAGACTAGTAAAATATTTAAAACACATACAAAGAATTTTTGTCTATTTGATTATTTTTGTGATGTGAATATGAAGATTTCAGGAATATGAGGTATGGCATCATTGTTTTGTGGAAAACATTAATCTTTGTTATAAAAAAAACTAAGAATTTTTATCATCTAAAAGTTATTGAACTTGTCTACAGTACTGAAATAATATTAAACCAGATAATTGTTGGTGGAATAATCACATCAAGCCACTGATTGGAAATGAAGGCAGTAGGCTTCATAATTTTTACTTCATACCTATGCTATGTATCAGGTTTTATGAGTATCTTGTTAAAACAAATCTTATCAAAAATGTTAATATTCTGCATATAACATCTTTGTAAATGGTGGTGTTTCTGGTTTCTGGTTTTGTTTTGTTTTTCACTTTTAATATAATCAAAATACATATTAGGACTAAATTATAGCAAGTATGTTAAAACTCATGTCTGGTATATGTGCTAGAGAGTATCTATTGCTCACAAGCACTATCTCTCTTTTTCCCCTCCCCCTTCTCTCTCTGAAGCTTTCCCTTGAATACAGTATATTTTCTGACACCACTGAGTTTGCATTTATCCATGAGACATGCAGTAACCAGTGGAATGAGGGTAGAAGTGCCAGAATGCTAATTTTTAATTCATCCTTTAAGACACATTTCATGATTCTAACTCACTCTCTTAACTGACTGCACTCTACAAGAGAACACCCTGAGTAGCTGCTGATGCCACAATGTGGAGATGGGTGTACCACACCTGACCCCCACCCTTAGCCAAAGCCAAGTTAGGATGCTTTAGCTTTCAGAAAACCAAGAAGAATCAGTCAATCCTAAAACCAATGAGCTCAGAGATGCACTGTGCAGTTGTTTGTTCTGCAGTGTTAGTGCAGCAAACCTAATATAGTTATTTTCTTTTTCTCTGGCTTTATATTGACTTTATTCTAAGTTATTATAACATTATACATGTTTATGTTGTACTTTTTTCCCCAAAATATGTTTATTTTATTTTTTCAGTGTTACAAGATTAATTATTCATGCACCACACCCAGTGCTCCATGCAATATGTGCCTTCCTCAATATCCACCACCAGGCTCGCCCAACCCCTTACCCCCTCCCCTCCAAAACCCTCAGTTTGTTGCTCAGAGTCCACAGTCTCTCGTGGCTCATTGCTTCCTCTGATTTCCCCCCATTCACCCTTCCCTTCCTTCTCAAAATGCCCTCCATGTTTTCCCTTATGTTCTACACGTGAGACTGTAAGATAATTGGCTCTCTCTGCTTGACTTATTTCACTCTGCATAATCTCTTCCAGTCCTGTCCATGTTGATACTAAAGTTGGATATTTGTCTTTTCTGACTTTTTAAATATCTTGTGGAATGCAACAAAGTTAAAAAAAATCAAATTACATTTTACATTAATTAAGCATTGAGTAGGTTTCATGATAAACAACCCAGTATCACAAAAATGCTACAAAAGTTCTCCAAAATACTTTGTAAAGGAAAATTATTTAAGATAGCATTAGAAAAATTCTAATTTTAATCCAACGTGGATTAGTAGTATGTTTTTATTCTTAGTTACGAGGAGAACTTAATAAGAAACAACTCTTCATGTGCCCTATATAGATATATAGATTGATGATTCTTACTTGTTTTTTTTTTTTTATGGTATAATATAGTAGCTACCTCACAGTTAAATAAAAACAGTCCTGTCTTTGCGTAGCACCATGTTAATTGAAATTCACACATATCAGAACCATGGCCTCACTTTTGCATGGTTCTGTGGTAACTGAAATTTGATCAAAGCAAGGGCATGGTTCCAATATGCATGGGTTGCAGTAACATGGTACCATGCAAAATAGGACTGCTGGCATTGTTGAGCATTTTTCAGTTAGTAAAAAATAAGTTTGCAAAGTTACTTTTATTTTTAGCATCTTAATATTGTTGCCTTAGAAATCATAATAAATGATTCATAATGGTCTTTCTTCCATTCTGTGTATTTGATGACTTTTACATTCTTCAAAATTTCTGTAGTTTCAATTTATTCAAGGAAAATATTGGTTGAATTAATCATGGTTGCTTAAACTTAGTAAAGTCTGAATAAATGAACAATACATGCAATTTAAAGGTTAACCATAGGATCTCATAAAAATTTGGAAAAATAGAAATTAGTCTCACCTCAGTTTATGAGTACAAATCAATTACAAGAAATAGAATCTTGCCTTTTATGTATCAGGTTTTATGTAGCAAAATGTAGGAAATCTATTGATAAATTTATTGCTTTCAATTCTATTTTAATCTGTGGGTCAGTGCTCCATATGTAATGCATTTGACTTATATTCCAACATGTCCATACAAGTATTATTGAGTGAAATAATTCCAAGAATGAATTTTTTATTTGCTACTTTTTAATAAATCTGTCAGAACTTCTTTTCTGAACAGAACACAATGATTCTTTGATGCTTTTCAAACTGTCCCTCACTGGCTCTATAACTATCACCATAGAAACTGAGGCCATTCTTACAAAGCCTCTTTAATTGTTATGTCTTCAAGTAGAATCTATCATGCTTTCATTGAGTCACTCTAGACCTATGTTATCTAAATTATGTTCCAGCAATATTGTTAAAGTTACATCATGAAATAGGTCCCACTTAATCTTTGAGAGGTTTCTGTTTATTTTTAAACTCTGAGGAGATAACCACACAAAGACATTTTTACAAAATATATTATTAGGATGAACTCCTTTCCTGAGTAAAATAAAAACGTGAATTGACCTTAATTAATTATAAAGTCAGACTGTGTTGCAGCAGTAAAAGAAAAAAAGGTTTGAATTGTCCCTTCTCCCCATTCTATTTCACTGCAAGGACCTGATAACTATAGAAATATCTATCTATAATTGAGAACCCCAAATTGAGTAACTGTGAACCTTTTACTTAATGTCTTGGATCCTCAACCTCTACATCTGTAAAATGACGATCTCTGCCTTTTATTTAGCACTGTCATTAAAAATAAATGATAATATGGCATAAACTATAAATCATTATTCATTTGTGTTATTATTATAATTACATGCTATTTCTGTTTACTTTTTAAAGTACCCATATAAAAATTAGCGGGCATCGTTTAGCTCAAACATAATTCATTCTGCAGTAGGGTATTATTTACTTGGGGAAATGATTTATATATTTTGCTGGCATTAAATACACTGTCATCTGCTATTTCAAGCTCTCAGCTGCCCATAAGAATAACATAAAGTGTCAGTAAAGCTAAGCTGCAGCTACCTAACAGACTGATTAATGTCCATTTCTCTAGTAAGTAGGCAAGGGGCACCTGGGTGGCTCCGTCAGTTAAGTGTCTGCCTTTGGTTTAGGTCATGATCCCAAGGTCCTGGGATGGAGCCCTGCATCAACCTGCTCGGTGGGGAGTATGCTTCTCGCTTCCTCCCTCTGCCCCTCTGCCCCTCTGCACTGTTTGTTACCTCTCTATCTCAAATAAATAAAATCTTTTAAAAAATAAAATAAGTAGGCAAAATTAGCAAGTCTTAATGAGCTAACCAGTTTAGAAGATCAGCATCGAGTTGGTATCAAAAGTGCTCATGTAGTCTAAGTCAAATTCATAACAATAGTAAGCGTATGAATTATTTCTCATAATTTTTAAAGTACTGTTATTTAATTATACAAACTTTGGTTAGATTACTGGATATTAACCATTTCAACAAGAGGTGACAAAGTGTCAAAAGTTTAACTGACTTTTCCAATGTAGAATCCAATTGTCTAAAATCGGAGTAGGGGATGATACACTACATGAGTGTTCATACAAATAGTTACTTCAGATTACAATCAGACCAAGATTGTGAGAATAGAGAAGAACCAAGTCATTTCATTATTTAGATATTTATGCAGGTAATGTTGAAAACCAGATTAATATCAGGAACTAGAAATTATGACAGCAACTGAAAAAAATGCCAAATGAGAACAAAGAGAATCTACAGAAATCAGATACCCAAGCAAGGAAAACCAAGGCCAGAAATCAAGGTAAGGTATACAGGTAGCAATAATGATGTACTAGGAGCTGGAAAATAATATTATTTTGAATCAATGGTTATTTAACCCAGGAGACCCATTTTTTGTCTATGGCAAGAAGTATTCTAAAAGTACGGTGGACCATGAGTTGGGACCATGAGTTTTAAGGTAAAGGGAGATGATTAAATGGCAGAATTTTATTTTAATTATTATTTGAGAAAAGCAGGTGAGACTCAGAGAGGTTATGTAGTTTGCTCAAGGTCATCAAACTTTCAAAACACAAAACAAGAATTTAGAAGTAAAGTCCAAATTCCCAACAATTTCTCACTTTGCCCAAGATTAGCGAAATCTCAATCAGTATTACAAGGCTGTTGACCCCTAATACTGAGCTCTTTACCACTGCCCTGTGTGCAGGGCACACATTTCCTAAGTAAGTCTTAAAAAGTGGAAACCTTAAAATAGCATACTAGTTCTCTGTACCTGACAGGTCAAAATAAGAGGATTTTCACTTATAAGATTGAAATATAAGATACTGAAATACATTTTTAACACTTGAGAGCATATTCCATTTTTCCATGTGGAAATATTTTCTCTTCATCTTTCCTCAGTACACTGGTGTTAATGACCCTGTATAATATACTGAAACATGAATCAAGAAAGTAGTTCTTTGAAAGACATAAAAGTTGAAAAATGGTTTTAGTTATCAGAGAAAATTTAATCATGGATTTGGAAAATTATCTACCCACATCATTAATTATTAATCCCAGAACTCCATAAAGTACAAGGCATTCTCATTATCCTAGTATTTATTATCCAAGTCCTCATATTTATGATTCTGTATAGAAAAGTAAAATCTGCCATACAATAAAATATTCACAAGTGAACTGACTACTTATAAAATGAATCCTCTCTCAAATTCTCTCTTCCATTCCTATCCCCATTCTCAATGCAATGTGCTTGAAAGACAATTTTTACATGAATTTAAAAATTTAACAGGCTTTGGGAAGGTCAATAAAATCCTGATGTATTCTTGTGACTGTGATACTCTTAAACAGAATTATATACAATTGAAGTAAGTGATGTTATAGCTTAAAAGGTATTCTATTATGTTCAAAATACATTACCTTCCCTAAGGTTGAATTAGAACCTAAATGTTGTAAAATATAAGGTAAGCACATTATCTTCTTATTCTTTCAGGTCACAGCCATGTAAATCGTTTCCTGTTATTTCTTATAAAATTTTGGTCTCCATGTTTACTGGACTCACATTTAGAGAAATTTTTCTTATACATATTATATTTGGATAGTGTAACTTTCTTTACACATAGATCTCAGACTACATGGGGGGTTTAAGTGATCCTATGGCCTAATCACTCGTCTTAAATCTCCTCAAAACGGTGGTTCAGGGACAGAGAATGTGTTGACATGTCTACTACAACCCATATAAAACATTAGACAAATATTCATTGTTTCAGCCATTTATTATTGGGATTTAACCGTGCTGATAGCTCAGACTCTGAATCTGGTGCTATGCTAAGGCCTTCAAATACAATGGTGAGTAAGAGAAAGCCTCCCTGCATTCACCAAATTAAAAAAGAGAATTCATAAATAATCAGCAAACAAGTATGTAATGTAAGAGAATATTTTTACATACACATGTATATACATATACTTAAAAAAGTATATATATATATATAAATTTCCTAAGATAGTCTCATGGGATCTGTGTGTTTAGCCATTATTCTAGTGAACACTATCAGCTTGGCAGTAATTTTTGATAGGTGGCATTTGGGATCTGCCATACCAATATATAAACTATATTTCTCAGAGTCCTCCACATTTGTGTCTGTGTGTGTGTGTGAGTCAATATATATGAAATATATAATTGACAATTTTAAAATATGTACTTAGGTGGCATCATGTACATTCACACTGTTGTACATCTATCACCACTATCCATCTCCAGCGCTTGTTCATCTTCCCAAACTGAAGCCGCACACTCATTAAACAATAATTCCCCACTCTTCCCCACACTTCCCCAGCCCCTGGAATCTAGCTTTCCACTCTCCGTCTCAGTGAATTTGACTACTCAAAGCGCCTCACAGAAGTAAAACCTTATAGCACTTGTCTATTGGTAACTGGCTTCTATCACTTAACAGAATGTCTTTCAAAGCCCATCCATGTTATAGCATATGTGTCAGAATTTGTTTCCTTTTTAAGGATGAATATTATTCCATGGTAAGTATATACCACTTTTTGTTAATCCATTCATCTGTCAGTGGACACCGAGGTTGCTTCAACCTATTGGCTGCTGTGATCAATACTGCTATGAACGTGGTATACAAATATCTTTTGGAGTCCCTTTGTTCAATTATTTTGGGTGTACACACAGTAGTGGAATTGCTGGATCATAGTTATTCTGAGTCTGATTTTGTGAGAAAACATTATACTGTTTTTACACCAGCTGCATCACTTTCCCATACTTTTAAAAAAGAGTTTCAGATATTGCACACATAGTAAAAATGTTGATGGGTTCTGGCGCGAACTGGCAGTCTTGCAGCTGACCAACAAACCTCCCTTTAAAGACTGCCACTTCATGCCAGAACCCATCAACATTTTTACTATGTGTGCAATGATATCTGAAACACTTTTTTAAAAAATATAGGACAGTCATTAGGCGTCTACCTTTGGCTGGGGTCATGATCCCAGGGTGCTGGGATCCAGTATGGCACTGGGCTCCCTGCTCGGCGGGAATGCTTCCCCCTCTCCCACTCCCCCTGCTTGTATGCCCTCTCTGTCAAATAAAAAAAAAAAAAAAAAAAAAAGGGTGTGAGCAGTGCAGAAAACAGCACATCTATGATCCACTTTTACTCATGACTTCCATGAGCTCTTATTTTAAAGACAGCAAAACCATAACCTATTCCACAAATTTCTGATATATAAAACATAGGCATGATTACATGGTTTCACATGAATAATTAGTGTACATTTGTTATTATTCTGTCAAATTAATGGTTCAGAAGTAATATTCTCACTGAATAAATTCTTGTTTTCGTATTAACTTATATATTTCATTTATTGTTTTTTATATTGTCTCTGATACTGTATTTGAAAAGTTGTGCTGGGGTGCCTGGGTGGCTCCGGTCATGACCCCAGAGTACTGGGATCAAGCCCTAAGTCGGGCTCCCTGCTCAGCAGGGAGTCTGCTTCTCCCTCTCCCTCCCTATGTGCATGAGCTCTCTCTCTCTCTCGCTCTCTCTCTCTCTCAAATAAATCTTTTTTTTTTTAAGATTTTATTTATTTGTCAGAGAGAGAGTGCACACAAGCAGGCAGAGTGGCAGGCAGAGGCAGCAGGAGAAGTAGGCTCCCCGCTGAGCAAGGAACCTGATGTAGGACTCAATCCCAAGACCCTGGGATCATGACCTAAGCTGAAAGCAGCAGCTTAACCAACTGAGCCACCCAGGCGTCCCTCAAATAAACAAATCAATCTTAAAAAAAAAAAGGTTGTGCTATTACTATAAGAGTGCTGTACATAAGGAGTAGGAATATTTATTTGTAACGTAAAGCACAATAACATTTAAAAATTTACTTTTATAAATTTGTGTATATTTATGTAAATTTACATATTTTGAAATATTTTTATAATTTATAAATCTATTTTTATCAATACTGATATATAATTATGGGACTTTTTTTATTACGGGACTTTAATATGAAATTTTGATTGAGAGTTTTAGTGGTATTTTTATTTTGGGACAGGAGGAATGATCAATGCTTAACATCTATATATTTAACAAACCCAGTAATATCTCTGAACCTTGAAATTGAAACGAGTTACTTTTGTGCCAAAAGAACATTAGATTTACCAAGTAAGTACACCCAGCAGCTATTTTGACAACAGCATTCTTCCTATGAGCACAAAATGATCATATACATAAAATTCATATAGGAGAGGGTGCCTGGGTGGCTCAGTGGGTTAAAACCTCTGCCTTCAGCTCAGGTCATGATCTCAGGGCCCTGGGATCAAGCCCCGCATCAGGCTCTCTGCTCAGCAGGGAGCCTGTTTCCCCCTCTCTCTGCCTGCCTCTCTGCCTACTGGTGATTACTTTCTCTCTGTCAAATAAATAAATAAAATCTTTAAAAATGAATAAATAAATAAATGAATGAATGAATGAATGAATAAAGCCTCTGCCCTCTTGAAACTTAAGTAATTTCTCCTGTCATTAGAGATCATCCACTTTGTTAATAGTGGGATGGAGGTTCAGTAAAATTAGAACCAAACTTTATCTTTACTGGTATAGACAGATGAATTTCAGTGAATCGGTCCTTCAACTTAACTAGATTTCTGAAGACAAATGGTGACAAAGCAGTATATTCAGTATCACCTGGCAATTCATTTTGTTTGCTTTTTAACTTCCCTTTTGCTCGCAACTCAGTGTGTATGGTACACCAAAAAGTAGTCACAGATCTCCTTCCAGGACCTCTGGGTCATCAAAGGACAACCTCAGGCCTAACTTGCTAGCCTTAAGAAGATAAAAACTATAAAAGATGTTGTAATATTCTATCATAATATCCCCAATCCCATCCCAGTGATGAATGAAATAAAATCATTTCCAATTTCTTTCTGGGCTTTATGTAGCCACTAATAATTTATTTTCTCAACTACTGGTATAGGAGAAAATGTGATCAATAATTAGGATAATACTATTGTATATTTAACAAGTCATTCCATGTTGTTGTTATTTTTTCTTTCTGAGATGAGGAGAAAAATACTTCTTTGAAGCATATTAATCTTATAACCATAAAACTGAATCAAGTATTTAGTTTTAAATTTCAATGGTAGCCATTAACTCTGGGGAAAAAAAAAATCAAACTGCCCAGTAATTAATGATGTGAAAGATATGGAAACTCCATTAACTTTAAATCATAAAATTGCTGTCTTTAATATCAGCCAGCTGCTTCCCATTATATTTTTTTACATTATCAATGTTCAGACAGTAAACTTTCATTCATTTAAAAATGCTTTCTAATTTGTTTCTTATTTCAATTAAATGATAAAGCATGTGTGTGTGTTCAGTTCAATTTAATTCAGTAATTTTCAGGTTTTTTGTTTTAACAAAAATGAGTATATTTCTCTTGAAATATGTGAATAGGAAGAAAAAAAGAGATTACTTCTCTAGCTTTACTATATTACCTCATTCTGAGTGGATGATCAAGCATGGGATTATTTTCATAGTTATTTCTAATGAGACAAATAATACACTTAGGATAAAAAGTGTATAAGCCTACCATTCTGAGAATTTCATTAGACTAATATTGACTTTTGGCATTTATACACTTAATTTAGTCCTTGAAATTATTCAGTCAATCCGTTCATGATGGGATAAAGAAGAAAATTAGAACATACATTGATATTTTACTAAATTACCATCTGGAAAGTGACAGGTTTTAGGTTAGAAGACACTAGAATTCATAGTCTGATGTAAACATAACGGACTAGTTTCTAAATGACAAAATGTTTAAAAACAGAAATTATAAATTCACTAACATTTAGTTCTTACTACTTATTTTATCAATTTTTTGAAATTACACAGCACCCATGTTGTGATGAGCACAGGTGTTATACACAACTAATGAATTATTGAACACTAAGTCAAAAACTAATTATGTATTATATATCAGCTAACTGAAAAGAAAGAAAGAAAGAAGAAAGAAAGAAAGAGAGAGAGAGAGAGAGAGAGAGAGAGAAAGAAAGAAAGAAAGAA
>CM053604.1:61790107-61809608 GCA_028646535.1 Procyon lotor | reverse complement strand
GTATATTTTAGTTTATTTCCTTTCTACTATATGGTATAGCTGTTTGTTTCAACTTTAAGATGTCAAATCCTTGACACTTTAGAACTTGGCTAACATCCCACATAAAAAGGGATTACAACTAAATTCAATTTAATAAAGTGTAATGAACTACTAGTAAAAATACAACATGGCATTTTTCAGGACATGTATTTAAAAATTTGCCACCATCTTAATTGTGCAGGAATCTCAAAAGTGCAACAAGAATTTTCAATCATGTCAGTACAGATTAAAAACAAAATCAAATGAAATGCAAAATCTATTTCCAATAAAAGTAGAGAAAAACAAAACTGCCCTACAATGAAATTATAACCTCTACAGACTAATGAAATACAAAGAAAATATAAATTAAAAGAACTAAAGTAAAAACTCTCTTTAAAAATCTTTTTTTATACCTTAGTTTTGTTCAAAAAATAAAAATCACAATCGTGTAATTGACCAAGTTATGTTATGTCTTATTATCTTAAGGTAAGCATAACATTTTAAATCAAAGAACTATAAAATACTTTTACTTTAATAATTAATAACAGTAGCAAAATGCAGTTGATCTTGTTTGGAATGGATTCTCTAGGCTGGAAGAAATTTTAAAGATCACTGGGTCCCATTACAGCAATAATGCTAAATCCACACATCACATGTCACATAAAAGTTTCAGTGATAAGAAGCCTGCTACATCCATTGACTGTTATAAAACCCATCCTTCAACCCTAATCTATCTTTATATATATTTTCCTTGTAGGTCCTTCATTATGCCTTTTAGATCCAGGCAGAACCATTAGCATGACCTTATTTCTAGTCCAAATTACAGAGAAAATATTAAGCTGACTTTGTCAAAAAGTGAAAATCATTCAAAACCTAAATTTTTAAAAGTATCTAAATCTGTAAATTCTTTTAATATTTTTATGTGCTATAATATGATTATGTCTTAAAGCATGTGATACTTTAAATGGATATACTGGTAGGGGAAAATGCCTTGTTTTGTTTTGTTTCTCCACTGTATTCCATTTCTCTAAATCCATGTTACTCTTTATTCTTTGACAAAATATGTAATTTTAACCTTATAAATAGGAACCTAATAAAAGTTATTTTCCAAAGAAATGTATAAAAACTATGCTAACCAAAAAAAGTATTAACCAGTAGCTAGTAAAATTAATGACACTAAGTAGGACAGAAGCATTAAAAAGTTTTCTTCTTGTTTCATTTGTGGAGAAATGTATGCACAGATGAAAAGGTACTGACTGTGACAAATAAGCAGTGAAAAATGTTGTTACTTAAATTCTTCTGTTTTTTCTGTTGATTTTCAGGTGCTATTCATCTTTTGCATTATTGGTTTATAATGACATCCATAAAGAACCGAATATGAAAAGAACAAAAAGAATTACTGCCTGGTTGTCAGGTTCAACACTGAGTAATTAAGGCAACTGAAGAGAAAGTATAATTTACTTCTTTTTTAAGGGGTCATCTTGAGATAAGTTACTTAGTCTTTGTGTGCCTTGGTTTCCTCAGCTGTAACCTGGAGATAATAACAGCACATTAGGGGAGAATTAAATGAGTTAATATTTGTAAAGCTACGAATAGTACATGACCCTTAATATGAACTATATAAGTGTTATTGAATCAATAAATACATTATTTTAAACAATATATTTATAAATTCAACAAATAATAATGCAGTGCCTACCACGTATAAAAATTTGTGCTAAGAACAGGATATTCAAAAACAAAAACAAAACCAGAAAATATTGACAGGAATTATCTATCTTCAAAAAATACCAGGCTTCAGTGTCTGGTGAGAGCACAAAATACAGGCAATTATATTTTTGTCAAATAAGTACACCAAACGGGTTTTCGAATATTATAGGAGTGCATGGGAGCTCATTATTCTGCAAATACCTTGATGTTTCCATCAATCCTAGGGATTATTTAATTTGAAGAGATTTGAGATTATTCATGAATGTTTATTATAGATACCTCTAAAAAACAAAGAAGAAAAGTAGGCTCCTTCACATTTTACAACATGTTTTCTTAGAATTTTACTCCTAAAAGTTCTCAGTGAAGTTTGCATTGCCAGTGTTTGTTTACAGAAAACTATGATTTAGAAATACAAATGGCCTTTCTGTCCCTGACATGGGAGTCAGGTTTCCAGACTCATAGGTCAGAGATCTTTCTTTTCAATCTGTATGGTAAAATTATATTGAATTTGAATTCCATGTGACATCTTAAAAAATTACTATTATTCAAATATCTACTATATTAATAGTGGCTATGCATTAATCAAATCTAACTTTATTTTGAATCTGATAGTGTCAAACAACTGTAATGGTTGGCTTTATATTCTAAATCAGACAGTATATTTTACCTCAAATATAAATAAAAATTAAGCAAATTCTCCAATATTTTTGAATACCTATTCTTAATATCCTACAAATTACAGAAGATTTTAAAAAGGCAATATTTGTTGTAAAAGAGACACAAATATAACCATGAAAAAGTATATCACTTCCTTTAAAGATAAGCAGATAATCACATGTTATGAATTGGTAAACTTTAGGAAATCTTTAAAATCATAAATTCCATACAACATCATGAATTTTTATAGGCCCTCTGCCCTATTTTCATCCCTAACTTTTTTTCATACATGAGATAATAAATTAGTGCTTTTTATTGTTTTTCTTCTTTGTGCCCAGGATTGTTACACTGAAATACTGAATACTTAAAACAACCTCACAAAGCAGGTGCTACTGTGCTTATATGTTTTCTGTGAGAATACTTGACTTCAATAAAATTAGTAACTTGCACTATGTTACCTGGGCACTAAGTAGAAATATGTTAGATTCCAAACATTTTCACTTTTCTGCTAGTCTATCTCCCCTAGAAGGGGAAAACTGGTAAATTAATATTGAATTGTTTATAGCGTTGTTAAGTGATTAATGCTTTCATCTGCACTGCAGAATAAATTCAAATGAATTATTTCATTTATCTGAAAATTGCATTTTTCCAGGGCAGGTGCAGTTGGAAGTTGCATAAGAGCGACGTGCACAACAATGGTGATGTGCCTGCAGTCTTTCCCAGCCATCTGATAAATTGTATTTACATTGCACGATGAAGAGTACAATGGTACAGTACCGCACTGGTGAACTGAAACACTTCAGTCATCTTATCAGGTTGTCCCAATTTATCTGAATAATAGCAATTTTGTGTTCAGTGTATAAAGAAGGATTGTCAAACCAGATGCCAATGTTATAATACGATTTCTTGACTTGACAAATTGTCTGCACAAGCGACTGGGTATTATGACTCACTAAGGAGCAATAAACAGCAGAAAAATGAAATAACAACACTCAGTCGAGGGGAGTGGTTCCTCTGGGGATTTTTATTTATTTACTTGGAATTAAATCCCACGGGTTCTTGACTAACGCATGAACTCTGAAAACAATCAACTTTCCTGAGTCTCTTTTTTTTATTTATTTCATAAACCAGTGGCTGATACGAGCACATCTTCCAATAAGGTAAACAGAGACTATGAAACACAGAAGGATCCTCTCACAGGTAGTATCAATCAATACAGCTTAATCCATCAAACATCTAGCCTGCCCCTCTTTCCTTCCCACCTTGGGCTTCTGCCCACATATTTGGGGTCTCACAGGCTAGAGAGAGAATGCTCCCTTGCCACCCCTCTAAGCCCTGTCCACCATGGCCAGTGATCAGCTGCTAACTGCAGCCTCGCAGGCCATGGGTATTACACCCTAGACGGGAGGACTCACGGCTATTCGAGCAAGGAATTCTGAGCAAGGGGGGTGGGGGTGTGTGACGGAGGTACGGGCCCCTTTTGAGTGGGAACCCTGGGCTCTTTGGATTCGTGTCTTACAGAAAGAGGCAGAACCAGAGAAGGGACATAATCCTCTCAAGTGTAGAGAACTCAAGGCAAGTATCCTGCTTTCCTCGATTGAAGAGCAATAGTACCAAGGGACAGATCCATGTTTTGTGCATCCTGGAGATTACAAAATCTGGAAGGAGTCTATTTGGAAAATAATACATAAGAAGAAGAAGGGGGAAAAAAATCCCAGGGTCTCTTCTAGGACTTTATGAAGGTCCCCACTGCAAGTGATCTCCCTAAAACATAAGCTTCTCAGCTGCACAATGTCCTCCTACCACCGAGTGAGACGTGGAGAAGGGTACTCAGTAGGCCAAAGGAATTTATAGGAGATTTTGCTTGGTTCAGGGCCTAGTGATGGGCACACAAGTGGTCTCTTCAGAGGACTTTAGAGGTTTCCTCAGAAGGACTTCTGGGGCACTCTCCTGCACTTCCCTTACCAAGGATGGATGGGTGTCCTCTGCCTCTACTTCCTAGGTTTCCTAACATCCAGATCAGTCATAAAAACCTGAGCTCCCTGAACAGCTCTGGGAATTCAAGAAGGTGCTGCTTTCCCAGTGGGCCAACCTATGTTCACCCTCTAGCTGATGGCGTCAAATGTCATATTCCAGTCCACGGTCAGCTTCAGTTTTCTCAGGCATAAATCAGCCAACTGTCCTTTGTGTTTCCAACTGCAGAAAACATATGTCAAACTATCTCAACAATGCTTCTGAAGACCCTTCCTTAGGCTTGTGATTGGAAGGTTACTCCTCCCAACTTCAAATCCCCCAAAAGCTATGGGAGAGATTCACATTCAGGCAATAGCTCTCTCCCTCAGAAATCTTCTCACTTCTCTCTTCTAATAGCTGTTTCTACCCTGGAACTGGCCAAAATCACAAAACTGGTGCCAATTCTTTTGAAAACTGCACGGGAAGAAGGCTATTGTATAAAGTATCCAGATATTTATCATGCCTCAGTCTTTTTTCATATAAAAATTATTTATTAAAAGTCACAAGTTGGGGCGCTGAGGTGGCTCAGTGGGTCAAAGTCTCTGCCTTCGGCTCAGGTAATGATCTCAGTGTCCTGGGATGGAGCCCCATGTTGGGCTCTCTGCTCAGCGGGGAGCCTGCTTCCCCCCCTCTCTCAGCCTGCCTCTCTGCCTACTTGTGATCTCTCTGTGTCAAATAAATAAATAAAATCTTAAATAAAATAAAACAAAAAATAAGTCACAACTTATTAAAAGACAGCCCACAAATTGAAAGAATGATCTGCAATGCATACAGCAATTCAACTTTGGAAATCATACTACAAAAGAACTTCTCTAAGTAAATACAAGAGAAATACAAATCCCCCCAATAGAGAAATGGACAAAACACAGGCAATTTATGGAACAAAAAACACAAATGCCCAGTAGACCCTTGAAAAGATGCTCAAGTTTGCAAGGGTCAATGTAAATAAGTCAAGAAGTCTATGAGGAAATAAATCAATGTAAGTCAAAATCACATGAGATGCCATTTCACACTCACAAGCCTTGTAAGGCTTTATACTTTTGCCTAAGTATGGGCAAAGGTGTATATCACAGGGGTCCCCTGGAGGATGATTTAGCATTGTCTCTGCCATCCTACTTCCAGAGAAAGTTCATATCTACTCCAAGAGCCCATGAATGTTCATAGCAGAACTGTTTATAAAGCAAACATTGCAAACCCGATATATATATATATATATATATATATATATGTATATATATATATATTCTTTAACAAAAGATTGGCTACATTTTGATATACTTATAAATGAAATATTATATACCAACAAAAATAACTAAACTGCCCTATAAGTTAAACATTATCAGCACACTGCTGAGTAGAGGTTTTGCCTTCTGGATCCCTAAGGCCTATGTTGTGGAGGAGGGAGATGGTCCTGAATGGTCCAGACTCTGAATGGTCCCAGGATGAGAAGCAGGACCTCTGTAGGAGTGATCCAGGGAGGTAGAATTGAGCTAAAAATGAAGAAGAGGTTTCTAGCAGGCCAGGCTGGCCATGGACAGAAAAAGCTGCCCTCTAAGGGAATGAGCTACCTGTCACTGGAGTGTGCAAGCAGGGGTTGGGCAATATCTTCATGGGCAGTGAACCAAGCACTGGCTAAGAGTAGTATAAGGGAGGTTCTGGATAAAGATGGTCATTATGATCCCTGCATACAGACCCAGAGGTCCTACAGTTCTGTGATTCAGTGAATTTGCAAAGTGCAGTCAAAAGAGAACAGAGCTGGGAGTGCCCAGTGGCACAGTCAGTTAAGCATCTGAATCTTGATTTCGGCTCAGGGTGGTGAGTTCAAACCCTGTGTGAGGCTTTCCACTCATGGCGAAGTCTGCTTAAGACTCTCTCTCCCTCTCCCTCTGCTCCTACCCCCCCAAATAAATAAATCTTAAAAGAGAGAGAACAAATGTAAATGAATATTCAAACTGTGCCACATGCATCCCATGCCAACAGTGCTCACTAATAAAAGGGCATGACCATGGCACCTGCAATGATGGGAATGAATCTCAAAAACATGCTGAATCACAGAGACCTGACACAAAAGACCACAAACAATATGATTTTATTTCTATCATGCCTCAGTTTCTGATTTTTTTTTTTGAATGGGAGAGATTTAAGGAACCAAGATTGTAAATAAAAACTAGAGACCAAATATAGGAAGAAAATTATTACTAAAGAATCACACTATTTATATAAGGACCTAAGTGACACTTACTCATATTTATGTGCATTTTCAGTGAGAATCAGTGGAAAGGATTCAGAAAAGAATTTTGTGCCAAGCACATTTATACATACATGTTTCCCATTTATATAGTGCCATTGTTAACACTCAATAGAAATTAAAAGAATATCCAAACTCCTCCTTGACTAAACTATTACTAATTCAAAATAACATGGTAGGGTTGTCATAATATTACATTACTTTATCATAATTACAATTAGCAGTACATATATTTCTTCTTGATCCTTACTAGGAGTGCTTAATAATATACTGTAAATTTTAGTTTAATAACTTTATTGAATTTGCCTAGGTTCCAGCATGTATATTGGCTCAGTTCTCTTTTCACATTTCCCCATCCCAGGGCTAGCACCCTAGTCCAAGCTACTGTCAGCCATCACTATTGGCCTCACTAACACTCTCAACCTGTTTTTGCTCTCTGGGGAAAGGAAAAGCCCTGATCTGCAGGCTTTGCCAATTACTAGGGTGCTTGAGCTGCTTGCTTAATTACTACCTGCTTGAGCTGATTTCAGCTTTCTAATGTGAGATCACTGAGTCTGGAGCTGGGAAGAAAGAGTAACAAACTTGCTTCCCAAGTCAGCTGTATCACACCACTGTCCCCACATGTCAGCTGGGCTCTGCTTAGAATAACATGTTTTTAGCTTGCTTTTATTCCCACCAGTCTTCTTTCAAATTTTCCCTCTTCCCAGTCATAGGAGAGTGTTTGAACAAGCTTTTCCCTTTGCTGGTAAAGTCCTCCTTTACCAGTCCTCCTCACTTACTGAACTGATATCCTTCAGACCTTAGCTTGTGTCACCTCCTCAGGGAAGTTTTCCCTGACTTTCTTGACTAAAAACCCTCATTACATGATACACCTCTACATTACAGCCCTTGTCACACCCACAGTCTTGCATTTTTTGTTGTAATTAATTAATGTGTGTCTCCCTGACTACACTCTAAGTTTTCTTGAAAGACAGCACCTGCTTTTTACCTAAAAACCCCAGCTCTGAGTGCACTATGAAGATCAAAGCAAGAATTATTTATTTTTGATAGATTAAATTAATGAATAAATGTTGCCTTGAAAGCATAAATAATTATATCCCCTTGAAATTTGTAAAAGAAAGTTGGGGAGTAGCCAATAATTGGATTCTTTGATGTGTCTCTAGTACAACTACAGAGTTTGTGTAATAACTTTATAGATGGCATTAGAGAGTACTTAAATTTTTCCAAATTTAGCATATATACATTATTCATTCAGATAAAACTAAACAAAAAGAGCTGACAAAACTTTAAATTTGTGTCAAGTATTCTAAGAATACTTAAAAAATTTTAGCCATTCTTGGGGCGCCTGGGTGGCTCAGTCGTTAAGCGTCTGCCTTCGGCTCAGGTCATGATCCCAGGGTCCTGGGATCGAGCCCCGCATCGGGCTCCTTGCTCGGCAGGAAGCCTGCTTCTCCCGCCACCATTCCCTCTGCTTGTGTTCCCTCTCTCACTGTGTTTCTCACTGTCAAATAAATAAAAATCTTTAAAAAAAAAAAAATTTTAGCCATTCTTAAAAAAATAAGACATTCTGTACTAAATGATAGCATCCATGCCCTTTCAGAAGTAGCTCAAAGAACCTTCATCACATAGACATCAAGAATTATCACAAGGAGGCCTTGAAACTTTGAGTGAATGACAACATGTTTACATAATGCTTCCTTTTCACAAACTGAAACAATAAATAAAATATCTTAGGAAGTTCAGATTTCTCTATATAAAATAAAACAAAAACACAAAAATGAACAAAAAGTAATAGAATTATTTCTCTCCTCCTTTTACCTCTTTAATTCAAATTTACAATGAGCATAAAATCCCTTCACTTCAGATACTGAGCCATGGTATGTACAAAGTACATGAATTTCAACAAACATGTTTCTAATGAAAGGACAAAATAAAATGCATACCCTATCATGGAAGCAGTACTCTTTTATTCTCTTCAGAGTTTGAATTTTATATACAGCTCATGAAGAGCTCATTTGTACATAACTGTGATTTGAGAAATATATAGGTTTGAGTAACATTCTGAGTGGCTAGATATGTGGATATATCTTTAATATTACCATTTTACTTATAAAGCTTCACACAAAGCTTTGATCTCAACACTCTATGATTATGATCAAATTATTTGAAAATTGTATAAACTGGGGTGCCTGGGTGGCTCAGTGGGTTAAAGCCTCTGCCTTCAGCTCAGGTCATGATCTCAGGGCCCTGGGATCGAGCCCCGCATCGGGCTCTCTGCTCAGGAGGGAGCCTGCTTCCTTCTCTCTCTCTCTCTGCCTGCCTCTCTGCCTACTTGTGATCTCCCTGTCTCTCTGTCAAATAAATAAATAAAATCTTAAAAAAAAAAATTGTATAGACTATTTTGTGATCATGGAGATTTTTTAATTGTTCTAGCAAAGTTATTCTTTCCATGGTATTTAGCTACCTATCAGACTAAACTCAAAAACAAAATCCACACTTCTATTTTCCAAGTTAAGATGAACTTTAGATATATCAATAGGAGAAAAGCTCTGATTCTTTCCCACCACAGAGCTCAGAATGTAGCTTTCTTTCCTTCCTATAATATTAAATATTTTCTCCCTATCACTTGCTCTGCTGACAAATGAATACTGTATCCCTAATAGAAATTCCTAATTCTTATTTTTTCCTTGTTGAATGTGTCTAAACACTGATAAATACATAAAAAATTTTAAAATATAAGTATTTCAGTCATAAAATGTTTCTTACATTCTAAAGAGACATATCAATACAATGGCATAATTATGACCAATATTTTGGCTTTATTTTCATATGTTTATACTGATAAATCAATAAGCCTGACCTAGCTTTAGACAATCATATACCCAACCAAAATGTCTATCCATTGATAAATAGAATCTGCTGCTTTTATACTGAGTTTTATCTTTTCAGGTATGTTTTACCTCTTATCTGGATTATAACATCCTTAAAAAACACATTGTCATATATCTTATGTCTCCTGTATAATCTTATGTGTTTTGAAGCCTATATACTGAGAAGATTATTACAGTTCTTCCTAGTAAGAGATTTGCTGAGTTCTGAATTACATGCCTCTTCCGAGTCCTATGTTTCAAAGATCCAATGGTTTATGAATTTATCATGTGAAGCCTGTATAATTAGAGGGGAAAATTTACTTAAAGAAATAAATCCATCCTGAATTTAAAGAAAATACTAGGTATCTAAAGACAATGTCTCGATTTATAACATTCTAATATCTCAGTATTATACTGGTGGATTACTATATTTCCTATTGGGAAATTCAAAAACACAAAACTATTACCATACAGGGCTTTGGTAACTTCATTTATAGAAACATGATATAGTTATTTCCTGAATATATTTGTTTTTAAAAAGTGTAAACTTAAAAAAATAAATAAATAAATAAATAAATAAAAAAGTGTAAACTTTTTTTGGAGGGCGCCTGGGTGGCTCAGTCATTAAGCCTCTGCCTTCAGCTCAGGTTGTGATCTCAGGGTCCTGGGATAGAGCCCCGCCTTGGGCCCCCTGCTTAGCTGGGAGCCTGCTTCTCCCTCTTTCACTCCCCTTGCTCGTGTTCCCTCTCTCGCTGTCTCTGTCAAATAAATAAATAAAATCTTAAAAAAAATTATAAACTTTTTTTATATTATTTTCTTTTTATTGTGTTTCAGGCATTTAACTATAAGGTAGATAAAGTAACTTCCACATTAAAAAGAAACAAAGTGTGGTCAAGGTCAGAAAGTTTCAAAAACTAATCTGCCCAAGAACTGAATTCCTAACCACCAAGTTATATTCCCTCCCAATAGCATAGCTAGGTCAGACAATATGAAATAAAATTAAGTGAAAAATATTTGAAACAAGAAATAAAGATATACATAATTATACTTTAATGTGGTATTTTCAATGTCTAGGGTTTGAATATAATAAAAAATTCTAACTTAAAACTAATGGTGACAATATTTCTACCTATATTGATCATCTGTTCTTTTGACTGCTCATCATCTCCCCCACCTTCTTTTATCAATATCAGCGATATGTCAAGTACACAGACTCACCCTTCACCTCTCACCTTCACAGTCTGCTCCAGAGTTTGTCCTGTAACTTGGTTCTAGTCAATCATATCACCAAATATTCCTGGACACACAGAAATTGCTTCAGCACAGTCATGTCAAATAAGCTAAGCTAGCCAAAGCCAGTGACAATCAGATCTTGGTTTTTGTTTTGTTTTTATTAAATCCACTGGATTTACTGAAAAAGGAAAAATCTGTCCCAGTAGCTACGGAAGGCAGTAACATCATCTTTAGAGGCCACTCCTTGAAAATAAAAACTACAGAGAGGAAAGCAGAGCAAAGAGAGGCAGATGGAAAGAATGAGCCAACATGACACCATTTGAGTACTAGACCTAACCATACTTGAGGAAATTTCTATCTCTATACTTTGTAATTACATGAACCAATAAGAACCGCTACCCTTGATTTTTCTGAAACCAATTTACATTGCAGCTTCTTTCATTAGTAACTGAAAGTCTTGAATTAATCACTGGGCCTCTGCATTTATATTGTGTTCTTGCCATATATTCACATCTATCAGTTAATTCTCAAAATAGCAGTGTAAGATACGAAGGGCATATACAATCTCCATTTGATACAATGGCCACTATTGAATAGCTTCCTTAAGATCATAGTTATTGCTAGAAAATATTTAAAAATATTAGATGCATTTGCCTTCCTGATTGGCTGAAATGGTAAGAATATAAGAGAGACATTAATTAAGTAATCAACAGGTAATTGAATGTGGGGACGCCTGGGTGGCTCAGTTGGTTAAGCAGCTGCCTTCAGCTCAGGTCATGATCCCAGGGTCCTGGGATCAAGTCCCACGTCGGGCTCCTTCCTCAGCAGGGAGCCTACTTTACCCTCTGCCTCTGCTTGCCTCCCTGCCTGCTTGTGTTCTCTCTCTCTCTCTCTCTGACAAATAAAATCTTTAAGAAAAAATAAGTAATTGAATGTGAAATGTGTAAGAGAAAATATATTGAGATTTTAAGAAAAGAAAAACAATGGTAGCTTTACATGAATATAGAAATCAGAAAGAATGAATGTTTAAGGGGGCTACCAGAATCATTAATCTGGTTTTAGGCATACCTAGTATAAGATTCTGGTAGGGTACCTAGTTAGATAAGTCAGGTCAGCAACTTTAAATATTAGACTTGCATTCAGAAAAGCCTTCAGGAGAAGAATATATATCTGTAAGTCATTGGTAATATTGATAATTGAAGCTATGGAAGGCACAACATAACTAATACTTCCGCAGATTTTTAGATTTCAGGTCCTTTACCAATATCACTTCACTTAATATAATGACTGTAAAAGGATGGTGATATCACCCCAATTAACAGATGAAGAAAGGAAAGCACAAAGAGCTTAAGTAAAAGTTCCTCAATTTCCTATATGTGTGTATATATATATATATATATATATATATATATATATATAGTATCAGAATTAGGATTTTAACCAAGGTCTCTCTGGCTCAGAAAAAAAATAAAATAAGAAAACCTCTATGAATGAATGAATGAATGAATGAATGAGTGATATTGCTAAGGGAGAATGTTTAATAAGAAAGTAGATTCAGAGAATTCAGAGAATACAGATTAACAGAGTATATGTAGAGTAACAAAAAGAAAAAAAAAACAGCCAGTTAATAGTCTGGTTTGATATACATCGCAGAATAAAGAAAATGAATATTTATGAAGTAGCTAAGGACTGAAAAAAGGTATTTTGTGCAAGCAAATAACACTGTTCCCAGTTTTAAGCAGAATCACTAAAAGATAATTAAAATAACTTAAGATCCTATTTATAAATATATAGGTAACTTATGAAAACTCATACATGTATTGAAGAAAATGCGTTTGAGTTTTCTAATATAATTCAATTGGCATATATGAGATGTAATTTTCCTCCTATTAGACAAAAAAATTGGAACCTAAAAATTAGACTATTTTAGAGCAGCTAAATTGTTTTCACTTTTAAATTGTATTAAACCTGAATTACAATCGTTACTTTCTGAATTGGTTAGTATTTCTTTTCTCTATAATGAGATTAATACTATCTTCATGCTATCAAATATCCACATTGCTTCATTTGAATTCAATATCATTGAATGTAACATTAAGGGATTTTCTAATTGATTTTACAAAGAGTATCAGGTACTATCATATTCCAGGAAACTATGTCCTTGGGAGCTTATCCAATAAAATACATCGGAAACAAACAAGTATGACACAGTGCAAACCAATGGGGAAAAATAGTATGTGCTTCAAGGTAACTACCACCTGGCTCAGATGGGGGTTAGCCAGCAATCATTGGCAACACCATATATCACTTAGTCTCCAACCCGAGACCCTAAAGTCAGAATGGCACTAGTTTCACCAGAAAATATCAATAAACTTTCCATTTGCATTTATATAATGCATACCTAGAAATATTGTAATTTTTTGATATTTCAGGTTCATGCAGCTTACAACTATTGCCATGAATTTCTTTGTAAGAAAAAAATCTATCATTTACTCAACGTAAGATCAAATCTAAATTTAAGTGAAACGTGATCTGTTTAAATAGCAAAAATATCGAAATATTAAATACTATAAAGTTTTAATTTAGAGTAATTTATTTAAAATAGTTACAAATAACAATTTTCATTCCTTATAAAATACAAGGCAACTTTAAGCTAAGAAATTTATATTAAGAACTGATCACATTTGAGATGATTAAAGCCTATGACTACAAAATAAGCCAGCCAAGAACAGTGCACCCACAAACAAAGCATTAAAGAAATAAAGTGCTCCGTGTCCCTAAGATAAGGTAACAGAATGACATTTGAGTGGTATATGGTTCAAACACATGAAGGCAGAAGATGCAGAAGTTATTCATTGAGACAATAAAGCATAAGCTGATTTTCAAAATATTGCACAAAATTATTTGTCTTTTTAATATACTAGTATTCACTAGTATTCACAAGTATATAATATAATAGTATTCACACATTCATTGTAAGTCATAATTTCTGAGTAATCTAATTCTGATCAGTTATCTAACTAGTTTTACAAAGTTCTGAAAAATCAGACAAATAACTTACTGTTTGGAAGGTTCAGGAAATTTTAGTTCTTCTCTTTTCTTCATTTCTATCGTTGGTTCCATAGGAGTGAGAACCACAGCAGCACATGAGACTACCGAGTGGTATGAATCCTCCCGGCACACTGTTTTATTAAAAAAATTAATTGTAAATGTCAAAATTATTTATTGACTTTCCCTTTTTCACTTTTTTATTTTCAAATGAAAGAGATAATTCAACTAAAACATTAATTATCATTAAATTATCCTTAATTATCATTTTCTACTCTGTCTTTCCACTCACTAGCTGAATGACCCTAGGCAATTTTTCTTTTTTTAAGCCACACAGTGAAAAGGTGTTGGCAATACTTTATAGTCCTTCATTTTAAAAAAGCTTTTCATTGAAGAATAAGAAATGCATAAATCATATACAGTTAAAAGAATCTTTGCAAAATGAACACACCTGTTTGATCAGCATTATGATCAATAAGCATTACCAGCACCCTAAAATTCCCTGTAATACCCTTTCCCAAGCAGTCGTAGCCTCAAAACTTAACCATTATTATTAAATAACCATAGATTGGGTTGGCCTATTTCTGACCTTTGTATGAAAGAAATCATACTCCTGTGTGTGTGCACTGTTTTATGTGTGGCTTATTTCATTCAAATCCATTTGTAAGACTCCTCAATGTGCAGCAGCACTTTGTTCATTCTCCGAGCTGTGTAGCAGTCCACTGAATGAATATACCACTATATACTTATACATTATATTGGTGCTGGACACTTATACTGTGCTCGTCTAAGGCTATTTTGAAATGTCTGTAAACATAACTGTACTTTTTCCTTTTGGTGTGTAAATAAATTTGTATAGAAAAAATATCTAGGAACTGCTCTTAAGATATGTCCAAATATTTCACCTTCAGTTTTAGTAGATATTGCTAAACAGGTTTCTGAACTGACTGCATTAATTTGCACTCCCCAAAGCAAAAGAAGAGTTTCAGTTGTTCCATGTCTGTATCAACACTTAGTTGGGCCAGTTTTTAAAATTTGAATATTATATGAATTATTTATTGCTGCATGACAAATTAACACAAACAGTGTAAACAGCACCCAAATTATAATCTCATAGTTCTGTAGGTAAGAAGTCTATTGAGCTCAGTTGAGTTCTCTAATTAGGGTCCCACAAGGCCAATGTCAGATTCACAGCCAGGCTGTGCTCTTATCTAGAGTCTCTGGGGGAAGAATCCACTTTTGAGCTCATTGAGGTTGTTAGCAAAATTTAGTTTCTTGGAGTAGTTGGAATCAAGTCCCCTTTTCCTTACTGACTATTGGCCAGTGACCACCTAAGAAGTTACTCACAGGTCAGTGGTCAAGGGCCTATCTATCTCAGCAATGAAGAATATCCTTCACATTGAGACCCTCTTATGCTTCAAATTTCTCTCATATGCTGATTTCTTCTGCTGCTATCAACTGGGGGCGGGGTGGAATTCTTTGCTTTTAAAGGGTTCGTGAGATGAGGTTAGGCTCATACAGATGATCTATTTGATTGGCTCAAAGTCAACTGATTAGTAATCTTAACTACATCTACAGAGTCCCTTTTGCCATGGAACATAACATAATTACAGTAGTAATATCCTATCTTTCCAGGGGAAGAAATTATACAAGGGTTAAATTCATGTGTCAGCTTAGAATTTTGCCTACCACAGCTATTCTTGTAAGTGTATAGTGGTATCGTATTGTGGCTTTAATATACATATTACTGATAACTAACAAAGTAACTGTAAATTGTTGTTTTACATAATTCTGATAAGCACAAATTTTAGTTACATGGTGTAACTCAATAATACAGGGAACTCCCAAAATATGATTCACATTTCAATTCACATGGTACATCTACTATGTGTAATTATATAAATCATAAACTTCTCTAGTAGCCCTTCAACCCACGAATCACAACACTCATAAGAAATGTGGATCATGATTAGGGACAAAGACACACTACTTCTTTCAAAGTCTGTCAGTGACTGGTCACCATGCATCTGCTACTCAGATTAAGAACAGAACTCAAAGTATGTAGTCACATTGCTTCCTTGTCTTCCAGTAATAAACTCATGTGACATTTTACAAAAATACTCTAAGGAAGGATTTGAGAGTGCAAATGAAAATGTAGCAAAGAAATAAAAACTGCTAGTGATGTAAATGATACATGAATTGATTATAAATGAAGGGTCAATAATTGCTCATCTGTGTACTCATTTCAAGAAATAAGAGGTGAACAATAAGTTAACCCCCTCCCCAATACAGAAAGAGGCAAATACTAAAGATGATAACCACATCAATGAAAGAGAAAGCATAAATACAATTAAGGTTATGCAAATCATCCAAGAAGTATAGGACTATGATCTCAAAGTGAAAGATGCATAAGAAAAAATCTTAAGGTACATCACCTTTCCCCTAAAAATATTTGCTGAATTATTAATCTACTCAGGGGTAGAGTCTGAGATCTAAAAGATGACCACTAAAAGTAGAGGTGAATTTAAAGCAATCATGTGGCATCAAGAAACAAATATTAGTGTCTAGTACGTGTCAAAGGTGGGGGCCTGGTTTCTTGTCTCTCCAATGCCATCAAAGAGATTTTTGTTGTTTCCACTCTTCCTCCTGTTCCCCCCAATTTCCCCTTCCTCCCCTTCTCCTCCCCCTCTTCCTCCTCCTCCTTCTTCTAAATTTAATTTTCTCTACATATTCTTAGAATGAACTTTGAGTCTACATCAAAGAATTCCATAATAGTTGGGAGAAAAAATTCTATTACACTTTAAATTTCCACTGTTGCCTTAAATAATGCTAGTGAAGGAAGACACTAAGAATAATATTATTGTTTCATTCCTCTGGGATACTACTCACATATTCAACAAATATTTGGCAAACTAGCTGGTATGTTCCAAGAAATATGTTTAATGGTAGGATTCTACTGTGGGCAAGAAAGAAATAGCCCCTTTCCCCCAAGTTTTAGCAAAGCTTCAACTTCTTCTATAGGAAATATTTCTCATGTATTAGTACAGTAAGCTTCTTACCAGATTAAGTGAAAGCATTTATCTAGATCTCTAAGGGAAAACAGAGTTAAATTATCTTTAAAAAGGAAAAGAGAGAAGTGTTCAGGAAAAAGGCTATAGGTGAACAAGAACAATTTTCAAAAATAGGAAGTATTTGTTTACTCTAGGTAATATTACTATTATACTTAGTTTTTATTATCTAGAGGCTGGAACAAGTGGCACTGCTCTCAAAGATACTAAAGTGTTAAAACAATGAAAAACTAAGTCAATAAAAATAAGCTTCATTAATTATTACATAATGAAAATGATAATACACTGATCTAAAAATACATCATTAAGAGCTTCATGGAAATGACAGAGCTCTTATATTCAGCTGAAATTAAATTGCACTCATTTTAATATCCTTAAATTTCATAAAGAATTAGTGTAATAAATGCAAGTTAGGTCAATAAGTAATAGAGAAATTATAACTTAAAAAAAAGTGAATGAAGAAGCTATTTAAAATGATATATCCAAAAAGCAGTTAATATCCAAAATACATACAGAACTTATATAACTCAACACCAAAAAAACCCAATTTAATTAAAAAATGGGCAGAGGACCTGAATGGACATTTTTTCAAAGAAGACATACCTGATGGCCAACAGACAAGTGAAAAGATGCTCAATATCACTAATCATCAGGGATATCACCTGACACCAGTCAGAATGACTAGTATCAAAAAGGCAAGAAATAACAAGTGTTGGTGAGAACGTGGGGAAAACAGAACCCTTGTGCACTGTTGGTGGAAACATAAACTGGTGCAACCAATGTGGAAAACAGTATGGAGATTCTTGAAAAATAATCAAAATTGAAATACTGAATGATCCTACAATTCTACGACTGGATATTTATCCAAAGAAAGCAAAAGCAATAATTCAAATATATATATGCACACCTACTGCAGCATTATTTATTTTCTTAAAGATTTATTTATTTATTTTAGAGACAGAGACTCCACAGGCAGGGGGAGGGGCAAAGGGAGAAGGAGAGAGAGCATCCTTTTTTTTTTTTTTTTAAAGATTTTATTTATTTGACAGAGAGAAACACAGTGAGAGAGGGAACACAAGCAGAGGGAATGGTAGCGGGAGAAGCAGGCCTCCTGCCGAGCAAGGAGCCCGATGTGGGGCTCGATCCCAGGACCCTGGGATCATGACCTGAGCCGAAGGCAGACGCTTAACAACTGAGCCACCCAGGCGCCCCGAGAGAGAGCATCTTAAGCAGACTCCCAACTGAGCAGGAAGCCTGATGTGGGACCATATCCCATGATCCTGAGATCATGACCTGAGCCAAAATTAAGAGTCAGACATTTAACTGACTGAGCCACCCAATCACCCCTGCAGCATTATTTATGATAGCCAAGATATGGAATCAACTCAAGTATCAATCAGTAGATACATGGATAATAAAAGATGGGAAATAACACACACACACACGTACACATACACACTGGTATACCACTCAGCCTTAAAAAAAAATGAGATTTTGCCAACACAGATGGAACTAAAAGGTATGATGCTAAATGAAATACCAGATAGAGGAAGATAAATACCATATGACTTCACTTATATCTGAAATCTAAAAAATAAAACATATAACCAAACAAAAACAAAAGAACAAACAAACAAGCAAAACAGACTCCTAGATACAGAGAACAAACTGGTGTTGCCAGAGGGGAGGTGGGTGGCAGATGGGGCAAAATAGATAAAAGGAATTAAGAAGTACAAACTTCCAATTATAAAATAAGTCCTGGAGTTGAAAAGTGCAGCAGAAGGAATATGGCTAATAATATTGTAATAAAGTTATACGGTGAAGGATGTTGTATGGATGATGTGTGGTGAGAACTGAGTAAAGTACAGAATTGCTGATTCATTATGTTACATGTCTGAAACTAATATAATATCGTATATCAATTACTTTTCAATACCTTTTTTTAAAATCAGCTAAGGCCTAAAAACAGTGAATGGAATAATAAAAGAGAAGTAAAGATTTTTCAAAACAATAAATATGCCTTTGTTGTCCTTCATTCTGAGGTAGATAGGAAAAATAAATAAATAAACAAACAAACAAACAAACAAATAAATAAATAAATAAAGGAAACCTTAGCAATAAGTCACTGAGAAAACAAACAATTTCTGAAAATCAATAGAATAATGGAGGGGCGCCTGGGTGGCTCAGTGGGTTAAAGTCTCTGCCTTCAGCTCAGGTCATGATCTCAGGATCTTGGGATCGAGCCCCGCATCAGGCTCTCTGCTCAGTGGGGAGCCTGCTTCCCCCTGCCTCTCTGCCTACTTGTGATCTCTCTCCTCTCTGTTCAAGAGATAAATAAAAAATCTTTTAAAAAATAGAATGGATATTTATGTGATCATTATATTCTGACAAAAGATTTTCTTCAAAATTATGGTCCATACTAAAAAGTAAATCAGAAACATATCACAATGATCATGATCATAATGTGAACTACTCTGTATAATAATTTGGCTAGTATATAAGTTCTTAGATATTATTTTCATATTTTACCATGTCATGAATGCATAAATTAATTTTGAAGAACAATACCAATAAACTAAAGGAGAAAACATTTTATTTCCCATTAAAATAAACCTGATGCTACAGATTAAAAGGAA
>CM053604.1:61764133-61789607 GCA_028646535.1 Procyon lotor | reverse complement strand
ATTTCCAACCACAGGCGCAGATAGTAATTTGAGGCACCAACCTATAAATTTATCTACTGAATTTGTTCTTTTGTGAAAATAATATTTGTTTAACTGTATTGCATGAATCGCAGAAAATTCCATCATAGGCTTGTGTTGCTTGGAATTGTCAGAGTCAGGCTGACTAAAAAATTAAAATCCCATTCCTCTCTAGACAGATGGGAGTCTTTTGATTAAGGTTAAAGTCACCAATCAGGGCATTCTGAGAGGATCTCCTGGGAAAATGCTGTAACTGCATGAAGAAGTCAGTTGTTACAACTACCAGTTAATATAAAAACAATGACTCGAACATAAGAAATTGACATTTGATTATGAATTATACCAATTGGAGTTTTAATGGGCTCCTGGGTGGCTCAGTGGGTTTAAGCCTCTGCTTTTGGCTCAGGTCATGATCTCAGGGTCCTGGGATAGAGTCCCGCATCGGGCTCTCTGCTCAGCTGGGAGCCTGCTTCCTCCTCTCTCTCTGCCTGCCTCTCTGCCTACTTGTGATCTCTCTCTGTCAGATAAATAAATAAAAAGTATTTAAAAATAAATAAATAAAATAAAATAATATAAAATAAAATGAAATAAAGTGTTCAAAAGTCACAAGAATTACTTATGCTAAGATTTGGTTCTAAGCACTACTTTCATTTATTGCTGGGTAGTTAAAAGTATATGAACACTCAAAATGATTCACACTACTGGGATCTCTGCATTAGAAATCTGCAAATCTTGGGGCAGAGGAGAAATCATTTCTAGGCTTAAAATTGAGTAGTCTGACTTTGTCATGTAATTTTTTATTACGCCAGAGAAAATATGCTATTTTATGAAATGATAACTATATTACATAGTTTCCTTCAGCCTTCATAATAAACTGACCTAAATATTGCAAATCTTGCAAAAAATGCAAGACCTAAATATTGAAATTGTGTTACTCTTTTTTTTTCCCAGTTTGATATATCAAAATTGCTTCATTTAGTTACTGAACTTCTATCTTTGTTTGGTCTTTTATTTTATAAAATCAATATTAAAGTGCTAGAAAAGCAACATATTTTTAAAATGTTCATTAAAATGCCGAAGATTTGTTAGGAGAAACATTTTTCTCTTTCATGCAAAACTAGAACATAAAAATTACTGACTATGTCTATAGCATAATTAACCTATAGGCAGCATGTATAACTACATTTGAAGTCACCACTCCAATTCACCAGAATAGTTTACTATCAATGAGCAAATTGTTGGTGTAAAAGAGAAGAATTTGTTTTTAACTTGAAAAAGTGTTCACCTTCCCCTTTCCTGTACAAACACCCAGGGTCCATGTATTTGCCAAAGAACAATCCACTGGTAAAGCTTAACCCCATAAACCAGTAACATTTATTTAACAAAGGCTTGAATACCATTATGTAGTAGGCATAATTCTATGTACTAACTATGCATTTAGTATTATAGTACCATCCCTACCTCTCAGAAAAATTCTGTGGGGTAAGTACTATTATCACCCCGTTTTACAGTGTTCAAGGTGAGGCAACTTAGGAGTAGTAAAACTAGAATTTAATCAATTTGCCGGTACCCACCATGCTACTAACAATGCTTCATGTTGATCCTTATTTAAATATAATGTATCAAGTGTTCTGAAAAGTTTAAGAGTTTATCTTTTTTAGTTATATTTCTATTCAATAATATTCTTATATCTAAATTATATATCCTAGGGGCGCCTGGGTGGCTCAGCCATTAAGCGTCTGCCTTTGGCCCAGGTCATGGTCCTGGGGTCCTGGGATCGAGCCCCACATCGGGCTCCCTGCTCGGCGGGAAGCCTGCTTCTCCCGCTACCATTCCCTCTGCTTGTGTTCCCTCTCTTGCTGTGTTTCTATCAAATAAATAAAATCTTTAAAAAAAAAAAATTAAAAAAATAAAAAAATAAATTATGTATCCTAGAAAAACTGTAAAATCATTAGGCAATTTACCACAGAACACAGCATAGCTTTGACTCATTATACAAATGCTTTGAGTTCCAAGCTCTGTACTTCAAATTGATTTACAACTATTTTCCTTTGCTCCATAGAGTGAGTGTCAAGTGTCAGGGTGAAACCCATACATACATACATTTATCTGTGGCAAAGGAAGATATATAATTTAGAAATATATTTTTTCAAATTTATTTGTAATTAATTGCTGTTCATCCTTCTTGCTCAGCACTGTTACAGAGGCTTGAGATATATCAGTGAATAAAAATGACAAAAAAACATATTTTGTGGAATGTATATATTCTAATGGAATAGATTCTCAGATCAAATTTGCCTTTCTTCACAGTTTTTCTCATCAGTAAAATATGAATAATAATAATATCTTCTTGGGTTGTTATGAGTATTAAGTGAATTATTGCACATGAAGTGTCTAAGATAATGCTGGAGAAATTGTAAGACGTTTTAAAATTTAAAATTAAATTTTATTTAAAAAATAAAATATTATTATTTATAACTAGTTTTGATATTTTTGATACATCAGATTCCAGTTATTCAATCAAATACTAATCTAAAGGTGCTATGAATATATTTTGTAGATATGATTACAGACTTAAAGTTGACTTTAAGTAAAGGAACTGTCAAAGATAATCTGGATGGGCCTGATTCGATCAGCTGAAAACCCTTAAAAGTAGCTGGGGCTTTTTGATGAAGACAAAAATTCTTCCCATGTTGAAGTTCCAGCCTGCCCTCCCTTACATAGTCAGTGCCCACGATCACATAAAGTTCTCTTTCTCCAGTTGATAAATATACCAGTCTGTTGGTATGAATATGGAGTAAGGGGAACACTTACACTCTTGGTGGGAATGTAGACTGGTGCAGCCACTCTGGAAAACAATATGGAGGTTCCTCAAAAAGCTAAAAATAGAACTACCCTATGATCCAGCTACTGCACCACTAGGTATTTACCCAAAGGATAGAAAAATACTGATTTGAAGGGGCACATGCACTCCAATGTTTATAGCAGCATTATCAACAATAGCCAAACTATGGAAAAAGCCCAAATGTCCATCAACTGATGAATGATGTGTGCATACACACACACACACACACATGTCACTTCTTCTTTATCTATACAGATAGATAGTTTATCAACCATAAAAAAGAATGGAATCTTGCCATTCGTAACCATGTAGATGGAGCTAGAGTATATTATGCTAAGTGAAATAGTCAGTCAGAGAAAGAACCATGTGATTTCACTCATATGAGGAACTGAAGAAACAAAACAAATGAACATAAGAGTGTGGGTCGGGGGAGACAGAAAGACAAACCATAAAACAGACTCTTAACTATAGAGATCAATCTGAGGGTTGCTAGAGGGCAGGTGGGTGGGGGGCTGGGCTAAATGGGTGATGGGTATTAAGGAGCTCACTTGTGATGAGCACTGGGTGTTTCAAGTAAGTGATGAATCACTAAATTCTACTCCTGAAACTAATATACACTGTATATTAACTAACTGGAATTTAAATTAAAAACTTGGAACTAATATATACTTTTGTGTGTGTGTGTGTGTGTGTGTGTGTGTGTGTGTGTGTGTGTATTAACAATGACATTTAGGTATTACATACTAGCTTTAGCGAATCTCTAAATACGTCTTCTGAATTAGCATCCTTAATCCAGTGCTTACCAAAGGCTCTTCTGATGAAATGTTATTAGTCTAGAATTGAAAGAGGAACTGAAAATAAGCAGATAAAATACAAGTTATTGCATCCTAACTGCAAATAAACACACACTGAGCAAAAGCAGGCACACATACTGACTCTATTAGTGGCATTCACTGAACTATACCACATCTACCTGTGATAGGTACTGGACTGATGAAAATAAAAGCCAAAGTATTCACGTGAATGTAACTTAGTGTAGTAAAGAAATAATACCATATAAAAGTATTATCAAAGAAGCGGCCGGGTAAAGTAATCCACACAACTGGAAGAGTAGGACCACAGCTCTCTTGTTCACTCCCTGTTTCTTAGCACAGTGCCAGACACAAAGGAGGAACTCCATAAATCTTGCTCAAATGAATGAGAGACTGAAGAAAAATGAATGGACGCACTGAGGAAAAGAAAAGATGCTAGCCAAGCATAGGAAAGAGTGTGCTAAAAGGCAACGCAGTGTAAGAAAATGTCATATATCTTGAGAAATCCAAATAATTCATTGTGGCTGGGCCTAGAGGAGATGCAAGGAGTTGAAGAAAGGAGATATAGGTTTTATCCACACCTTAAGGACCTTCTGACAATGCTAAAACATTAGTATTTAATTTTGAAGTTCATGAGGATCTGCAATCAATTATTTAACTATGAAGGAACAGGATCAGCTTTATATTTTCTGAACATAGCCTGGCAGCATTTAAGTACAGGAACAAGATTCGGCAAGATGATGGGCAATGCCGCTGAGATAAAATGGAAATGAGAATTGGTGAGGGCTTCTGTTACTGGGAGTGGCGGTGTCAGGAAAGGAGGGAACAAAGTAAGAATGCAGAGAATTTGGAAATATGAACACTTCTATTTCAAATACATACACTCTATATTTACTTGCTTCCTTTATTAAAATCAAACAGCAAATAGAGTAAAAGTATGTATGGATGAGAAAGAAGTGGCAAAAGCACAATGCCAAGAACTTCAAATTACTTAGAAGCAATTTAAGTAATAACTTTTATTAAGATTTTATTTATTTATTTGAGAGACAGAGAGCATGGGCAAGAGGGAGAGTCTGAAGCAAACTCCGCACTGAGCACAGAGGCTGATGTGGGACTCGATCCTACAACTCCAGGATCATGACCTGAGCTGAAACCAAGAGTCAGAAGCTTAACTGACTGAGCCACTCAGGAACCCCTAACTAATAATTTAAATTAAGAAAAATAAGTTGTTGAGGGTTTCTGGGGGGTTGGGAAGAAAGGATAGTGTGGCTGGGTTATGAACACTGGGGAGGGTATGTGCTATGGTGAGTCCTGTGAATTGTGTAAGACTGATGATTCACAGACTTGTACCCCTGAAGCAAATAATATATTATATGTTAATAAAATAAAAAAAAATACAGAAAGAAAAAGTTGTGCAACCATACTATGTAAGGATAGCATCACCTTGTATATCTTTTTTTAAAGATGTTAAAGAATTGTATAGAAATAGTTAATGCCCTTAAGTAAAAACTAATTAGAGGAAAAAATACAGAAGTAAACATGACAATAACTATAACCTTGGAAATGTTGGACAAAACTATAAAAGGTAAAGAACAACACTAAATTCAGTCAGGCTTATCTCACATCATCCAAATTCTGGTACTTTTGTGTACCAATAGTAACCTTTCATCTTGTGACACATGTTTGGACAGTTATCAAGTTTATCATAAAATTTTTTTCCTTGAATTTGTATGTTTTTAGCCAATTTAATCTCATTTCTTGCCTTAGTTTTTGAATACATTTTTTCACAAATCTTTATATTGCTGACCCATGAAAGGGAAAAATAAAACAATGTGAATTCAATTTGTAAGGCTGCCTATTTTATTACTGTAATGCAAACACTGGAATGTTTGTAACAGGCAAAACTGTGTCCTTGGTACATCAAATGTAAGCTGAAACAGCCAATGGTTATCTTACATGTTGAGCAGGGAAACAAGCATTTCTAAATCCCTCCTGGCTGCAGAGTAAGATATTTATGGATGAAGTGTTAATTTATCTTAATAAGTAGAAAAATATTATCTGATGCCTGTTTAAGGCTAAAGTGTGCCTCTCCGCCAAATTCATATATTGAAATCCTAACCCTACACCTTACGTGGGACTGTATCTGGAAATAAGGTCCTTAAAGAGGTAACTAAGTTAAAATGAGGTAATCATGGTGGGCCCTAATCCAATATGACTGGTATCCTTACAAGAAGAAAATATTAGGACACAGACACAAACCGAGGGAAGATCTTATGTAGACACGGAGAGAAGACATCTGTTTGTGTATGCACTAAGGAGAGAGAACTCAGAAGAAATCAACCCTGCAAACACCTTGAACTTAAACTTCTACCTCCAGACTATGAAAAAGTAAAGTGTGTGGCACTTAGCTATGGCAGCCTGAGCAAACCAATACAATAGCTAGTTTAGGAAAAGGGCTAAATAATTCCTTTCATGAATATTAATATTTAAAAACATAAATAAAGAAAAGGATCATAGAGTTTCGGTCCAAACTCCAACCTAATGACTGAGTCTATATTGCTACTACTATCTTCTTCCATTGACAGAATGTCCACTTAGGCTATTCAGCCTATGCTTCAATAATTCTAGTTATGGGAAGTTTATTATACCTTGTCATTCTGGTTGCCTTCTTCCAAATGTGGTCTAGAATGTGTAATATAATACCTATATTATATGTGCATATATTTTATATATAACGTATACACATCATATATGTCATACATATACTACATATGTATATACATTGTACACACAGACCCAAATAATACAGAGAGAACATCAGGAGGAATAGAGTCATAAACAACTATTATTGCTTCCTGCTAAGTTAATAATGAAAAGTGATCAGCCTTTCTTCATGTGCACAGCCACCATTTAGCACATAGGACCCCAGGTACATGTTTTCTAAGATTCCATAGAAGGCTATATATATATATATATATATATATATATATATATAGGCTATATATAGGAACAATAGTAGTACTACAGATCCATAAAGTCTACTATCATTGGCATTTATTCCAGACATAATATTAGAATGACATCATCAGTGTGGCCCACGGCTTCTGAGCAATTCAGGTAGAAGGTACATACTCTGTTGATGAAACTTTCCATGTAAAATTTTGCAGGACTGCTATTACCCATTGTGGCACATTGTATTTTCCAAAGATGGTCACACCAATATATAGTCCATCCTGATTGTTTTTGATATTTTACTTGAGTGGTGGGATCTCAATTCCCTGCCTCTGAAACTGTATGACTTTTTTAACTGCCTTGCCTAAAAGAATGTGGTGGAAGTGATATTGTGTAATTTTCAAAGCTAGTTCAGAGAAGGCACTATGCCTTCTGTCTGGCTCTCTTGGGACACTTGCTGCTGGCACCCAGCCACTGTGCTGTGAGGAAGCCAAGTCCATACAGATGACCTGGCTGACAATCCCTTCAAGTCCCTCAGTCGACAGCCATTAACAACCCTTGATGGGAGTGAAAGGATTCTATATTCTAGCAAAGGCCTTAAACATCACAGAGCAAAGGAAAACTCTCGCTATACCCTGTCTCAACTTCTGACCCACAAAAAATCTTGCACGATGAATGATTTTTGCCATTCTAAGCTATTATGTTTTAGGGAAATTTGCTACCCAGCAACAGACAAAACATTCATAAACAGCATTTATAATTAATGTCAAAAATAGATGTTGATGTCTCTTGGGCAGGTTTTCATTAAAATTGTTACCTAATTGAAAAAAAAATTCTTTACATAAGTGCCACAAAGATTTGCCTACATGTTATACGTGTGGGTCATTTATGAAAGACAGTTGCAAGAGACTGATATTTAAAATTCTCAATCAGGGCACCTGGGTGGCTCAGTTGGTTGAGCGACTGCCTTCAGCTCAGGTCATAATCCTGGAGTCCCAGGATTGAGTCCCGGAATCCAGTCCTGCTCAGCTGGAGGTCTGCCAACCTGCTAACCTGCTAACCTCACTCTAACCTGCCCCCTCTCATGCTCGCTTTCTCTCATTCTCTCTCTCTCAAATAAATAAAATCTTTAAAAAATATAAAACAAAATAAAATTCTCATTCAGCAATTATGTGTATATATATATATATACATACACACATATATATACATACATACATATATACATTATGTATTCAATTCACCTAGAGAAAAAAATAATCTGGTAAATTTGATGACTTTTCCACTTAGGGTTCTCATTTCAAACTTAGAAAGAGCCTTGGAACTATCCTTGCAGCAAGTTTGCTATAGCAAGTACAGACAAATAAGTATCTGCTCTACCACTTAAAACAACACTTTATGAATTTTCCAAGAATAAGATGAAATCGTAGTTGTTATCCCTTCTAAGAAAATGTGCACAACAAGGCCTGTATCATTTAAATAAAGCCTAACCTAAAATTTATGTAATCTGATATCCTAGACTCTAAATCCCAGAAAAAAACTATTAAAGGGGGCAGAAAGAATGTGCTTGATATGGTAGAATATAAAGAATTTGCAAAGCATTCCACATAGGCAATAGACAGTGTCCTCAGGGGAAGGGTAGTTAAACCAAAATGCATGCATTTTTTTACTGTCATTCTTTCTAGATAACATAAATTGTTAGGAAAAATATTCTACTTGGATTTGTCAATGAAGCAAGAATAATACCACTAATAAGTTAACATTATCATCTTTTAAAAGAAATATTTTAAAACTTGTGGCAAAGGAAATATTCCATTAATTATGTATAAATAAAACCATGTTGAATATAGTTTCCCTATAGGTGTTGTCATTTATTAGACCAAAAAATATCTAATTTACATGTGTGTCAGCTTTTATGTTAACCTCATTTCTTCTCTATCAGCCCAATCAAAAATGCTTTGCCTTGGGAACTTTATCAGTTAGGTGTTCGCTTGCTTTTAATACTGATGATTATTACATACAACACAATATGAGTCAAGGCAAGGATGCAAGTTTTAGTTTTTAATCTCCATGAATTATAATACAATACAAATTAAAATAGTTATTGAATAACTAGCCTCTTTGTATATTTATCCCATGTAATTTACCTAAATCAATAATACAATTTTAAAAAACTTATTAAGTCCATACTTGGTCCAGCCATATTCTAGGCTCTGAAGATATAATACAGAACAAAACAGATAAAAACCCTGTCCCTTCAGGGGATTATTGCTATTTGATTTCAACACTGTCAGACATGAAATGGTTGTACTACTTAGGTCCTAATAAGAGGAAATATTCTTGGTAACTTCTTTTCCTTTTCTTCTTGTCTTTTCTTTTCTTTTTTTTTTCCCTTCCCTTCCCCTTCACTTTCCCTTTCCCTTCATTCCCTTTCCAGAAAGATCCCATTAAATTCTCTTTCACATCTTTTGGTCTTTAATTTTTGAACTAGGTTAAATATCATCAACTATTACACATATAATATCAACTAGTTATTGAATAAACAGGCTTTTTGTCTAATAGCTCTATCTTTCTATCTTGTCCTTATATATCTCTTTTTACTTCAAGCATAATATAGCCAATGTTACATATAACAAATAAATCTCCCTCTTTCCTCATTCACACCCTTCTTCCTCCTTCTCCAGGACCTCCTCCCACTCTTTCTTTCCCCTCTCTTCTTCCCTTTTCTCTGCTCCTCTTTTGCAATACCTTTTTGGCTGACCAGAATAAAAGAAAAAGTATCAAATGAATTATTAATCTTTGTTGAAAAAATTACATTAGTTATATGAAGACTCTCTCCCAGGTTAGGAGACATAATTGATTAGTCTTTAGTTCTGCAGCACTGACAGTTATTTAATAGGCTTCACTTTGCAAAAGTATGAGTAGTAATATAATCTACATAATGTTCATCCTCACTTTAAAGAAGTTAAATAAATTATTCAATTATCTCCTTAAAAAAAAAACCTACTCTTCAGAATTTTACATATGAATTACAAATCACAAATGTATAAGGTATATAATTTCAATGGATGATTTAAATAACACAAAGAACTCAAATATATTGCAGTTAATGGTTTTAGGCTTCTCACCTCTTGCTATCATTAGGACACATACTGAATTGCCAAGGGGGAAAAAAGTCTTCTCTTCGTTTTCTTCTCTTCTTCTTCATATGAAGTATTTGTTTAATTTTAGGAATCTGCTTATTCTATATCTAAATTTCCACTTGGAAGAGAAAGTGACATTAGCAACTAATTTGAATGTGATTTAATTAGATGAAAAGGAAGTAGGTAGTCTAAATTCAGTAAAAATACAGAAACCAGAATAAGGACAACCTTTGAAGAAATTAGCATAGCTACAACCTATTGAGCTGGTGAAAAGGGCTTAAGTAAAAATTGCATAGGGGCCACGTTACGCAAAGCAATGAATATTAAGTGAAGTTGTTGGAATTTCATCCACTAGGACCAAAGTTCTTAATTCATAAACAAATGTTAAATTTCCAAAGTAACAAATCTTGAATAATATACAGTTGACCCTAGGGGTGCCTGGGTGGCTCAGTGGGTTAAGCCTCTGCCTTCGGCTTGGGTCATGATCTCAGGGTCCTGAGTTAGAGCTCCACATCGGCGCTCTGCTCAGCCTCTCCGCCTGCCTCTCTGCCTACTTGTGATCTCTCTTTCCCTCTCAAATAAATAAATAAAATCTTTAAAAAACAAAAACAAAAATATATACAGTTGACCCTTGAATAACACAGGTTTCAACTGTACAGTTCCACTTATATGCAGACTTTTTCCAATAAATACAGTATAGTACTGGAAATGTATTTTCTGTTCCTTATGATTTTCATAATAACATTTTATTTTCTCTGGCTTACTTTCCTATAAAAGTACAGTTACAATACATACAATATAAAAAATATGTGTTAATTGACTGCTTATGTTATCAGTAATGCTTCTGGTCATGTGTATGCTATTAGTAGTTAAGTTTTGGAGGAGTTAAAAGTTATACTCAGATTTTCAATTTCAGTGGCCCTAACCTCTGTGTTGTTCAAGGATCAACTCTATCCCGCTATTCCAAAGAGTAAAATAAAAGGCTCTAGAAACATATAATCAAATAAGTCAGGATGTATAGCAACATTCTGTGCTTTCGACCAAATATGACAAGTTACTGTAACGGCCCAATATTCCCATTAGAGCACCAGGCATTTTAATAGGGAAGAGAAAGGAAACAACAGCAATATGAAACTTCTCTTAATTTCCTCTGGGTCTCTCCCTAAAGGATTAATTATGTGAAAGGATCTAACTTTTCCTAGTTTACTACCAAATCTCTTAGTTCTGAAGTATCACTTCCTTTGTTACAACATTAGCCTCAAGCTCCATTAGCCTTCCTGGATGAATGGAAGTCATGCCTACGTTTTACATCACTGGAATGTCCATAAATTATGTACATCTAAATAAGCTACAAGCAGATTCCAGGGTGAAATGAAGATTCCTAGTCCACAAGGCCTTGAGATAACCACTGCTATCACAAACTTTCCTTTAGATATTCACTGGGACACCATTTCTGAGAGGCTGCTGATCTCTGCCCAGAGAAAGTATCACTCTGAGAAGCTCTTGAGTATGAATGGTTAATAGTCAAATCTTTTGACATGAGAAATAATTTGTACAGATGCATGAATAATTTTTCATCCTTTTGATAGGGTATTTTTCAAACAGTATATTTAAATATGTTTTAATATTCAAATTTATATCCATATATATATATATATATATATATATATCTTTCTTAGATTATCAATGCTACATATGTGATAGCATAAAATAAAGCATGAATACATCAGTTATCAGAAAACGTCATTAATAATACTGACCCAATCTGCTATCACAGACCATGACATCTCAGTAAGGGCAGCTTTGTCACTTACTATGGTGAACACTAATATTAGCAAACAGAAGCAAAAATTAGTGTCCTTACTAAATAATGGATGATAAAGATGTTAAAGGAATCTGATAGATGTGACTTTTTTGATAAGTTGGCAAAAACCTGAAATAGCTATGAGGAAAAAAATGCCAGCTTTATAAAATTCTTATAGCGGTAGCCCAGGGTCAATGTTTCAAATGGCTACACTTTAGCTTCACCCTCACTTATCTTCCTCTTTCTTTGTCATGCTGAAAAAGAACAAATGGCAGCTAGACATTATTAAAGCATGAAGAATGCTCTCTCTGACCATAGTACTAAATTTTGTCAGAGATTGATCCTGGCTTTTAGGGATCTTTTGATTATCTGATCAGATTTAAAAATTTATACGTGGTGGAAATCTGTCTTGTTACTAAAAATATTGCTGGTCTTCCTGACTGCTCTCATCTTTTTCTTTTGTGAGTATATAGAGGTTAATACATAAGGCAGAGGACAGACGTAAGTTCAACAGGACTGACATTTGAGCCAGCCCAGAAAACTAATAAATAAAATTTTTTGTTTATTCAACAGCTGAATAGGATAGACGTGGCTATGGCATCTATCAGAAACATATGAGATCTTTCCTTGGCTTGTCTTGTTTTCTCCATGACAGCTTAGTTCCAGATAGGTCTAATCTCCAAACACTCACTCATCAGAGATTAAAGATTTTTTGTGTCTGCTATTAGACACAGCCAGTTATTATGTTTGAGAATATAGATATGATTTACAAAAAAGTACCTAGATCCTCAGAGATCTCTTAAATACATTCTCAAAAGAAATCTAATTTAAATGCTATCTTTCCAAATGCAATGATTTTGACTTAGATCATTGCTATGGACTGAATAATTGTGCCCCTTCTCCTCAATTCATATTGAAGCTCTAACCTCCAATGTGATTACATTTGGAGATAAAATATTTGAGAGGTAATTAAGTTCAGTTGAGTTCATGAGTGTGAGATTAGTGCCCTTACAGATGTGATTAGTGCCCCGTAAGAAGAGACACCAGGTCTCTCTCTCTCCCCCACTCCCTCTCTCTGTCTTTTTCCCTCTCCTTCCCCCTCTTTCTTCCTTTCCTCTCTCAGAGAACACAGTCGTCCACATGTTAGGCCAAGGGCTTTCACTAACAACTGACCATGCTAGCATCTTGATTTTGGAATTCTAGCCCTCAGAACAGTGAGAAAATAAAGCTCTGCTGTTTAAACCACCCAATCTATTGTAGTGTGCTATGGCAGCCAGAGCTAAGGCAAAAATATAGGTGAATTTGCACTCTAAATAAAATTGCTTATATAAAAGAGGCCTTAAAACAAATGAGAGCAAAATCCCAAATATTCAATTGTCTGGGGTTTTATTTGTTTGTGTTTTGCTTTTCTGGATTGAGGAAGTACCCAAAAGAAACTCAGATTCCAAAATCATCCTCTTAAAGGATCTGCTGGCTAAAGCAAAAAATTTGAAACTTTTTTAGAACCTTGAAAACATAACTCGAACCTGACTGCCTTTATCTAATTCTTCCTCCTTCCTATGTTCCATTATTATCTTTTGTTGCTAATTTTCCTAACTTACTACCCTTTTTCTCTAGCCACAAGAAAACCGTCCAAGCTAAATTGCCTCTTAAAGTTAAAGCTCCTTGAGAATAGGTCAAGCCCCTTGTTTTAAGGTACTTAAATGCTAAGCCCTGGTCTCAGTAAAAACTAAGAGTACAGGCATACCTCATTTTATTGTGCTTCACAGATACTGTGATTTTTACAAATTGAAGGTTTGCAGCAACCTTTGGTCAAGCAAGTCTACTGGCACCATTTTTCAACAGCATTTGCTCACTTTGTGTCTCTGTATCACATTTTGGTAATTCTCACAATATTTTTAACTTTTTCATTATTACTATATTTGTTAATCTGTGATCAATTATCTTTGTGTTATTATTGTAATCATTTTTGGGCACTACAAAACATGCCCATATAAGAAAGTGAACTTAATCGATAAATGTTGTGTATTCTCTGGCTATTCCAACAACTGGCCATTCCCCCATCTCTCTCCGTCTCTGTGGGCCTCCCTATTCCTTGAGACACAATAATGAAACTAGCTGAAGTAATAACCCTACACTAAATATTCAAGTGAATGGAAGTTGTGTGTTTCTCACTTAAAATCAAAAGCTACAAATGATTAAAGCTTAGTGAGAAAGACATGTTGAAAGTCAAGACACGTTAAAAGCTAAACATCTTGTGCCAAACAGCTAAGTTGTGAATGCAACGGAAAAGTTCTACTCTAGTGAAGAGATGAATGATAAGAAAGCAAAACAGTTTTATTGTTGTTACAGAGAAAGCTTTAGTGATCTATATAGAAGATCAAACCAGACACCATATGCCCCTAAGCCAAAGCCTGATCCAGAGCAAGAACTTAATTCTCTTCAATTCTATAAATACTGAGAGAGGTGAGAAAGCTGTGGAAGAAAAGTTGGAAGCTATCAGAGGTTGGTTCATGAGATTTAAGGGAAGAAGTCATCTCCATAATAGAAAAGTGCAAGCGAACCAGCAAGTGTTGACATAGAAGCTGCAGCAAGTTATTCAGAAGGTTTAGCTAAGATCATTTATGAAGCTGGCTGGCAGGAACAAAAAATTTTCAGTGTACATGAAGCAACCTTCTACTGGAAGAAGATGCCATCTAAGACCTTCATAAGTAGAGAGGAGTCAGTGTCTGGCTTCAAAGCTCCAAATGACAGGGACTCTCCTGTTAGGGGATAATGCAGCTGGTGACTTAAGGTAAAACCAATATTCATTTACACCATTCTCAAAATCCGAGGGCCCTTAATAATTATGCTAAATCTACTCTACCTATATTCAATAAATGGAACAACAAAGATGACAGCACACATTTACAACATGGCTTACTGAATATTCTAAGTCCACTGTTGAGAACTAATGCTCAGAAAAAATGATTCCTTTCAAAATATGACTGCCTGGGCAAAGAGTATTCAAAATATGATTGACTGGGCAAAGAAACTGAAAACTTTCTGGAAAGGATTCACCATTCTAAATGCTACTAAGAGCATTCATAACTCATGGGATGAGGTGAAAACATCAATGTGGATAAGACTATAGAAGGTGATTTCAACCCTCATGGATAACTTTGAGGGGTTCAAGAATTCAGTGGAGGAAGGAATGGCAGATGTGGTAGAAACAGCAAGAGAACTAAAATCAGAAATGGAGCCTGAAGATGTGACTGGATCACTACAGTTGCTTCTTAAGGATTAGCAAAAAAAAAAAAAAGTGGTTTCTTGAGATAGAATTTACTACTGGTGAAGATTGTTAAAATGACATCAAAGGATTTAGAATATTGCATAAACTTGGTTGATAAAGTAGCAGCAGGGTTTGAGAAACTCCAATTTTGAGAAAGTTTTGTGAAGCTCAACTATCAAACAGCATTACATGCTGCAGAGAAATCATTCATGACAGGAAGAGTCAATTAGTGTGACAAAATTCACTGTTGTCTTATTTTAAGGAATTGCCACAGTCACCTCAACCACCACCCTGGTTAGCAGGCGGCCAGCAACATCGAGGCAAGACCTTCCACCAGCAAAAAAAGATTTCAACGTCCTGAAAGTTCAGATGCTGCTTGGCATTTTTTAGCAATAAAATATTTTTCAAAATAAGGTATATACATTCCCTTGAACATAATACTATTATACACTTAACAGTATAGTGTAAACTTTTATATGCACAGGGAAACCAAAAAATTATTTTGACTTGCTTTATTGCGGTATCTGCTTCATTGTGGTGGTGTGTAATTAAACCCCCAATATCTCAGAAGTATGTTTGTAAATATTTAAGACTTTTCACAGTCTAGACAGAAGAGAAAGATATTCACCGAGAAATTTAAAGTAGTTCTATGAACATGGATAATCCAAGACTCCTGGGTCCCTATCAGTTGGTGCATAGGTTAGTAATTATCTCAAGAAATTAAAGAACAATGGGAATAACGAAGAGAAAAGATGGAAGATGACATAAGACATTCCAAATTGCATGAAAGAAAAAAGAAAGAGAAAGAGAAGGGAGGGAAGGAGGGAGGAAAGAAGAAGGGAGGGACGAAGGAAAAGAGAGAGAGGAAGGGAGGAACGAAGGAAAAGAGAGAGAGATGGAGGGAGGGAGGGATGGAGGGAGGGAACAAGAAAAGGAAAGTTGGAAGGGAGGAAGAAGGAAGATTTAGAAAATCTGTGGAACAAGATCTTTTGGAAACTATCCTCAAAGTCATTCATCCAAATAGACTACACTCAAATCCAGTACATCAATCAAGAAAGGATAAGTTCAAGGCTTTAGGGATGGACATTATTTTAGACAGTATTCAGAAGAAGATCCTGACGCTGAAGTCACCATAGCTCTCCCTGCACTTATTTAGTAAATGGCCTTAATCCAAAATTAGGAGATACAGAAGAATAGTCTCTAAGGGGACATTTTGAAAGAGCCTTGGAACAGAGCAGATTAAGGCTCAAAATCAACAGATGTCTCATCCCACTCCAATCCATAAGTGTCAGGGGAGGGATATATTAGAAGTATATTCTTTTGCAAATAAGTTAAAAGAGTATGACAGTATGTTTTAATTAAAGTATTTTCAAGCATATTCTTTTTTAAAGTTCTGTTTTAATGATGAAAATCAAAACGATATGGAAATGAAATCAGAACTGCATGTTTTAGCATCACGTCTTCCTAAAATGTTTAACATACTATTATCATGTTAAAATCATATTTTTCATATTCAAATATGCTTATATTGATCAATTATTTCATTATCTATATTGTGTCAAATAAGAATATATAATTTTCTTAATGACTTAGGATCAGAGGGCAATCACCATGTTCTCTGACAGTAAAGTAGATAGGTGATAAAAGATAGATAAGATGGTAGGTAAGTAGACAAATATACAATAGACAAATGGATAGTGGAATCTTTAAGTGTCTTCTTTAATGATAATATCAATCTTCATTAATGTCAAGGATGTTGATCTATCATGAAATTTCATGTTTTCCTTCAATAAATCTTTGTGCATCTATTTACTGAGTTATCTTCATAATTTTTTTACACTTTATGACTTAGCCAGTAAAATAAATTAGCTTCACAAGTATGTTATCCAGGTGCATGAATTAGCCCTTCCTTTTCTTTTCTTACAATCACTGCTTTCATTATTGCTCTATTATAGTACTAATCAGTTTTTTCAGTGAATTACCTTAACAATGTTAGTGTCTAAAATTAGTGTTTGGCAGCATAAGAACAAAAATGAAGCTATAAAATAATGGGTGGCTTAGACTTTAAAAGGATCCTAACTAATCAAAATGTGATGATCTTTAAGATAAACGATTGATGTATTGTCTCCCCATCTTAATACCAATGGATCACTGGTTATGTATCTTTCTCCAAAAGCAATGCTTTCTATCCTGTTATCATAACTTAGCACTTTTGAAATTGTGGAAAGATTAAGTTTGGTTTCTGAAGAGAGATAAAAAGTGCCACTACATAAGTAATAACAATGGTAATGACTATAATAATATAGTAGCTAATACTTAATGAGTTTTCTGTATCAAACACTGTAATAAGGTTGTTTTTTTTTTAAGGATTTTATTTATTTGACAGAGAGAAACACAGCGAGAGAGGGAACACAAGCAAAGGGAATGGTAGCAGGAGAAGCAGGCTTCCCACAGAGCAGGGAGCCCAATGCGGAGCTCGATCCCAGGACTCCGGGATCATGACCTGAGCCGAAGGCAGCCGCTTAACGACTGAGCCACCCAGGTGCCCCTGTAATAAGGTTTTTAAAGGTGCAATTTCCTTTAATCCTCATGATAACTTTCCTGGAAATTTTTATTATAATTACATTTTTCTTACATAAATGTGTAGATGTAAAAAGGTTGTTCATATAGCTACTAAGAGGCTAATTCAGGGCTTTAACCAAGTCTCTCCAATTGCAAAGTCCATGTTTTCATCTTTTGTTGATAAAAATTCAAATCACAATTAGCCAAATAGAATAAAGATTAATGGACATTAAATCACAACTAGTTATTTGGTTCCCAAAGATCATTTCATGTGTGCTAACATAATAATTCCACTTCTGGTAATTATGTACCCAAGTGATCAGCAGTATCATATTTTTTGGATCTAAATCATGTTAGCATATTAGAAATGCTATACTGAGACATAAACAAAGAGTTCACTGGCCTCAATGTTCTGATGTGTGTCACAGTACAAACTGAACAACATGAAATGATACTGCTGACCACATTATATGCATTATCCCTAACCCTCCCTACAGCCAGTAAATTTGGTTTCATTATCCCCATTTTACAGAAAAGAAAGCAAAATGGATTCAGGGCCATTAACCAATTTTCCAAAGACAGCCAGCTAGTAAGTAAAAAGAGAAATTTTAATTTAAATGTTCTGTTTCCCATCTCTGTATTCCTATCTCATCATACTATACCTGTCCAGGATGAAAGATGATTATCATTTAAGAAATGAATACATATATGTGTGTGTGTATATACACTTAAATACAAATGCACATAAAAATATATACATCTTCACATATATATGTGTATGTGTGCTGAATATAAATTATATTTCCAAATCTAACAGAATATAAAAATGAGAACTTCTCTTCCTGTTTCTGATTTTGTCTTTTCATTGTAAAAATTATATAACATTTTCCATAATTACAAAGGCTACTATATATATTTGCTAGTAAGTAAACTGCTAATATATATATGGTATATCTATATGCATTATTATATATAATATATATACTTACTGTTACAAAATTTTATAGATATGTATGGTATACCATAAGTGCCAGATGAACGAAATTTTTATGGTATAAACATACTAGTTTAGAGCCTGAAAATTTGATTATTATAAATAGATCTGATTCTAACTGTTTATATGACTTTAGTTTCAATTTTTTCACTGAATACACTGAAGACTAAAACTTAGATGATTTCTAATTTCCTTCTAGCTGTAAGCTTGTATTCTGGCTCCTTTGTTTTGTTTCAAAATACTACTGGTATTCAAAAATTGCCTTGCATTCACAACAGTCATATCATTGCTAAGTATAATTGTATTTTCTACCTTGATCCATACTTAGTTTGCTGCTGAAGATTCATACCAACAAATTTATTAGTATCTGTATTTTATTTGGAATATCATCTGTTAGAATTTCCTTAAAAGGAAACCCAAATTAAGTTTTAGAAAAGGACATTTTTGTTTATTTACAATCAATAATGCTCCTAATAAAGGCATGACATCTCTTTTTATATAACTGATAGTGCTAGTATAAATAAGTAAAAATATAATCCTGTTTTTAAGGACTGCTATAAATTTTTTGTTATGAATTTCATCTAAGTTAGTCTTGATCTCTGTCAAGTGTATTATATCTTAAATGTAAGTGAAAATATGATTTTCTATTAATCTATGAGATTATGGATATTGAAGTATTTCTTTTTTTTTTGGTTTTGTATTTTGACTTAATTTGGAAAGATAATCCATTTAAATTGAACAAAGCTCTTGAAACTAAACAGATTAACAAAAATTAACATAGCCCTTGTATTTAACTAGTCGTATAGCTCCTAATATCTTACATAGCATGTAAAGATTAAAAATAAAAATCTATACTTTTTAAAAGATGGTATCAAGAAAGAATATTCTATATATACAACGGGTCTCTATCAGTCACTGTCCAGGAGAAATATTTCTCCTGGAAAGAATATTTTATATATACAATGGGTCTCTATCAGTCACTGTGCAGGAGAAAAATTGGAAAAAAATGAAATTTTTTTTTAGATTTTTAATTATTTGACAGAGAGAAAGAGATCACAAGTAGTCGGGGGGGGGAAGCAGACTCCCTTTTGAGCAGAGAGCCTGATGCAGGGCTCACTCCCAGGACCCTGAGATCATGACCTGAGCCTAAGGCAAACGTTTTAACCCACTGAGCCACCCAGGCGCCCCAATGTTGACTGAAATTTTAAGTAGCATTACCTAAGGCAGCCACATATTACACAGTTTAGGTGAAATCTGTTAACAACTTAAAATGTTGCCATATCAATAATATACATAAATCAATACAAATAAAACAGTTAATTTGCCATCACTCAATGTTCCCTACCCTTTCACAAAGATCCAGACATAATTACAAGCCAAAGTAATAATTTTTCCTAGCCTCATGGTAAATTAAAAGACTAGTGCAATCCTATTGTTCCATTATGCTTTCATTGAAGAGATAAGTATCCCACATAATATATCAACAGTAGGAGTACTACATTGGCGTTAATTTAATTTCTTCCTCAATGAATAACAGTCACAGAATACAAATTTTTAGAGGTGAGATCCCTCCACAAATAAGCGGGAGGCAAATAAGCTTTTCTAAGAGAAACATGGCTTCTGGTTCCTTTATCTTATATTTTCATTTCTCCGAGAAGTAAACTAATTTAGAATTGAATGCCTCAATATCAATATTAAATATTAATATATGTTTTTAAATCTCCACTTAAGTTATTATTAAATGAGCAGAGGCCTACAAAAGTTGACAGAAAATTGTCTGACAAAAATTTTAAGTAAATTTGGATTTCTTCCTGTTCTTCATGAATATAAACTGGTTACTTTCCTTGGCTCTTGACAATAATGAACCTGAAGTTAGTGAAGTTGAGTAAGGTGCACTACTATTTTCTTGTTTAGACACTTTTAATGCTGTTTTATTTTAGATTCAAATGACAAAAATTACTTTTGTTTATAATGAAAGAACAAAATGAAAACAAAGAAGAGGAAGAAATGAGAAAGCTTATGATCCAGATGTGAGACTACTAGAGCACTATTCACAATCACACAGAGGCCAATGTTAACTACAGGAGTGTCTAATAAGGAAATAAGAACAAAAGAAGGAAGCAGGAGTTGGGAGGAGTCAGCGAAAAAGATAACCTAGTGCACTGGACTCCTTCAAAACACAACTTTGATCATACAGAAAAATCTTAACCAAATCCCCAAGTACACAAGAAATAAAGCCTAAACTCCCTAGGCCAGAATATAAGCTTCCTCAAATCAAGTGCCACTAGCTCATCTCCCATTCTTCTTACACATCACAGCAGATGACTTGCTGCACCCTGAATATCTTTTTCTCTTTCATGCATCTGCTCCTTCTCCCAAACTATTCTCTTGCCTTTAATGTGGTCCTTCTTCTCCTCTCCTTCTCACCCCAAAGAACTCCTCCTTATCCATTAATACTGAAGTCAAATATTATCTTTTTGAACTTCTTTTTTTGGTTGGATTTAGTAGTGGCCATGGTTCATAATGGAGTCACAGCACATTCTAAAGACTTGGAGATTTTATGTTATAGTGGGGCTGTGAGCCTGGTAAATATTGTGTCCACATTTCCCAGTGTCTAAGTATACCAGACACAGGAAATGGTTACAAATCCAGCTTGCAAGTAAAAATAGAGAAGGGTAGAATTATTTAACTACAAGAAGCTAGTAGTAAATTGTTTTACCATTGTCTTGTTTAACCATCTACAGTACTATTTTCTATAAAAATCAAATGTCAAACTTACTTTTGCTTAATTTCTAAGAGCAAAATACAAATGAAGAACAGAAAAGCATGGGAAAGCTCATATATGATCTGACACCCCTAGAGAACAAGTAAGAGTCTAGTAAAAATAACCTAACAAATAAAAAAACAAAACTCAAAAAAGAAAACATGAGACAAATAAAAAACTATGAAGCTGATTCAACTACAGCTGTGAGTAGAAAGTTGCAAATTCAAGTAACATAAACCTTTGTAATTATTGAAATACCAAAAACTTGAAAATAGTTAACAATCCTAAAGAAGAGATGGTAAAATGGTTCCTCATAAATGGCTATTGACCTATAATTTTGCCTAATTCTCTTGACAGACAATTTGCCAGCATATATGTAAAGAATCAAAATTATGAACACTCTTTCATTCCCAAATTCCATTATCTGCCCACTCCCATAAATTTAGAGTGCATCTTTATGAAAAGGGGTACAAATTAAGACATTATAAAAAGAAATTATAGAAAACTGTCAAAAGTCCAGTATTAAGCAAATGTCCCAGAAAATTACTGTGCTTTTTCTTTGAGACTATAAGCATTACAATGAAGAGCCTGGTTCTGGCTATCAAGACACCTAACTTACTGCGTAGTCCACTAATTTCTTTCATTAGTTTTAACATATTCAGTAATATTTTAATAAATTATTCAACAAAATTTATTGTGTATACTGTGTGAGACACAATGCTAAGGCTTAGTATTATCATTCCACAGATAAGAAAAGGTTAAAATTTTTAATGCCTTGGTATTAATCTGAACATAGTTCTGACATCATGGATCCCAGATGGTTTCAGGGGATATTTAAGAGTCCACTGACTTTAAGAACTGCTTATCTAAGAAGGTAATAATGGGGGGCACCTGGGTGGGCTCAATCACTTAAGTGTCCAACTCTTGGTTTCAGCCCCGGTCATGATCTCAGGTCCTGATATCAAGCCCTGAATTGGGCTCTGCACTCAGCAGAGTCTGCTTGAGGACTCTCTCTCTTCTCCTTCCTCACCTTCTGCCCCTCCCCCTGAACTCTCTTTCTAAAATAAATACATAAATCTTAAAAAAAATATAAGATAATAAGGGTCATGCCATCTCCTCCTTGTTACATGAGCCAATGATGAGCAATTTCATCCCAATTGCCAAAGCATATAGTTATCAAGGGATTACATGTTTAAAGAGAGTGAGGAGAAAAGGGCACCAAATTTTTAACCCTTGGCAACTGAAAGAATGGACTTAGTAGTTGCTGAGATGAATAAGTAAATTTTGGGGGCTAAGAAGTAAAATAATCAGAGATTTGTTTAGCACATATTTCAGCAGCCTAATAAACATCCAAGTGAAGATCTCAAGTAGATAATTAACATATGTGTCTGGGGTACAGGACAGATTTATTTGTTATAGGTAGAAACTTGGGGATTTTATAAAGCTAGGTGATTGAATGAAATAATCAAAGGTACAGGTATAAGGAGAAATTTTTACAGTCTGAGAATTGAGCCTAAAAACATGCCAAATATTTAAATAATATGGAAATGAGAAGTACCCAGCAGAGAAGACTTCAAAGTAAACAGAAAAACAGATAAAGGAAACTACTTTCCTGAAAATCAAATGAAAAATTCAAGGAAAAAGAAGCAATAACTCATATTTACTGAATGCTAAATATTTTAATATTAAAATTGTTTAAGTCATTAGAAATATGATTTAGACATATATTGTGCTCATTTTCCTGATAACAGAAAATTATACTGTGGTTAAGTAACTAGTTAAGTTCACTGAGTTTGTGTCAGAAGTTCGTTTCGAAAAGAGCTGGCTGATTTCACAATCTGAGCAATCAATCCTAGACAGAAAACACTATGAGAGACTGTGTAGAATAAAAGCTAAGCCCTTCTCTCATTTATTAAAACCAAAAATATAATTTGTTATAGTTTCTGATTAAGGCCTTATTATATTTTTAAAAAACCTTATTATATTTAATAATAAGATTCCTACCATAAATATTATATCATTATTTTTGAAGTTTAATGGCATAAACATTGAATACTCTCATGTAATAATTCAAATAGTATTCATTCATTTCTTTATTTGTTAAGATCTTATTTATTTGTTAGAGAGAGAGAAAGCACAAGCAGGGAAGCAAAAGCAGGCAGAGGGAGGAGTAGACTTCCCACTGAGCAAGGAGCCTGATGTGGGTCTTGATCCCTGGACCCTGGGATCATGATCTGAGCCAAAGGCAGATACTTAATTGACTGAGCTACCCAGGCATGCCTCATTCATTTCTTTAAAATGCAATTTTTGGGGCGCCTGGGTGGCTCAGTGGGTTAAAGCCTCTGCCTTAGGCTCAGGTCCTGAACTCAGGGTCCTGGGATCGAGCCCCGCATCCGGCTCTCTGCCCAGCAGGGAGCCTGCTTTCCCCTCTCTCTCTGCCTGCCTCTCTGCCTACTTGTGATCTCTCTCTCTAATAAATAAAAAAAAAAATCTTTAAAAAAAATTAAAAAAAAAATAAAATGCTATTTTTCAGGAAACATTATGTGCCAGAACAAATTTATTCTCTAGTAATATCCACAGCTGCCAGACTCCTAGGGACTTCGGGGGGGGTTCAGAATGAAAAAGGTGAACTGGCACGCAGCAGAATCACCAAGGATGCCAGAGGGTCCAGCATTAGTGTTCATGGACTTGTTTTCAGGCTGCAGAGGGTCAACGGGGAAACCACATACATCCAGCTGCCCAAAGCTAGTGGAAGGATTCACAACATTAAGATTTTAGAGGGGAGGGGAAGAGATTTATGAAAGCTTTTTTTGAGGTAAAAGCAAATGCTCTTTATTTCAATTAGATCATAAGGGCTGAGAGAGGGCACCCACTGACACAACAGCATTATATAAACTAAGCTGGAAGATGGGTAAGAGTGAGTAAACATGGGTGTTCTGCTAATAAAAAGCAACAAACCACTATCCTTTTATTTCCGGCATACTCTGAGTACACAGAGAGAAGCATTTCTTAATTTCCATCTTTATCCAATTACCACTAACTTGGTGGGGGATTTAAAAACCTCAAACAGGAGCACCTGGGTGGCTCAGTGGTTAAGCATCTGACTCTTGGTTTCAGCTCACTTCATGAGCTCTGGGTGGTGGGACTGAGCCACAGGTCCATCCCCAAGCTCAGCACGGAGTGGGCCTGACCACTTTCTCCCCTTCTTCACCTCCCCCGATTCATGCACATTCTCTCTCTCTAAAATAAATAAATAAATCTTTTAAGAAATAAAATAAGAACCTCAAACACCATGACAGTGAGGAGGAAACTGACATAGGATTTCATTACGTTTTTATGTTTTTTACTTTGTTTTTTGTTTTGTTTTTGTTTTTGTTTTTGTTTTGAGAGGAGAGGAGTAGAAAGAAAATCTTGAGCAAGCTCCATGCCTAGCATGGAGACCATTAGGGGGCTCAGTCTCCAACTCTGTGATCATAACCTGAGCCAAAATCAAGAGTCAGGACGCTTAACTGACTGGGCCACCAGGCACTCCCATTACTTTATTATTTCTTGAACTATCAGTAACAGATTTTCCCCCACACTAAGACTCTCCACTTTAGCCACTCCTATAAAAGCCAGGCACTTGTGAAACTTTCCTAGAGATGGACAGAATGCATTCAAAAGATGAGTTTTATGGCTTTGTTTTATGCATCCTTTTCAACCATATTAATCCCTTTACAGAGTTAGTCAATACAGTAACTTTAATTTCACCAACAGCTGAAATTTAAGTGAAAGATGACTTTTCTTCCCAAACTGAGCTGTTGGTAAACACCTGTTTTTACATTGTAGCAATAGGACTAGTCCTGTCACCACTGAGGTTAAGGTCCTGTCATCAGATTCATCTATGTGAACATAGAAGTAAGTTAACTTGAAAGGTTCCTGAAAGGAGGGGTTTTAATTTGTTGTTTGTTTGTTTTAATGAAATTCATCAAGTAAGTCACTAACATCAAGTTATACAACACTTACTTGAGAGTTGCATGTAGAGACTTGCTATCTTACTTTTTTGGACCATAATGCTTTGCTCATGACTTCCTTATGCTCTCCAGCTAGTTATATCTGCTCATTTAGACATCTCAGATTCTTACGATTGCATTCTAATTTTTTCTAGGTTTGTATATTTATGTCACTGGAGAGTAGACTTAGATATCTGAGTGAATTTAGATAATAAAGTGGGCACCTTCTAGGAAATCATTACTTCCTTTGAGCTATGAAAAGATCTAAAAAGAAGCAAATCATTCATCTCTGCAAGCTGAAACTCCTGTGAAATTAA
>CM053604.1:61665446-61755203 GCA_028646535.1 Procyon lotor | reverse complement strand
CAATTAGGTAGTTTGGTTAACAATCCCATGTCTAGTTCAGAGGGCTGTTCAGAATGGGGATGGAATCAATTTCTTCTTCTTCTTTTTTTTTTTTAAGATTTTATTTATTTCACAGAGAGAGGGAGATCACGAGCAGGCAGAGAGGCAGGCAGAGTGAGAGGAGGAAGCAGGCTCCCTGCTGAGCAGAGAGCCCAATGCGGGGCTTCATCCCAGGACCCTGAGATCATGACCTGAGCCAAAGGCACAGGCTTTAACCCACTGAGCCACCTAGGCGCCCCTCAATTTCTTCTTTAATCTGGGCACTCTTGACTCCTGGCTGAGAGTGGACAACAAACCTAGATCAGAGTCTTTCTTTTACTCTTTGTGTTGCAGACTTCAGATGTGTAATCTCTAGAATCTTAAGTGATGTTACACTCTGTTGCTCCATCAAATGATCCAACAAAGAAAAGGTCACCCAACAGGGGGAGAGGGGACAGAAAATCTGACTTTCATGGATGATGACATGATGACTTGATAGGTGATTATGACATCTCAAAATAATCGTGAAAATCTGGATTGATCATGCCTCCAATTAAAAATGGTCTATCCGGCCGCCTGGGTGGCTCAGTTGTTGGGCATCTGCCTTTGGCTCGGGTCATGATCCCAGGGTCCTGGGATAGAGCCCTGTGTAGGGCTTCTCTGCTGTGTGGGGGGCCTGCTTCTACCTCTTCCACTCTCCCTGCTTGTGTTCCTTCTCTCACTGTGTCTTTCTCTGTCAAATGAATAAATAAAATCTTAAAACAAAAAGGTCTATCCTTCTGTTTCCCTCAGTGGGGAGACTGAAAGCCCAAACAGGTGACTGCCTATATGAACATCATTATACTATTTCATTGTCTTTATTAGAATAACTTAACTATTCCAAATTATGTTGTTGTTCATTGCACGGATTTCCCAAAAGGCCCATCAACTCTTCAACAGGAAGCATCAACAGACATGATGCCCTAATAATCATTAAACCTTTCACCTGAAAATCCTTGTGCTACTTTCATCAATTCTACACTCCTAAACTAGTATATCATGATTTTTACCCCATCTCAATCAAATCCCTAAATTGAAAGATTTGCCTTAAACCAATTAAAGAACCTCAATAAATCCTAATCTGTTCTTTCCCTTCCAAAAAACAATCAATGTTCAGTGGAGGTGGCATTTTTCCCTCACCACAGTGAGGAATAAATTGGGTAAAGTCTTGTCAAATGATTGGGGAGCCAGCATGTGAAACTAATATCACAGTATCACTCAAATCTACTAATTATTTAGACAAGTCTTGGTCTTATTGAAGTCATCCAAAATACTAAGATGTCTGGCTATAGAATAGGTGTTCCTTGTAAGAATCAGAATTTCCCAATTCCACTGTAAACTTGGAAATTTTGATTAGTAAGATGGGAATCAGAATATAAATAAAAGGAGTATGATGCTATAGAATACCTGATAAAATGATGCTATTAAAATTTTATATCCAACGAATAGAAACTCTAATTGTTTTTAGTGTGTACAATCACAATTTAATTTGTTGTAACAGTGTGAACGTTTATTATTATTTCTCTCTTTTCTGCCTCAGGCACTGTAGAAAATTATGTTTCTTGTCAATGGTTATTTTTCTTGTTGGTTAACAATTTTAAATACAATAATATTCTACTTCTTCAGAAGAAAGACCAGCGTTTGCTTTCTTAATTACTTGATCATTTTGACAGTGACAGCTGATGTTGTTGGCATTATTCAAGCAATTGTATGGAGATGTCACCACATAATTGTAAGAGGCCATGAAATTTTATATCGAGACACATATTTTCTTTCTAATTGCTACAGAAAAACCATGCTGAATGAAAGAAATATTTTCCTTTGACTGTATCCTCTAATGATCTTGGGCCATCGAGTGCCCTCTTGCACTGCAGAAGACAGTTTATAACAGTATAAAATACTACAATAGCAAGTTACAAGTAAATTCTATGACTTCATTAAAATTGTTGTCATTTAATATTAAATTAGATCAGAATGTGTAAACATTTTACAGCTACAGTTGATTAGATTTTGAAAACTGTTCCATCTAAAAGCCTCTTAGTAGCCAAAGCAATCCTCCTGAAGTATAGGATAGTATGAAAGGCAAAACAGCCAGAGGCACTTTTAAATCCACAAATACAAATGATTTACTCTGTTGGCATAATAAGAGATAAAATAAGGGGCGCCTGGGTGGCTCAGTCGTTAGGCGTCTGCCTTCGGCTTGGGTCATGATCCCAGAGTCCTGGGATCGAGCCCCGCATCGGGCTCCTTGCTCTGCGGGAAGCCTGCTTCTCCCGCTACCACTCCCTCTGCTTGTGTTCCCTCTCTCGCTGTGTTTCTCTCTGTCAAATAAATAAAATCTTTAAAAAAAAAAAAAATAAGAGATAAAATAATTAATTGCAATTGTGTGTATGGAGCTGGTCAACTTCTAATCAACAGGCTGTTTCTACTACGAACTAACTTAATGACCTTGAACAAGACCTTTACAACTCTGAACACTCATGGGAAGCAGAAGCAGGAGGGGCTCTACTTTATAATAACTTTTTTATATAAAGATTTTATTTATTTATTACAGAGAGAGAGAGTGTGTGCATGCACATGAGAGGGAAGAGGAGCAGAGGAAGAAGCAGACTCCCTGCTGAGCACAGAGTCCAATGTAGGACTCAATCCCAAGAATCCGAGATCATGACCTGAGCCACAGGCAGATGCTTAACTGACTGAGCCCCCCAGCTGTCCTCTACTTCATAATATTTGATACGCTTTTCCCGTTGGGGCCATTCTTCTGTCATTTAAATATCCCACTTTAACACAATGAACTGAATATGGAAAATAATGCACCAGGTGGATGTCTTTTTATTTCTTTTTTTAATTAACATATAATGTATTATTTGCCCCAGGGTAAATGTCTGTGAATCATCACATTTCACAGCTGGATGTTATATTTTGAACAATAAGTTGGTATTTGAAAAATGGGAATTGAAAACCATCCAATTAATGAATTAATCAATTGGCCAATTAATGAACTGATCAAAAACAAGTAAACAAAAATTATTAAATTATTGAATAGTTGAACTAATAAAACTATTAAATAATAAAACTATTAAAATATTGAAATGTCTGTCCTGAAAATAAGGATTACTGCTAATTAAGTAGTCTGTGTTAATATAATATCATGGTCCTTATACCCTATTGATAGACCATAAATTATTACTTTTTTAATGATGACAATTAGCAAACCTTTTCACACAACTCTCTTTATATCTAGTTAGTCATTTGGAAGAACTTGGGGAAGGAATATGGGGAAAATATGAAAATTACATAGGAAGTATTATAAAATATATTCAAATTTTTAGAATATTTAATCTTTATGAAAAAATATTTTCAGATAGTAAAAAGTTTATGAAGAACTGAGGAATTTTTCCTCTTAACATTTTAAAGATTAAAAAGAAACAATTCAGGTAGATAAAGTTCCAGAGTGAGCTATATAGTTGTCCATCTTACCAGAGAATGTAGAATACACTTGTTTTCTTGACGATTCAGGGCTATAATGTTAATTTTTTAAAAATTTAACAAAGTAATAGACTGTAATACAGTAATGCCTTATGACCTACTGAAACAGATGGAGATGTCTGTTCCTACATTAAACAGACCCAGAGTGTTACGTTTTACGACTGTCTACTCTTGAAAGCTCTTTGCCTTTTCTCTTGCTTTTTGGCTAGTAGTCCTTATTTCTCACCATATTCAGCATGTTTGGTTGAAGCAATACTCTTACTCCTCTTCTAAGACATTACTAAGATTTTCAGCAGCTTTGTTAAGTATTTAACTGAATACTAAAATTGTATGTAAAATTAGATGCAGCAAAGTCTAGAAAGATAGTGAAAACAACCTGTCATTTAACATTAAGATCGGATTAATACTGGCTGCGTGAACTTCAGTAAGTTTTTAAGTACAGAGTATTTGCTTCTTCCACTGTACTTGGGATATATTAACACCTCTTTCAGAGTGTTATTGTGATAATTTGATGAGATAACATATTTGAAATCCCTTGTAAACTGTAAAGCTGAATACAAATGTAGGACAGGGTTCTATCATCATTATCAGAACAAGATTGCCATCTAATGGTCACTAAGCAGATAACAGATACTTAACCTCTAAAGCATCAATGAAAAGTGCAATAGTTCCAGCAGATGAAACCCATACATGAAATGACAACTAATGTCAAAATTGCATCCTCACTACAGTATTACTCCAATAGTGTATTTTCGAGAAAACATTTCACACTTTCATTATAACTTCTCTTTCTGAAAACTAAACATCATTGAGAGCTTTGCAGAGTGAAAAGAGTAGGTAGGCATCAAATCACAACAGTATAATTTAAATCCTAGTTCTGTCACTTACTAGTTCTCTAACCCTGGATCAAAAACAATCCCCTTCTGGGTCTCTTCCTTCATTTATGAAGTGAAAACAGTAATACTTTCCAGAGAATTGTTAGGATTGAAAGTGGTAATCCGAAGAGTTTATAAATTACAGCTTAAAAGCAGAGCAAAATAAGAAACAGGTAATTTTTTTTTAAAAGATTTTATTTATTAGACAGAGAGAAACACAGCGAGAGAGGGAACACAAGCAGAGGGAATGGTAGCGGGAGAAGCAGGCCTCCTGCAGAGCAGAGAGCCCGATGCGGGGCTCGATCCCAGGGACCTGGGATCTGACCTGGGCCAAAGGCAGACACTTAACGACTGAGCCACCCAGGCGCCCCGAAACAGGTAAATTTTATTTTTTTTTTTAAACAGGTAAGTTTTAAACCAATGCTTGACACAATGCTGCTTCAGTAAATAAATATAAGTTAATTTGTTTCTTACATGAAATCAAAGGCAAATCTATATAAATGATGCTAATGACCAGAAAAGTTAATAAAAAAGATAGCCAGTTTGTTTTTTATAAGATGAAGGCACAGTAGGAGGACCCTAGGGTCATCTTGTCCCACTAACACAACTAGGTAACTATGAAATCATCCTAAATACCCAAGAAATCAATCTGAAGACTGACAGAACAAACTCCACAACTAAAGGGAGAAAAAAGGCCACATTGAGGAAGGTAAGAAGTGCAGAGATATGCTTCAGGGGAGAAAGAATGTGTGGGTGCCGCAGAGGGGAGGGAGCCCTGGTCATGGACAAGGGTGAGAGAAAGAGGAACACACAGGGGAATGCACAAGAAAAATATTTCCCCATAGCCATTGGCTTGGAAAATGAGAAGAGCTGAATTTCATGAGTTCTTGCAACCAGCAGGATTTAAGCGTGGAGCTTTAAAGGTCAGCAGGCTTGGCTGGAAGACCGACAGAAACCCGGAGCAGACAGTGAAGTATTTCTGGAGCACACAGGTGGGAGATGATTCACCCTTCTCAGGTGGTGTCCATGAGCAGCAGTTCACTGAGATGCCTCTCTGGGAACAAAGGATTTGGCCAGCACCTTTTCCTCCCACGCCCTTCGGCATAAGGGAGCAGTGCAGCACCAACAGTGAATGCCTAACTGCTTATGCCAAGCCCCAGATCTGTGCTCCCACGGCACTGCCCTTCTCAGTCAAGCTTGCTTCAGTCCTAGTGTGATGGGCCCCTTCCCCAGAAGACCAGCACAAACCTCTGTCTGCAACTGTCCCTCAAAACAATGTACTGCTTAAAATATAACAACCCAAGAGAAATTGTACTGGTCTGGCAAGCATGCTTAGATACAAGCTTAAGAAAAACATATACTGGCAACAGGCCTCTGGGGGAGAGGACAAGATACATCCTTGAAGCCGAGCAGCTAGGAACGCCTGGCCCTCAAGCGAGGACCTCCGAGCGAGGACGAGGATGACTGCCTGCTTCTTTTTTCTGTTATTGCCTTCTCCGGAGACCTCCTGTGGCTAATTGGATATTCCCTTTCAATGTGCTTGCTCAACTATAAACTTTACTGCTTGACCAGATATGTTTTGCCTTTCTTCTTACTTACCTACAAGACTCAGGGCTTCTTTGTTGGCTGTTATCTACTTTCCAATAAATATGAGACTGAGGGGTTGTTCGGGGGGACAGTCTTCTCTACCGTTGACCCCAGCTCCCTTTCTCTTGCAGCTGACTTGTTTGTGCCTCATTCTTCTCCCGGGCGCCAGTGGGAGGCAGCACCTGTCTATACCTTGTCTCTGACCAGAGAGTTCTGCAGGGCCTCAGTTCTGGTGGAACTGGCATCAGGTCTCATTTCACAAGCAGACTGGAGCATACCTAATTTAAACTCACTGTATTCAGGCCAGAGAACAAACACTGCTCACAGCAGGCAAGGAGAGCCTCTACACAAAACTAGCCTGAAGGACAGAGCAGCCAAAACACAACAGCACAGCACAAGCAGCACACACTGGAGACACTCCCAGGCCCTGTGCACTACATGACTTCTTCTTCACAAGGCCATTACTTTCAAGAGCAGGGAACATACTTCGCTTTTCTTTTTCTTTTCTTTTTAAGATTTTTTACTTATGCATTTGACAGAGAGAGAGCGCACAAACAGGGGGAGAGGCAAAGAGAGAGAAGCAGGTTCCCCGCTGAGCAGAGAGCCCAATGTGGTGCTGGATCCCAGGACCCCAGGATCATGACATGAGTCAAATGCAGACGTTTGAACAACTGAGCCACCCAGGCACCCCATAACTGGCTTTTCTAACACACGAGAAGGCTGAAACTTAGAAAAAAATGCCAAGATGGAAAAATTTATCCCCAAGAAAAGAACAAAATAAGGCCACCACCAGAGATCTAAGCAAGAGAGATATAAGTAGCATGCCTGGTGGAGAATTTAAAGCAACAATCATAAGGATACTCACTGGGCTGGAGAAAAGACGACATCATGGAGAACCTTACCACAGAAATGAAAGAGTTAAAAAAGAATCAGAGATGAAGAATGCAATAAATGAGATTCTAAACACAATGAACACAAGCCTAGAAGAATCAGAGGAATGAATTTGTTACCTACAAGACAAAATAATGGAAAATACTGAAGCCGAAGAAAAGAGAGAAAGAAGAATTATGCAACATGAGAACAGACTTAGGGAACTCAGTGACTCCATCATATTACAGGAGTTCCAGAAGAAAAAGTGAGAGAAAATGGGGCAGAAAAATTATTTGGAGAAATAAGACCTAAAGAAATCCCCTAATCTGGGAAAGGAAACAGACATCCAGACCTAGGTAGCACAGAGAACTACCATCAAACTCAACAAAAGCAGGCTAACACTAAGACATATTGTAATTAAATTCGCAAAATATGGTGGTAAAGAAAAAATCTTAAAAGCAGCAAGACAAAAGAAGTCCTTAACTTACAAGGAAAAACCCACAAGGCTAGCTGGGGATTTCTCAATAGAAATTTGACAAGCCAGAGGGATTTCCATGATATATATTCAGAATGCTGAATGGGAAAAACAGGCAGTCAAGAACACTCTATCCCGCAAGGCTATCATTCAGAAGAGGAGATATTAAAAGACCCATCTATGTACTACCTACAACAGACTCATTTCCGACCTAAAGACACCTGCAGATTGAAAGTGAGAGGGTGGAGAAATCTTTATCATGCAAATAGATGTCAAAAGAAAGCCAGACTGGCAATACTTATATTGGACAAACTAGACTTTTTTGTTCTTACATTGTTTTTATCCTGCTTTGTTATCAGGGTAATAATGGCCTCATAGAATGATTCTGAGTATGTTCCCTCCCTCTATTCCATTATTTGAACAGTTTTGATAAAAGACTGTCATTAATTATTTTTTAAAATATTTGGTAGAATTCATCAATGAAACCATACAGTGTTGGGCTTTTCTGAGCTGGGAGATTTTTAATTCCTAATTCAACCTGCATTCTTGTTATTGGTCTAAGAAGATTTCCTATCTCTTGGAATCAAGATTCATGATTGAATCTTAGTGACTTGTGCATTTTTAGGAATTATCTGGTATTTTTTTCTATGTTATCTGATTTATTAGTATATATTTGTTCATAGTAATCTGTTATCACACTATGTATTTCTTTGGTATTTGTTGTACTGTTTTCCATTTCTCTTTTTGGTTTTTGAGCCACCTAGCTTTTTTTTCTTAGCTAATGTTAAACCACTGCCAATTTTGTTTGTTTGTTTGTTTGTTTGTTTGTTTGTTTGTTTGTTTTTGGAAAAACTTGGTCATTACTTTCAATGTTATGTTTATTCTGGTCTCTATTTAATCACTTCTGATTTTTCTTTGTTATTTCCTCCTCTACTAAATTTCAGATAAATTTCTTCTTTTCCTACTTCCAGTGGTCTAACACTGTTTAACTTTTTTCTTTTTTTTTTAACACTGTTTAACTTTTTTCTTAATACAAATATTTGTAGCATAAACTTCACCTAACATCTACTTTTGCTGCATCTTATAGATTTCAGAATATTGAGTTTTCTATTGTTGTTTTGAGACATATTTTGATTTTTTCTTTGATTTGGCCCATTGCTTAGGCAGCAGTGCATTGTTTAATATTTACATATTAAATATTTAATATTTACATTGTAGAAAGAATGTGATATATCCATAAGATGAAATACTAATGATATCATAAAGAAGGAAGTACTGATATATATATATATATATGCTACAACATGAATAAGCCTTGAAAACATTATGCTCAGCAAAGAAAACCCATCACAGAAGACCAATATTGTATGATTCTGTGGATATAAAATGTCCAGAAGAGGCAAATCCTTACAGACAGAAAGTGGCTTAGTGATTACCTGGGGTTAGAAGTGTGGTGAGTGATGAGTCACTGCTAATGGGTACAGCTCCATTTCAGCATAATGGAAATGTTCTAACCTTATATTGGGAAGATAAAGGCACAACACTGCAAATATATTAAAAACTACTGAATTATATAACTTAAATATGTGAATTATATGGTATGTAAACTATATCTCAATATTTTATTTTCAAAAAAGTGGTCAACTACAATGGGAAAGAAATAAAAAAATTTTAAATTAAATATTTTTGGGGAATGCTCAAAAAAAAATAAGACAGCCAGTTTTAAACAAAAGTTTCTGTGTTTTGTGTTTTTCAAACTGTATAGGAATTAATTTTATTAGTAAAAAGAATCAAAATTATTAACACAGGGGCATATGTGTGACTCAGTCAGTTAAATGTCTGCCTTATGCTCAGGTCATGATCCCAGGATTCTGGAATTGAGCCCTGCATCAGGCTCCCTGCTCACCCAGGAGCCTGCTTCTATCTCTCCCTCTGCCACTCTCTCTGCTTGTGCCCTTTCCCACTCGTGCTTTCTCTCTGTCTCAAATAAATAAAATCTTTAAAAAGAAATTATTAACACCGAGCCTTCAGAGTTAGAAAAACTTCGGGTCCAGAGAGACACCTGCCTCTAGTATTTTATTATTCAAAGCTTCAATTTTCTCCAATGTGGAGGAATTATTTACCTCATTGAATTGGCACACAGACTCAATAAATATCATTTATTATTCTCTTATTATTTTATTTAATATTATTGTATAAGTTTGGAAATACATGATAATTACAAAATCAGTCACATGTATTGCGGCATTCTGCACTTAAAATTTGAGAAATACTTTACTTGAAAAAAAGGTTGAGATCTTCTACTAATAGAGACTGGAAAAAAATCACCAAAATCAGCAAGACTGGGTTCTTATTAATCCTCAGGAATATCTTATTTTATCGTACATATTATAAAAATTAGTATTAGCTATAGTTATTAAAATATATGTCAGATGTGATATAGACATTCTACTACACCTTAATTTACTGCTCCTCACAATAAACTTATGAGGTAGATACTTTTATTGCCCCATTTTCAGATGAAAAAAGGAAAGCTGAGATTAAATTATTTGTTCAAGTTTATACAGCCTAGTTGGTAGCTGAGATTTGTCTAACTCCAGAGTTCAGATTTGTAGCTACCATGTTATACTTCCAAAATTAAGTGTCACTTATTTCTCAGTTTTATACAATGACACTGAAGAGAGCTTACACATTTTTTTTCTGACCCAGACATATCAAAGCTTGTAAAAACTTATAGTTAATCTTTACAATTTTCCCTGTGTGAATGTTGTTACAATTTGTACATTACCATTCATATTAGCAAAGCCACCAGGGTTTCATCTCAGCTCTGCTGTGCTATTATCCATTAAAAATTAATAACAAAAATTACCTCCTTAATTAATAGGCACAGGAGGAGTTCCTAACTCACTGCAGAATTTTATATTGCTTGTTCATCAAACTCAAAATAATTTAGCAACTACCTAATTAATTCCTAATTGATATCATTGGACCATTACTTCTCCATTTGCATCTGGACATATACCAAAAGATACTGCCCTAGGTGTTTTTATATATAACGTCTGAAATAACTAGCAAAAACAACAAAAAAATTCCTTCACCCAATCATCCAAATGACCACTGCATTGTTTTTATCAAACAGTGATAAATAACTAAAATATATTTTCAGCTGAGTAACTTATCTGCAAACTACGAAGACCAAATTTAATACAAAGGAATAACCTGGTTTTCTCTCTGAACATTACTGATTTGGGTTAATAAGTTTTAAAATATTTAACACAGGAAATTTATTATTTCTCTTAGAATTACTAATTGAAATATGTTGGGGATTTTAGACACATGACCAATATCTGGGAAAAAAAAATGTTCCCATGCATTTCAATGCATTGGTTTTAACATCAAGAAATTTACAACCTGTTATAAACAAAGTGCCTTAATTGATTTTTGAATAATTAGTACCAAAAAAATATCACTTATTTTTTAAAGATTTATTTATTTATTTTAGAAAGAGAGAGAGCAAGTGCATGAGCAGTGGGAGAGAAGCAGAGGGAGAGAGAGGGAAAGAGAATCTTCAGCAGACTCCCTGCTAAGTGTGGAGCCTGAAGCAGGGCTCAATCTCAGGACCCTGAGATCATGACCTGGGCTGAGATCAAGAGTTGGACTCTTAACCGATGGAGCCACCCAGCTGCCCCTAACAAAACATCACTTAAAATGATACACAGAGGGGCACCTGGGTGGCTCAGATGGTTAAGCATCTGCCTTCGGTTGGGGTCATGATCTCAGGGTCCTGGAATCAAGACCCGCATCAGGCTCCCTGCCGAGGGGTAGTTTGCTTCTCCCTCTCTCTCCCCACTGTCTGCCCTGTGTTCTCTTGCTGTCAAAGAAATAGATAAAATATTTTTTTAAAAAAGACTTTAAAAAATGATACACAGATATTTAGATTATAAAAATTAAAATCAAAAAGCATATTTTAAACAATATAAAATCATGATGAAGCATTAAGAAATTAAGGACTATAAAAAACACCAATGATTGGACAAACTCTATGATGAGGAATTTAAGATGTCAAGAGGAATAATCAACTTCTACTGGGCTCCTATTTTATTCTAGGCAACTATGAAAAGCACTTTGCATTTAAATATGTCTCCTACTTAGGATGATATTTTGAGATAGTTTTATTGTCATTTTATAAATGAAAAAAAAATTGCTTAAAAAAATCCAGTCACTTGCCCAAAGTCACTGTGGTATAGCTGGAATGCTAACTTGGATATGTCTGTCTCCAAAGTGCTACTCTCTTTTGATATTAATTTGTCATTTCTTTAATTAGAATAGATCTTTAAGATGCAATTTCCTTTCAAGAGAGTTATTGTGAGCATTAACTTGAGACAGTTTAGGAAAAGAGCATAGCTCATTATAGGCATTTAGTTTTCCTTTCCAACAACTTGGATTTCCAGCTACTACCTGCTAAACTGCTGCACCACCAACTTCTAGTAGCCAAGAAAAGAATTGGGAAAATGGCATTTTAATGAATATGTTCCAAACAGTTAACACTGAAATGTGTTTTAACTTTAATTAATTATGGTGCTTCACTATCAAATTAGTCAGGTGCATGTTTCACGTCATTATTTGAAGATAATACTACAAACAGTCCAAATAGAAATGTGACTTTGTTCTAGTTTACCATGGAGAAGAACAGCTAAAGATTAAATGTTCTGAAAGCAAAACTCAAATTCTTATTCTTCTTTATTGAACACTATGCACTGTCCAATATTTAACTGGCATTACAATAACAGCTATTTGTAGAAAAGTTCCTTATTTAGTCACATAAGGGTAACATTTTGCAAACAGTTCATTTTGGTGGACTCATCAAGAAGTAACATTGCTTAACATTAGGTATTCTATTGGGCTTTATGACAATTACTTTAAAGATGAGGAAAATGATTGACAACATCTACTTCAATTATTTTCAATGTTAAAATTACCCAAGGAAAGTTAATATGTACAAGGAACTGAATTTTATTTTTGGACTAAGCCAGATCCTCATTAAATTCCTGGCTTTTGCTACAGTTATGTCACCATTTAGAACTGCTTCTACTGAATTGGTACAAGCAAGATGCCATGTGCTTGTACTAAGAGGAGTTGCTGAAGAAATTGTTCTTGATAACAATCATTTATACCTTATAAACACATGTGAGCAAAATAACTTTCAGTTCTTAGTAACCAAAAATTCTTTATTTAATAAAATGCATTGACTGGTTCACTGAATGATTGATGGCATATATTTTTAATCATGCAACTGGTTGTGTTTCCTTCCTCATATATGTTAGGAAAGCACCCCAAGTAACACTTTCTACTAACTACAGTGATACTAGTGTATGTTTTGTCTGCCAATCTCACCTGTAGCTTCATCTTATTTTTCATATCTTCTTTGGTCATTATTCATTTTCCTCGAGGGATTATTACTTTGCAAGATGCTTAAATAAGTAGAAAAAAAATCCTCCACATAAACATATAACCACATAAAGAAAAATAAGGAAAAATATACTGCTGGTATTTTTCTTCTGACAGACTGTATAGTTCATAACATGTATTTCACTGTGAGGAAAATTTTTTTAAGATTTTATTTATTTATTTATTTATTTATTTATTTGAGTGAGAGAGAGAAAGAGAACAAGTGAGGGGAGCAGGGGCAAAGGGAGAAGGAGAAGCAGACTCCTCACTGAACAGGGAGCCCAATGTGGGGCTCGATCCCAAAACCTTGGGATCATGACCTGAGCTGAAGGTAAGCCACTTAACTGACTGGGTTACTCAGGTGCCCCAGAATTTTTTTAAATTTTAAGGTCATTTATTTGAATCTTAGAGATATTAAATGCTAGTAAATTTTGTTGGTACTTTTTTCCCCAAAAAATACTACGTAGGTATATCTAACGAACATCATTCCTAAAATCTTGAATGACTCAATTTCTGACAAAAACAACACCATACCAGTAAATAAGAGAGTGAAGAGAAATAAAAAGTGAGAAGAGTCACAAATATATTTTTTAATTTATCAAGGTCTAAAAGATGGCATCTCATATTTTTTTAATCAAAACTGTGTTCGATCATGTATGCATTATAAGTGATTTATTAAGTAAAGAAGCAATAAATATAATATTTTACCACAGGGGAAATGAATGTCTAGAATTAAACAAATTGATAATCCTGTATTTGATACATATTAACTATGTATTGAAAATATTATCCAGAAAAGCATTTGTTATTTATATATTATATAAATATATTTAATATATATTTTATATATAATTTAAGCATTTATTATAAAATATATTTTATATTTTATATATTAAAATATATTATAAAATATATTTAATATTATATAATATCTATATTATATATTATAAACATAAATTATAAAATATATATTATTTTAATGTATATATCATACATAATATTAAACATATATCATAAAATATATTTAATATATATATCTTAAATATATAATTTAAGCATTTATTCAATAAAAATATGGTTAAGGACATCTGGAAGCCTTTCCATCAGATTTTTAGTCTAAAAGCTTAGCTTTTGGGGCATGTGGATGACTCAGTGGGTTAAGCCACTGCCTTTGGCTCAGGTCATGATCTCGGGGTCCTGGGATCAAGCCCCTCATCGGGCTCTCTGCTCAGCGGGGAGCCTGCTCCCCCCTCTCTCTGCCTGCCTCTGCCTACTTGTGATCTCTCTCTCTCAAATAAATAAATAAAATCATTTAAAAAAATAAGAAAAAAACCTTAGCTTTTATATCAGAATTTGCAAAGACAAAATTAGATAATGCCAAGATCAAAGTTAACTATTTAGAATAGTTGCTTTTATTTTTTTCTCCCTAAGGCAATTTTCCTTTTGAGAACTCATTTTGAATTCATATACCTTTCCCTCACTGAAATTGTCCTTTCTTAGCTTTAATAATAATAATAATATAATATTCCCTTACTGTACTACAAAACAGATATTCATTTGTACTATTACTTGTACTACCTCTCCCTTTAGAAAAAAAGTGTGTTAATTTAGGACTACACAAAAACATTTATATATTAAAAGGATTTGTGGAACTTTACTCAAATTGTCTACTGCACTGGTCAAAAACAAACTTTAAAATCTACCTTGTAAGCTTACATTCACCTTTAGATGAAAAAACAGATAGCAAAGAATGAAAAAAAAGCATATTAAAAGATGTCCAAAATTATTATGACCACAATAATGAACAGCCATCTTATCAAAGTAGGTATAGTCAAAAGTGCATAATTTTCAACAACATGATGTAATACCTAGATACACATTTAATTGTGCAAGTATGCGGGCATTTCTATGACAAACACCTTGAGCCACACAACTCAAATTCTATTTTTCCTGCTTTGTTTGTGCTATACTGATATTTTAATTGCCTACTTGATATATTTTAGCTCATGGCCCTTATACTGCAAGTAGTACATCAACTAGCAATGATTCATATTATATGAAAATTAACTATGTACACTTATTATGCATTCTGTTTCCATTAGAATGTCTTTTGTATGTTAAATCACTCAATATGAGAAATGTCCAATGTATTCATGTTGAAAGAAATGCAAGGAAACTTTTAATTTAATAGTTTCAAACACTATGTTAAAATAGATCTAATTTTTTTTAATTTTTCTAAAGAAAAAAATTATTGAACTTTACTAATTTTTGTCTTATTTTTAATCCATTTTTACTCACTACATACATAGTCAAAGATTTCTAAGTATGTTTTAAATAAAAGCACATTAACAGGGCACCTGGATGGCTCAGTCTATAACCGTCTGCCTTCGGCTCAGGTCATCATCCCAGTGTCCTGGATGGAGCCCCCACATCGGGCTCCCTACTAAGCAGGCAGTCTGCTTCTCCCTCTCCAACTCCCCCTGCTTGTGTTCCCTCTCTCACTGTCCTCCTCTCTCTCTCAGTCAAATAAATAAATAAATAAATAATTGATTGATTGATTAAAAAATAAAATAAAATAAAAGCACATTAACAGAGAGCAATTGAGCATCTACTATAAGCAAATTACTGTAGTAAAAAGGACAGCAGAAATTCTAAACTTGGTTATTTCTCCGGTTTTTGCAATTTAACCATTAACAATTATATGTTAAACTGAATAAAATTTATAAATGTCACACATGAAAATTACTAGAAATATATGACTAAATATTTTTAAAACAAAAATACTTCTCTGAGTGCTTATAAAAAATCACCTTGGCCATTATATTTAGCCTTTCTGTAAATTGCTCTTTTTAAATTGATCTAAACTTTAAATTGCTCTTTTTTTTAAATTTTAAACTGCTCTTTTTAAATTGATCTAAATTGATCTAAATTTAAATTGTAAATTGATCTTTGCTTTAATAAGACTCTAAAACCAAAAACTGAAATGGTTTACCCTAACAAACCTTTCTTAAATCCTCCATTGATTTTTAGTAATGTAAGTAATAGAATTTAATGGTATCATTATTTTGGTTTTCAGTCTTTTGAAAATCACTTTTATTTAAATCATCATTTAAAAAAGCATTAATGAGCTTTTTATCAATATCAATTATCAATAATGAGCTTCTTATATTTTGAGAAGACCTTTAATTATGTTGCTTAATAAAAATATAAATTGCATAAAACCTATTCAACCAGAAATTCTTCTTTCTGAGCTAATGTGCATAAACAGATAGTTGTGGCTTTTTTCAAACTGTATAATGTATCATCCAATGTGAAATAAGTTTTCAAAAGACGTTTTATTAAGTAACATTAAACAAACCCAAGTCACTCTAAGGAATATTTCATTTATCAGAATTGTACTTCAGGTAGGCAAAGTGAGATCATTTACCTCATGAAAAATTTAGTTAACTCAGTTGATTCAAGAGGTATTCCAGTTTTGGCTTGAACCAAGATACCTACATCCTGAAGTAGACTCAGGAGATTTAGAGTTTTCAGTTTATCCTCTTTTTCCTTACAATAAAATAATGAAGTATATAGCACCCATTACTTTATAAAAAATGAAATTAAAGTTTAAAAATGCTTGTTTTTGTTCCCAAGCAAATAAATTGAACTGTCTTTATATTTTTAAGTCACCCTTTGCTCTTCATCATGATTACCTACCAACCAAAACTGAGATTGCTACATTATCTTTAATTCTTTTCAATTATTACTTGGTTTTATTTTTTATTGTGAGAATTTTTAAAAATACAAAAACAAGAAAATATTTCAATTAATGCATGAACGTTTCACCCCAAACACCTATGGCTCAGCTTTGAAAATTTTCAACAACTCTCCAACTTTGTTTCATCTATTCCCTCTTCCATACTTGTTGGTAAAGTAAATCTCATATAGCATATTGTTTAAACCACATGCCTCTCTCTAAAGTTTTCTTTAAAAAACAAAAATATCCAATACCCAACAAAATAAATAGTTCTGTAATAATTTAGTCATTTCCCAAATTTCTCTGATAAACATGAAATACATGTTTATAGTGTTTCAAGTTTCTCAGTAAGTGTGCCAACAAAAATGTCACACTGTACTTGCCTCTTTTAATCTACAATATCCCTCCCCTTTTAATCATGCCACTTACTTGCTTAGGGAACCAAACCATTATCCTGTAAAATTGCTCACATTCTATATTTGGCAGCTGGATTCCCTCTTTCCTTATTCCAATATTTCTTGTGAAATTCCAATTTAATCAAGAGAATTGAGCAGATTTAAGTACGTGTAGGCAGAAGTGGTGGTGCCGTGTACTTCTCTAGGCATTGCATTAAGAGGGAAAAATGTCTAGTTGTTACAATTTTAGCGATGTTAGTGATCAGTGGATTTAGGTATTGCCAGTCTAACCCAAAATTGCAAAGTTCTCCATCAACCACCTACCCTTACAGTCATGCCAGGGCACATAGAGACATCTTGTTATCCTTTCAATGGCTGCTTAATATACCACTGTACATTCAACAAATGCCCTGTTGAACATTTGAGTATTTCCAATATTTTGTTATTATAAATATTTTGTGATGAATAGGTATCTGGATACATTATTTTATATATTTCTAGTGTTTTAGGATTAAATTTCCAGAAGTTGGATAGTTGAATCTACAGATAATTGCATGAGGGGCGCCTGGGTGGCTCAGTTGGTTAAGCATCTGCCTTCAGTTCAGGTCATGATCCCAGGGTCCTGGGATCGAGACCCTCATCAGGCTCCCTGCTCAGCAGGGAGTCTGCTTCTCCCTCTCCCTCTGCCCATTCTCACTGTTTATTCATTCTCTCTCTCTCTAATAAATAAAATCTTAAAAAAAAAAGACGGCTATAGACTGAGCCATCCAGGTGTCCTGTTAATGTGCATGTAAATTTTGTTAAATATTGACAATTTCCCTCAAAAAGTATGTAAATCCTCACTATATCTAATTCTTCTAAGGTAAATACACATGAATGACAAAACTGTATAATGTATCTGTACAAAAATGAGAAAAAAATCTGCATTTTTAAGACTGTCAAATCAACTGCAGCAAGAATGTTTTAAAAAAATGATTGTCATGGGGTGCCTGGGTGGCTCAGTGGGTTGAAGCCTCTGCCATCGGCTAAGGTCATGATCTCAGGGTCCTGGGATCGAGCCCCGCATCGGGCTCTCTGCTCAGCAGGGAGTCTGCTCCCCCCTCTCTCTCTGCCTGCTTCTCTGCCTACTTGTGATCTCTCTCCTCTTTCTCTGTGTCAAAAAAATAAATAAAAAAATATTTTAAAAAAATGATTGTCATAAATTTGTATTTAACTAGAAAAAAATTTAAAGTAACTTCTTTAGATATTAGCCTATAATACAGAGTAATAAAATACAAACATTGTAAAATGTAAAATATAAACACTGGCTTCTTCTGACAATTTTTAATGTAATAGTATCTATAATATAAAAATACTGCATAAACAAAAAGATCATTATAAAATATTAGAACTGGAAATAACCTTAGAGATTACGTCTAATTCTTTTTTTTTAAGATTTTATTTCTTTATTAGAGATCACAAGTAGGCAGAGAGGCAGGCAGAGAGAGAGGGGGAAGCAGGCTCCCCGCTGAGCAGAGAGCCCAATATGGGGCTTGATCCCAAGACCCTGAGATCATGACCTGAGCAGAAGGCAGAGGCTTTAACCCACTGAGCCACCCAGGTGCCCCAGATTATGTCTAATTCTTAAAAGTTAAAAATATAGACACTAAAACCCAGCAGGCTGATTTTCTCAAATATATGCAGAAAGACCAGGATTTTAAAGCTTCTGTTTAATATTTTTTGAGAGAGAGGGGGGTAGAGGCAGAGAGAGAAGGAGTGAGAGAATCTAAAGCAGGCTCCAAACCCAGCATGGATCCTGATGTGCAGCTCGACCCCACAACCCTGAGATCATAACAAGAACCAAAATCAAGAGTCAGACACTTAACCAACTGAGACACCTAGGCACCCTAATATTATTTCTACTTCAATTTGAAAACGACTATGTTAAAGATGTTATAAGCAAAAAAAAGCAAAGAACAGCTTGTCTTTGTACCCAAATATCTAACTATGAATAAACAATTAATCCCTATAATCTACTTTAACAGGAGTAATTTTGGTATTTGAAGATACAACAATTTATGCTTTAATATAAATTTAAACTGTTATGAATATAATCGGCTCCCTTCTTAATTCCTTCAGTAAGAATTTATTTATCTAATACTATAACTATGTATTTATGTGTTTGTGAGTATGCGTTTATGTGTATGTCAGTTATTGGCAATTATTAATTTTGAAGTCAATCTTATTGCATCAACATAAACCTATGCAGCTATTATGGAAGCAGTTAAAATTCTGAAGAGTAAACCTTGATCTATAAAACCTCCATTTCGTTACATAAAATAAATACATAATGGTATTGTAATGTTTTTTTCTTCCCTCAAAAAGAGAAATATTAAATTTTCCTTATGTATTAAATTGTAGTTTCCTTCTTTGAAATGCCTTTATAGGATTTTTTTTTCCTATTTTATAATTGTCTTCCAACTGGATTTGTATTTCCATAATAGATTTTAAGATCACCAGAATCATGTGTCAATGGTACCTAGCATGTGCCTTGCAAATATGATATATAAACTGGAGATGGAAAAGACTGAATGCATCCTAAACAACATGAAGTTTATCAATGAATTGATAAATGATTAGGATCAGAGTTGTATGATCTCGTGCATCTATTTAACACTTACCTGAAGGATGAAGATTCTGTTCCTCTAAAAATTCTAGATCAAGCATTAGGTCATCTTCATCAAGTTCACAAGATCCCAAATTATTCAAAACATCCTTAAGAAAAAGTAAAGTCAATAGTTAGAAACCAAACCACTGAGAAATTGAGGAAATATTCACATACAGATGCCATGAAGTTTAACATTATCTGCCCAAAAAAAATTCCAAGAATTATTATAAAAATCTTAACTTCCACTAAAACTGCTAAAGATATAAAGGTTTTTCAAATGTAGAGAAGTCTGTGAACTGAAGCTTTATTTTTTTATATTTATCTTTAATACCTGTACATTCTTCTGACACATTTAATAAATTCTCAAATTCTATATACAATGCCAACTGTGAGATATTAATTTAGACCATACTTGGAACCAAAGATCCAGTTACCATTTCCCAATCATTTGCTTAAGATTAGGAAAGATGAACAGAAGAAATAAACATCAACCATATTAAAAATTAATTACTGACTTTCATAACGCCATAAATATCAGAGCTAGATTATGTTTTTTCCTTCCCCTCCTCTCCCTTCCCCTTCACTTCCCTTTCTTTAAGAGGGCAAACAGCAAAATAAACCAGAGGGGTATACTGAGAGTTCTGGAGGGGAAATAGTGATGTGCAAAGGTAGGAATTCTTGAGGGAGGAATAAGGATGTAATTTGTGTATTTTTGTATACAGATAGGTAGGTGATGACTATATTAAGAAAAAGCAGTAATTTAACATTTAGAGACTAGATTGAAATAACAAAAGTACATCTTTTGTACTTTTGTATAAATGTACGTGACGCTACATGTGGTAAATGAGACTACATCTTAGACCACTTTTCCTATTGATGTGAATTTTACCATAATTATTTATGTTTAAAGAACTAAATATTCATTTAAAAAGGCCCAGTGATATTATCAAATGGAAACTGAACACCTTAGTTCTAGGGACTGAAAGTAAGGACACTGGGGGGGAAAAGAAAGAAAATAAGGACACTGACTTTTAAATAAATTATTCTCACTGTAAAGAAAAAAAAGGAATTAAACATTATTAAAGTTTAGAATCATGTGGTATCTGTGAATAGAACACAAAGGTGAAAATATATCCAAATCTAGGGATTATCTCTACCAATGAAAGTTATAAGTAGTCATTATCTCATTGTATTATATTATATCTGTATTAATTACAAGGTAACTAATAAATTATAAAAAAGTCAACTGTTTACCGACAATTTTATGATATACTGTGGCAGGAATAGCCTACTGGGAATAAGTTGTGTATTTATCAAAAGATGTTATAAAATATAGGCAACAAAAAGATAAGCTGCCATCCTCAAAAATACAAAACAGAATATTAAATCAAGAAAAGAAGCATAATTCAAGTTGAACACAGAAAAGAGTTTAGAAAAGGGAAATTTGGTAAAGACACTATTGTTAGTGTTTATTAAGTGCTATCAAATTAGAGAATCTTAATCTGGAGGTCAAGAATACTTTGGTAAAAAAAATGTTTTATAGTGAAAATGTAATACTTTATTCAGCTTCAAATTAGTCTAAGTAATTTTAATCTCACTTTAATCTTATATTTAGAATTTCATTGACCAATATTATATTCTTGTTTTTATCCAAAATTCATTATGTTGAAGTCCTAACCCCCAGTACCTTAGAATGTGATGTTTCTGGAGAGAAGTCCTTTAAGGAAGAAATAATATTTAAATAAAGTTGCATGGGTAGGTCCCAATCCAATAAAACCAGTGTTCTTTTATGAAGAGGATACTAGGACACTGGCAGCAGGGACAGAGGGCCAATGTTGTGAGGACACAGCAAGCAGGCAGCCATTTGCAAGCCAAGGAGAGAAGATTCAGGAGAAATCAAACCTGCCTCCAGCATAATATTGGACTTCTAGCTTCCAGAACTATAAGAAAATAAATTTCTACTGCTTAAGCAACCCACTATGTGGCATTTTGTTATGGCAGCCCAGAAAACTAATACAGTCAACAACATTTAGAAAGCAGTGAAGGTTGGAACAAAGGATGAAAGGAAATAAATGAGTACCTGGAAGATAACTATCCCCTTTTTCTGTTATGCCCACTAAGGACATCTTTTTCATTGTAGGAGTCTATGGTTTTCTTTTTTTTTTTTTTTTTTTCTTGGATTCTGTGGTTTTCAACCCAGCTATTCCCTCTTCTATTTGAAACCACCTACCAGGTTCTTACATGAGCCAAACCCCCTATCATTGGTAGATGATCCAATAAGGGCATCTTAACCAAATTTGCTGATCACAACCCTTTTGCACAAATGAGACAAGTTTCTTTTTGGTGATAGATATTACAAGATGTAAAATAACATCATCACAGAGGCCTTGGATTTCATCATACAGTTAAGACCAGTCTAAGTCTACTTGAAAAATAAAGTGTCACAGTAGTAGGTCTTCTGATTCCTGGTTCTAACAATTCTAGAGGTCCAAAGGCATTCATGATCTTTTCAGGGTTGAATTTTGAATTTTTATGTTAATACATCCAACACATGCTTGAAAAAATAAATTTAAAAAAAATATTTATTTTTTAAGAAGGAAATATTTAAAAACCCTGCCACTGATATTCCTACATTTAAGAAAATAAAACCAAGAAACTGAACAAATTAAATTGGGAAAACTGACTGCACTGTTTCAATTTTATTCTCATTTTACAGGTGACCCTTGACATTTGGATTAGGATGGGTCCATTGACCATCAATCTAATTGAATTGCTCTTAAATCTATTAATTACAATTGTTTTGAAATCTTGCTTACAAAGCACTTTCCTGTTCGTGTAGTGGAGTCTTGCGATCTGGTAAAACCTCATAGTAAAAAGATGCAGCAACATATGTTACAAAAGAAAATAAATATGAACTCATAAATCTAAAATAGTATCTTCTCCAGGTCTCTCCTTAAAAGAGATCAATAGCAGTAACAGTACTTTTGGCCTCATTCAGCATGTATGGGCAATCCAGATACTTGCTGCACAACATTCATCACCACCACCAATAACAACAAAAAAATAGGGCTCCTTGGGGAAAGGGGAAAAAAACAAGGAAAAACAAAACAAAAAACAAAAACAATGATTCTGTGTCATCCATTTCTTGCCATAAAACAAGTTCATCTTAAAAAAAAAATAGTCAATACATTATATGTTAATAAAAATTTTAAAAAAAAGTCAGAGGCAGTTTGGAAAAGCTAAGGAAGCCTTGGGGTGCCTGGGTGGCTCAGTCCTTAAGCCTCTGCCTTCAGCTCAGGTCATGATCCCAGGGTCCTTGGATGAAGCCCCGCATCGGACTCCCTGCTCCGTAGGAAGCCTGCTTCTCCTTCTCCCCCTCACATTCCCCCTATTTATGCTCCCTCTCTCACTTTGTCTCTCTCTGTCAAATAAATAAATAAAATCTTAAAAAAAAAAAAAAAAAGGAAAGCTAAGGAAGCCTAAATGTCTTCTCCCTGGCTAATCTCTGACATATGAACATGAGAAAGAAAAATTATGACCAGATTAAACAGTTTGAGTGTGTTGAAGGCTAAGAGTTCATAATACTCAAATAGAAATGTTGACATAAAGGGTACAAAGACGTGCTCATACTGGATGTCATACGTAAGTGACGAATCACTAAATTCTACTATTGAAACTAATATTACTCTATGTTAACTGGAATTTAAACAAAAACTGGAAACCAAAAAATAAAGAGGTGCTCATACACAAAAAAAACACATAGAGGGTAAAATTTCTCTAACTTCTATTGTTTTCTAATAAATAGTTAATATAGAGATATTTTGTTTTTCTAACTCTGTGTATGTTTATAATATGATTACATGTATTTCTTTCCATTTGCGTAAGGAGAGACATGTAAACATCAAAGTAGCAGCATTAAAAGTAATTCTGTATCAGGAATAGAAAAAATTGATCGGCTCTGATGGGTTGCACATAATAACCAAGTGGAAAAGGAGTCCAGCAGTTAATTAACACTAATGATCATACCCTGTGTCTAACAGGGCACAACTATGTGTTTCAAACATTTGATAAATTAGTGGAATATCTAGGAAGTGGTAGCTAAGCAGAAATAGTCTCTCGTCTCCTAGAAGATAAAAAGGTAGATAGCTCTACATAATAAAGATGTAATAATGAAAGTGTATGAATTTTTAATAACGTTCATACACCAGACCTATATGTCATAGTAACAGGGAAACTGTTCCGTAACAAAAGCAATTTGCACTTAAAAAACAAATCATTTGTGAGGAAACACCAGTACTACAAAATTAAAAGCTAGTCTTGAACTTAAATAAATAAGTAACGGCATAAGGGCACATAATAAAATAAGATTTTAATTGTAAAATGAAAGTCCACCTGATGGCCAGTATCCTCAATTTGAATTATCTCTGAATGCTTAGCAAATTCCAATGACTTGACAAAAAATTTTCTAATTAAAAACCCAGAATGTGCAAGCTTAAGAGATGACTTTCCTTTTCTTTTAGTTCTAGCATGGTTACTAAATCTTAGGAAACCCTCAGAAAGCTTTGACATAGTCTCAGATATCTTTGAAATCCTAGGGAAATATGAAAATTTCCATGTTAGCAAAGTATAAGAAGAAAAAAGATAAAAAGAAACGTAAATTCCTAGTATCAGCATATTATTAATCAGTTTTAAGGTAAGCATATGATAGGCTTTAGGATTACTGTAATAAATATATATTTTTTTCTTTAAAAGTGGCTCAAGGGGGCGCCTGGGTCGCTCAGTGGGTTAAAGCCTCTGCCTTCAGGTCAGGTCCTGATCTCAGGGTCCTGGGATCAAGTCCTACATGGGGCTCTCTGCTCAGCAGGGAGCCTGCTTCTCTCTCTCTTTCTGCCTGCCTCTCTGCCTACTTGTGAACTCTCTCTCTGTCAAATTAATAAATAAAATCTTAAAAAAATAAAAATAAAAAAAATAAAAGTGGCTAAAGCATTTAAGATAAATTGTCATGTTAGATTTGGTATTTCAATAATACCTTAGGAAGAATTTGATTATATAAAATTTGAATCAATATTTAAAGGCCATGGAAAATTTAACTTAATCCATATTCTAATTTATGGGTAACTAACATTTCTGTGGATATTTTGAAAAGAGGTGGTTAATTGCATTGAAATACTAATTATTTACTAAATTCATAATATTAATAAATTGGATATTAAATCATGTACAATTACTACTAAGTATTCTCTAAGTAGACATTTAAAAATCAATCTATAACACTGATTACTCATGTAATCTCCCAAATGACTCAGACCTATTAAAAGTAAACTAAAAAGTTATTAATGTAGTAATTCAAAAATTAATCTTCTAAACCCTAGGGATATAACAATGAACCTAATAGAGCATGTTTTCTTCCTTCACAGACCTTACAGATAACTGTATTCTAGTAAAGAAATACCACTTTTTATAAATAAATTATTTTTAATAACTTTTTTTTTAAGAATTTATTTATTTATTTGACAGAGAGAGAGAGAGAGATCACAAGTAGGCAGAGAGGCAGGCAGAGAGACAGGGGGAAGCAGGCTCCCCGCTGAGCAGAGAGCCTGATGCGGGACTCGATTCCAGGACCCTGAGACCATGACCTGAGCCGAAGGCAGAGGCTTTAACCCATTGAGCCACCCAGGCACCCCATAAATAATTTTTTAAAATAAATCAATCGCCTGTGTTTGATTAGTGGGAAGCGATTCTCCAGAGCCTGGCTGCTAGTGGCTGAAATAATAAAATTGAATTTCTGAAACTACTAAGTTGAAAAAACAAGCTCTGATCACTCCATAAATATTTAACCATTCCATAAGACCCATTCTAAAATAACCCCTTAGCTTTGTTTCTTTATGCAGTTTCTTTGCAATGAAGGTAATAATTATGATCCTGTTAAAAATAAAGGAAGCTAAGACATGTCACCGTACACGGAAGCATTGTTTAAAAAAGAAAGAAGTCCATTAAAGGAGATTATTAAATTATTAAAATATTCTTTAATTGTGACATTATAAAGATGCTATTAATTGCATATTTATTCTGCTCTATTTTAGTCAAAGGATTATCAACATAGGCTTAACTTATCTAAAAGGCAACATATGGCATCCTGATCTAGACTTACATTGTTGTTTATGAAATATGGACTTGACATAGCAGAAATTCTCTGATCATTACTTTACTAAAAGTGAAGAAATGACTATTCAAATTAATAAGAAGTAGTCAATCTGGTCTACATTCTTCCTTTACTCATTCTGCATAATCAGGAGCTGCTAGTATATACTTATCATTCTCCAGTTTTCTAATCATAGGAATCTACACAGAATAACCCAAAATATTATTTTTTGAAATATTATTTTATTATCAGAAATGCATGATGTAGCTATTATAGAAGATCCTCAGTCAAACTTTCCTGTGTGATGCTAAAAATACATTCTGAGATTTGCCTTACAATTAATTATACTTGCCTCAACTTGGTAAACATGCTTAGGTCAACTAACTTGGCAAGCATCTTTGAATAATTCATATTGCCCCAAAAAGATAAATCACAAATTATAAAAAATGAGAAATGTAAGAGAGGCAAGGTATACACATCATCAAAAACAGGCATCAGGGGAACCTGGGTGGCTCAGTGGGTTAAAGCCTCTGCCTTCGGCTCAGGTCATGATCTCAGGGTCCTGGGATGGAGCCCCCCCCCCCCCACACCCCGCATCAGGCTCTCTGCTCAGCGGGGAGCCTGCTTCCTCCTCTATCTCTGCCTGCCTCTCTGCCTACTTGTAATCTCTCTCCTGTTTGTCAAATAAATAAATAAAATCTTTAAAAAAAAAAAGGTATCAGAATAGGCCAGATACATATAATTATTCATGAGTTGAGCACCTATACATGCAGTGGAGAAAAAAAGAAAATACACCAATACACGGATATATTTTTCAGTGATATGATTTCACTGCTATTTTTTGGAAAAAGAAATTAAGACAACAGTATTTTATAACCACTGCTCTGAGGATAGTTATTTGATTTTGATTTCCTGATTACATAAAGAGAGCATACTCAATTATTTTGATAGAATTACCTTCACCTTTCAACATGGCAGCTATGAAATATTTCCGAACACCCCTTGTTCTTTGCTAGGTACTGATTCATTATATGGATTTATGTAGCTCAAAATATATTTTTAATAAATATTTTCAGAAATATGTCTTAATTCTATCCCCTCTTATAAGACTTCCCACAAGTCCAAAAACATACATTTTGCAAATATGAATGGTGATCTTATGTTATTCATTAAAATAATATATTGTCATTATAAAAATGTACAAAGGAAAATATTCTATTTTAATTATCATGTGTCTCCCGTTGGTGGGAATGCAAGTGTCATTCAGCCACTCTGAATGACAATTTGGAGGTTCCTCAAGAAGTTGAAAATAGAGCTACTCTACAACCTAGCAATTGCACTACTGGTATTTATCCCAAAGATACAAATGTAGGGATCCAAAGGGACACCTGCACCCCAATGTTTATAGCAGCAATGTCCACAATAGCCAAACTATGGAAAGAGCCCAGTTCGTTTTCCCATCAACAGATAAATGGATAAAGAAAACGTGGTGTGTATGTGTATGTGTGTGTGTATATACATATACATATACATATACACACACACACATATTTATACATATATAAATACAATGGAATATTATGCCACCATCAAAAAATTGAAATCTTTCCATTTGCTATGATGTGGATGGAACTAGAGGGAATTATGTAAGAAATAGGTCAATCAGAGAAAGAGAATTATCATATGATCTCACTTATATGTAGAATTTAAGAAACAAAACAGAGGATTATAGGGGAAGGGAGGTTAAAATAAAACAAGATAAAACCAGAGGGGGAGACAAACTGTAAGAAACTCTGAATCATAGGAAAACAAACTGAAGATTGTTGGAGGGGAAGGGTGAAGGGATGGCGTAACTGGGTGGTCGTCATGAAGGAAGGCACATGATGTAACAAGCATGGAGTATTATATAAGACTGATGAATCACTGAACTCCACCTCTGAAACTAATAATACATAATATATGTTAATTAATTGAATTTAAATTTAAAAATTATGTTTCTCTTTGTATTTAAATATGAAATATACAGCAAAATGAGGTTCTTAAAGCTATGCCCAAAGTTGCTAATTTGTCCCTTTATACTAATAAAAGGTAAACAATTCTGTAAGTACTAAAATAACAAAACAAATATCATGGTATAATATTTCATATTTAAATACTTTTAAGGAAAGCTAACATTTATATGGATTCAACTAACCACAAATTTTATGGATCTTAAACAAATATTTGCATTCACACAAAATTTAATATTAAACTCTAAACATTTTAATTTTAATCTATGCAAGGAAATAGTTAATTTTTATTCAGTAACAAAAAAAGGAAACTAGGAAGTGTGACTATGTTACATAATTAGCAAACTTCACAAATAAAAATTAAAATGTAATAATTGCTGTTAGCTTAAAAATGCTTATTTTTGCAAAGAACAAACTGATGGTTGCCAAAGGAAAGGGGGTAGAGGGATGGCCAAAATGGGTGAAAGAGAGTGGGAGATACAGACTTCCAGTTATGGAATTGAATAAGTCACAGGAGTAAAAGGCACAGAATAGGAAATAAGGTCAATAAATGATACTGTAATAGCATTGTGTGGTGGGATAGTGGCTACACTTGTGAGAGCAGCATAATGTATAGAGAATTTGAATCACTATGTTGTACACCTGAAACTACTGTAACATTGTGTATCAACTATACTCAATTGAAAAATTAAAAATTTTAAAACTTTAAATGCTTATTTTTTTCTTAGCATCATTTAAAATAAGAAAAAATGGTATCAATCTATTTTCATGATCAAGTAGAACCAAACGTCACAGATGCCATCTCCTTGATTGTAAACCTGACTGAATCATTTTGTGCCATTGTCAATAAAGCAACACAAATAATCTTTATCAAATAGTCCTATCTTCAATGAAAGCAATGTTTGTTCAATAAAATACTACAGTTACACTATGTGTAACAGGCTAGAGATGAACATGGTAATGTGAAAAAGAATGATCTAACAACTAGAATATTTGAAATTCTGATATTTTAAAATACATATTATAGAGAGAGATCATTATTTCTAGCATTCATTCTTATTTGTGTACTAGGAGAGTTAAGAATTCCAAAGTCATGACATGTACTCTATCATCTCCAAGTTGGTGTCCTTGTCAACTTTTTGCCAAGAATCATAATAATTCTTCAATTTTCACTACATAGTTCTCTAAGATTATTCTTAGGAAAGTATCAATTTGTATATATTCCCTCATTATCTAACACACAAAAAGCTATCAATAGTATGTGTCTACAGAATAAATAACAATTATTGTCATTCAAAATCCTATAATATGCTCTCCATCCACCTCTCCAAAATTGTTTCCTACAAAATTATGACAACCAAACATATTCATTGGTTTCTGAAAATGCCATTTGCATTTCTTTCATTGCACTGGTATATCCCCTTGCCTCAAATGCCTAAAGAGCATATACAAGATAACATATTTATACTTTATTAAATCACAGGTACTTTTTTACAACACTACTTACAAGAGTGCTAAAAAATGTTTCTTGATAGGAATATTTAATGATAAGAAAGTTTAAAAACCTTTCTTTAAATTATATCCCTTTAGGTGCAATAAGTACTGGTTCTCATGAACCATAAGACCACCAACAGCACCCACACTAAGCAGAGTGCATTTGCAAAGGAAATCATATGGACTACTCATTGTACTTCTTGCTAGAGAAAAACATCTATGACTGCCTCATTCTTTGTGCTACCTCTGAGCAGAGAGTGCTTGTGCTCTCAGAATCTTTAGTGTTGTAACACTATAGTGCATGGAAAATAACGACTCCTTTACCTAATAATATCATACTTATCATATTGTAATAATATCTCAGTTAATTATCTGAAAATGAAGTGTCTTATTGCCAACTATTTTGATGAAGAATAATCGTGTCCTTTTTAGAACGCTATTTTTTAAAACCATTAGATGTTTTAAGGAAAATACATTATCCAGAAAAAGCATTCATGTATAATACAGAGGAGTTTAAGGACTCTTAATTACTAGGCCTACACTAGTTTAGTTGTCTTAGAATTTCTAAGGTGTGTATGTTTTTTTTAAGCTGTCATTTTAGCTTCACTGGAAATGCTTATTTTTCACCATTATTAGTGTATATAGTTCTGCAAATTGTATGATATTCCCATCACTCTACTATTCCAATATATGCTGAGTTAGAATTTCTCAAAGAAAACCTAACATGTAAGCTTGTCAAACCACTAGCCATGGAGCAAAATGAAGACACCCGTTCTAGTGAAAAATGGTTAATTTTCAGCATAGTTTTTTCTACAATTAAGCTTTAGGTTTTAATCTAGGTTTATCTTTATGTATCTATATAAGATACTACGAAGTTGGTAAATACTGATTCATAAACTAATAATTATCACAATTTTATTTATAAATAGGAATCAAATATATCCAGTGATACTTATTGTGTCAAACTTGTGTTAAGTAACACAGTACAGTGGGAAATGCAAAAGATTGTGTCAATAAACCTGATTTCAAACCCTGACCTAGCCACCAAAACAGCTCTGTGATCTGAAGCAAATCACAACCTCACTGATGGCCTGCCATGCAATGAATTATTACAATAGTTATTCTCTGTAATTCCATACAAATCTAAAGTGTTAAAGTCTACAAGACAACTATGAGCTTCTTTCCCATGTCCGTAGACTATGCAGAATTAGCCAAACTGCAAAGTCTGTGGGCACAGTCCCCAAAACTGCTCTTATTTCTAACAACAGAAAATTTGGAATGTTTCCCAAACATCCTCAAGTACAATAATTCACTGGAAAGACTCACAGAATTCACTAAAGGCTATCTTCACAGTTAGTATTTATTATACGGAAAGAGTACAGGTCAAAAATCAGCCAAAGGAAGAGGTGCATAGAGTCTGGGAGGATTCCAAATGCAAAGCTTCCCTTGTACCCATGAAGTATTACTCTCCCAGTATTGATATGTACAATACACAAGGAGTACTGCCAACAAGGGAAGCTCACATGAGCTTCAGTGTCCAGAATTTAATGGGACTTCATTACATAGGTGATTAATTGACTGAGTATATGGTTGAATTATCCTCCAGATTATCTAATTATCTAATGACCTGAGGTTTCTACCCTAAATCATATGATAAGTCTTTCTAGCATAGGCGCATAGGCAGTTTCACCCTAAATTGCCAGGTATATCCATCCCTATTTAAGATCCAATGTGGCCAACTCCCCACTCTAAACAAAGACAATACTATGAAGTATGATACAGGCTACCGCTTGCAAGCTAAGGGCAAAGGCCACATTTCTTTTTGGGTAAGGCTAAATTCTTCACTGCACATATGCAATGTTTCCATAGAACATGGCTAGAGATCTAATTTAGTCTTAAACTGTTAAGCTTAAAGACAAAAAGGAAACATGTCACATAATTTTTTTCTTAGTCAGATTCTAGAGCCATATCTGTAGGTGGAAAAGTATCATTGTGAGGGTTTTTTAAATCTATGTTTACTTTTTTAATATTAAATAAACTAGTAACTCACAAATATAATATATACTGAAATACTGTATATACTGTGTGAGTTAAAGATTTATTGGTTATTTTCTTTTACTTGTCCCCAAATTTTCCATTTTGGACTCATATTTCTTGTAATAAAAATTAATTTATTCCCTTATTCAACAAAATTTATTGAAGGCTTACCAAGTGTACTAAATCCTGTACAATAAGAGAGAAAATTTCCTAACCTAAATAATACACAAATATATAAGACAATTTCAGCTACTGATAAATGCTATTTTTAAAAAAGATTAATATAATATTCATTGGTTATAGGAGGCAGCTACCATACATGAGGTAGTCAGAGAAGGCCTTTCTAAAGGTGTCACTAGGGCTCAGTCATGAATAATAAGCCATATGAAAATTTAGAAGGAAAAGCATTCCCAACAGAAGAAACAATATATGCAAGTCATCTAAAGTGGGTGTGAGCTGGTATGGGAGGCAGAGAGAAGGCTAGAATGATTTGAGCTCAGAAGAGAGACACAGGGGAACACAACAGATTAGGAAGCAAGGCATTCAGGTTAATTTGGTAATATCTTTCAGGCAAGTAAGGAATTTAGACATCATTGGAGAGTAACACGCTTAAATATACATTTTAGGAAAATCATCCTGACTACTCTGCCAAGAATTCATTGTGAGACATTTTCTAATGGGTTTTAAAAGTCAAAAAGGCATGCATTGTTTTACAGATGAAAAGCCTGAGCATTAGAGGAATTAAATGACTTGCCAGAGACAATGACACTTACATTGCAGAACCAAGAGTTAAACATGCTTGACTGAAGAGTAAGTTTCTCCACTATGCTTCTCTTCAAGTGACATAACTGAGAGAGAGAGAGAGACAGACAGAGAGAGAGAGAGAGAGAGAGAGAGTGTGTGTGTGTGTGTGGTCTTGGTAGCTATAAAAGGAAATCCTCTCAAAATACCAAGAACTAATTGTTTGTTTGTATTTAAGATGTTTGGACATAAGTGAGCATTTATAATTTTGAAAAAGAGGTCTAGAATGGTTTCCTTGAAACTTCCCCAAACAGTTATGCTCCCTTATTTTTTTTTCTAAGTTCTATGGACTCTCAAACAGTTTAATCTCTTTGGGCCGCAATTCACTTTCCCTTAAAATGAGAACAAATCATCCCTGATAATCTACTTTCTCTATCTGTAATTCCTTTCCCATACAAATGATCCTTCACTGTGCTGTTTGAACATGTTAAAAAAAAAAAAAAAAACCTCTAACCTTTCAAATTTTGCTTGACATTTTATTTCTTTTTCACAGTTGTGAATTGAACCAAATGCCTTTTCTTTTACATTTCCACCAAGGTTGAATCAATGTTCCATTCACTTTATAAAGATTCCCTCATCTTCATGTGCTTAACATTAATTTCTGTTAGCTAAAAATCTAACTAATATTAGGATGGGGATTAAGGAGTGCACTTGTGATAAACAGCAGGTGTTATACAGAAGTACTGAATATATTAATCAGCTGAAACTAATATTACACTATATGTTATCTAACTGGAATTTAAATAAAAAACTTAAAAATTACTAACATTAATTTTTTCCATGTAAATTTTTTAAATTTTTTTAAATTTTTTTAAATTTAATTTTTTCCATGCTTATTATTCTTACTTATATCATTTTGAAAGTAAAGATGGTGTATTGTTCTCCCTTTGTAGCTTCTACAGCACTTAGCACATACATTAATAATTTAATTCAATTAATATCTATTCAGAACTTTCTAAATGTCAGGTACTGGGCAAATAACACACAGTCCTGAATTTTGAACTTGTTGACTACATCAGTTTAAGATATAAATTAGAGAATTATTTGACTTAATGAGAAATCCATAGTTATATAATATTTGTATTTCATTTGTTAAAAGGATCATTTTGGAACTAGTTGGGAAGCAAAATAATCCCATTAACTGAATTATTTTCATATTAATGTACTTTGTATTAAAGTACAAAGAAATACAACCTCACAAGCAGAAGCAGCACACCATAAGCAACTGCAGAGTATCTTTTTTTCCTCGTATAATTGGAACTTCCTATTTGAAAGACTGAATTTATATTGCTTTATGTAAAGGAAAAGGATTGTATTTCAATGACTAAAGTAAAAATAGTGTTACATCATCCAAGAGAGAGAACAAACATTTCACCAACATCAATGTATGATCATAACTAGTTTAGAGTGCTTTATCATCAGAGCAAAGTCTTAAGTCCTTAAATATCTATAGTGATCTATAAAGGTAGATAGTCCTACTTCCTATTGAAAGGATTAGTTTAAAACACACAATATTGACATATGCTCTATAATAAAAATATGTATACTCATAAAATAAACACTCATAAATATCAAATACATGTCAGTATTAGTTGCATCTAAAATGTAGAGGACAAGAAAATATCATTAGGGTGCAAATCAGAGTCATAGATGAGAGTCATACCAAAATAGAATTGGTTCATTTCTTTAGTTTGGCATGTTTGCTAACTTATTTATTTAATATTAAGATTTTCTTCCCTTTTTTTTTTTTTAAGAGGGAAGAGTGTTTTTTTTTTTAAGATTTTATTTATTTATTTGACAGAGAGAGAGAGAAAGAGAGAGATCACAAGTAGGCAGAGAGGCAGGCAGAGAGACAGGGGAAGCAGGCTCCTCGCTGAGCAGAGAGCCTGATGTGGGGCTCAATCCCAGGACCCTGAGATCATGACCTGAGCGGAAGGCAGAGGCTTTAACCCACTGAGCCACCCAGGTGCCCCTAATAAAAAAACTTTCAAATGAATTTATCGCTCTGCTTAGATCAATATAAAATTTAGATAAATATTTTATCTGAATCACTTGTAAAATTAAAGACAAAATTGGAATATTTAATCCTGTCCAACTATGACATCAGTTTTTACTACATTCAACTACTATTAAGGAATATAATGAAGAACTGCATAATTTATAGAAATCTAGTTCAATACTTAAAACCCATCAATGCAAACCAATCAATTCAACTTATTAATGTATAAATTAATGGAATTTATAGTATAACGACTGAGGACTTATAAATAATGAAGATTAAAGAAAAAATGTAGGTTTAGAGAAACATCAATTAAATTAACTTTATAAAATGTAATTATAGTCATTTTGCAATTTTTCTTTCATTCTTATAATTACAGATTTATTTTTATGATCATCACCCCAAAATACATTAAGCACATTTTCTTTCCCCTTTTCTTTTTTTGCTTCACAGAAACAGTATCATTACATTCGTGAAATAAAATAACTATTATTAATTCCCTGTACACCATGATATTCCTTGGGGTGAAAGTATTAAAAAGCAAACAAAAAACTTGATAGTTACATATTAATTTATTTGCATTATATATATAATACACACATATACATAAAGCCAAGTAAATATGAAATCAGCCTTTTGATTTTTATGAAGCTATTGTTTTTATCATTTTCCTCTAAAATGCACCATTGTTTCTAAAAAACTCAGACTTTTTTTTTTTTAAGATTTTATTTATTTGACAGAGAGAAACACAGTGAGAGAGGGAACACAAGCAGAGGGAATGGTAGCGGGAGAAGCAGGCCCCCTGCCGAGCAGAGAGCCCGATGCGGGGCTTGATCCCAGGACCCTGGGATCATGACCTGGGCCTACCTGGGCCGAAGGCAGACGCTTAACCACCGAGCCACCCAGGTGCCCCAAAAACTCGGGCTTTTCAAATGTGATTCATAAATTTGAAGAAAATCTTAAAGAATGAAGTAAAAAATATTTTTTATCTTAAAATGATAACCAAAAGTAATTCAGAACGTTAAAAGTCCTACCTGGTTGTTCTCTTCTGCCCTAATTATCCCCAATACTAATCACCACATGGGTGTAAAGTCGTGGCTGGATAAGACTGGTTTCCCAGATTTGCATTCCTGCTACAGCTACTCTGTCCTTATATAATAATCCTTGACCACAGGAGGCGTGTGTTTTTTCATTGTTAGTTCCTCTGCTCCTGCTGCATTTTTTAAGACTTTGGCCCTGGCTTGGCCAACAGTCCTGGCTGCCACCGGCATCCAACTGTCTAGGCTGGGCTAACCATCTTCCTTTGTGGTTTCACATCATTTAGGCTTACTACTGTTTTACCACTTTTTACTGCATCACAATTAGTTCTTGAATTAATTTCTTGTGCCTTCTGGACTTTAAACTTTTGGGGAGCATGGAGAGAAGGCACAATACCTCATACTTCTTGAATGAACTGGCTCTTTATTAGATACTTGTCCCTAAGAAGGTCACTCCATCATAAATGAAAGTCTACTTTTCACCTAGGAAATAGAAATTTTAAATGGTTGTCAACTAAAAACTTTAAAGATAGGGACAATGACAACTTCTCACATGGCTAGATCCAGGTAACAGAAACTTAGAATTAGGGGCACCTAATTTGATGTGGGGCACCTAATTCAATGGGGGGCACCTAAGGGCTTAGTTGGTTAAGCATCTGCCTTTGGTTCAGGTCATGATCCCAGGATCCTGGGATCAAGCCCCACATTGGGCTCCCTGCTCAGCAGGGAGTGTGCTTCTCCCTCTCCCTCTCCCTCTCCCTCTGCCTCTGCCTCTGTGTGTGTGTGTCTCTCTCTCTCGTGCACTCTCTCTAATAAATAAATAAATCGAAAAAAAGAAACTTAGAATTGGTTGAAATATTCTCAGAAAAGTATAAGAACACATTTCCAAAGCAATTATAAAAATAAAACAGTAGAATGAATTTGAATAATTATGAAAATCAAAGAATATAAATGTACTCTGAGAGGCAAGACAATTACAATTGAGATTAAATATCTCATCTCTACATATAATAAAGAGGCAAACATTCAAAAATTAATATAAATCTAGGTGAAGACACAATAAAGTAATAATATATCAAATGTCTTGAACATAAAGGTCACTACTGACTTAATAAAATTGTATGTAATGCAGTATTACTGTTTAAAATTTATTAAAATTAGTGCAAGATTTAATCTACACTTAATTTTTATAAAAAGAGAAGAATCCATTTTTATCATTTTCTCACTTCATTTTCATCATCCAGTCACCCCATGAAATATCATTTCTTTTTTGTTAACCACTTTCTGAGACGTTCAGAATGTTTATCACAAATACTGGTACTTTAATATAATTCTGAGAATATCTTTCTTAATCATGTGATATATACCCCAGTTTCCACAGAAAGTGCCATTTATTTCAAAGATTTCCATCACATCATCTTAACTCTATTATCATCAGTCCTCCTCATCATATCAAGCAAATGCCTCCTCTGATATACTATTACCCCCTTTCTTAATAGTCAAACCATTTTATCTACTTCATGACCACTAATCATGTGGGAGACAGTTCAGTCATTGATGCCCAAGAGACCTGATAAATTCCTCAGTGTGCTTCACATGGTTAACTCACATTGAGGAAAGATTCTTTCATAACTCCAGATTTTTAACTTTTTCTTATGGATGGACATTAACCTACATATTAGAACCCCTTGGAGTGATCTTAGAGCCATGTGACCAGGTTTTGACCATAAAATCATCTTGCATAAACCTTCATCATTATCTCTCCCTGCCCAGATAATCCAGAAATCCATACATTAAGATAACAATACAAAATGAAGAAAGCATCTGAGTCATAGCATGAAGGAGAGCTGCCCTGGTGAGTTGCCAGACCCACACTGGATTTTGTGTGAGCAAGGAACAAAACTGTGCTGTATTTAAGCAATTAAGAGTTTTCTTGGTTTACTTTTTTGGCACCATCTAGCCTAGTCTATCCTAACTAATAATTTTTCATTCTGTGTTTACTCTTACTTCATATGCTCCTTTTCTTTCTAATTTTGTCTTTAAATTCTGTGATTTCCTAATTATCCTCTAACATAGACTTTAAATAGTCCTGTGTTCCTATTTCTTTTTATCATTGGCATCACCAACTCTCATATTAGACATATATTTTGTGTACAAGTTCCTTAAGGGAATTTTATAATGTGTTTCAAATCTTATGGATTCAACTTTTTTTTAATTTGCACATTTTAAATGATGTCCATAAACACCACGACATGTGGCAAGAAATGAATTACTATATATTTAAGTTATATAATATATTACTCTTTCATGTAGAGAGACTTTAAGAATATAAATTCATTGGCATAAGAATTTATGTCTTAATTGCATTACAATCAAATGTGTTCTGCAAATTTATGATGTGCTGTTTTGGTAATAACAATAACTTAGACAACTATGTCTGAAAGCAGATCCAAATTTACCATAATAAAATATTAATTTGCCTTGCAATTCTAAGCTCTAGAATCAAGGTACATTATATTAAGCATATTCAGTATATGGCAGAGCTGAGAATTAAATGAGCTTACATCTTCAATGATGTTTTACCCAGACCCAGTCTTAACTTATATTTTCGAAAGCCACTTGGTATATAAAGAATTATCCCATATTGCAATTAGAATTATTTTAACCCACTCTGTCATCTGCCAAAAGTACACTGAATCGAGTGAAAGGGCACACATTTTTGTAAGTGAAACTCTAATTCTGACTGTGCAGCCTAGCTTTGGATCACTTCCTCTTAAAGACTTAATCTCTTTGTAAAATGGAAACAATCAGTCCTGCTTAAGTAGCTCACATTGGTTGTTAGGCTAAAGTTCTGAAAAACAATGGTACAATGTTGTGCAAATATTACTTATTAATTCTAGCTACCAAATCAAGTATGTGTTTTAGTTCTGCCAGACCTAAAATTAACTGGCCCATTCACAAACATGGTCTGTTGTTGGGCAGAGGTCAGCTCAGTACCCACAGACCTAGGATTTTCTAGAAACACGAAATTATTAAATTCTAAGTAATACCATAAACACCCGAACAGTGTTGCTCAATTAATGATAGACGTTTATTAAATACCTGCCAAATGAATGAATCAATTAATCAATGAATATATATATATAACATAATTTATTGATAGGGAAGAAATGAGAACTAAATGGCAAGAATTTAGAGGCGAAGCAAAAAATTGTGACAAAGACAAAAGATAATGATTTACTTCTATTATTTACTCTATTTCCATTTAAAAAATTTAGAGGCTTAGAGATTTAATTACAAATGTTTTCTATGTAAATTATCCATCCACAGTTAATTTCCCTAATTACTTTATTTTAAATCATATTTATTTAATCAATAAAAACACTCACCTCAGTTACTATCATCTCAAAGGAATTGTTACATTGAGTTCCACTGGTTTTCCTACACCTAAGTTGAACACGATATTCACAAAATGTTTAATGTAAGTTCTATCATTAAATTTTTAGCTTATTTCTTATGTATTTTCTAGTTATTTGGTTTAATTTCATCTCTCAGATGTTTTTTTTTTAACAAATTAACAGCTTTTGATGTGTTACTGGTATTTTCCTTGGAGACCATGGCTCTTTTTATATGTTGTTGATACAATCTATTTGTTATTAAAATGATTTAGGATTCTGTTATCCAGATTACATATAATTTATCTAGCACTTTCTCCTAATTATACCAGTGCTGTACAGTATTAACTGATAGTTTGGCACATGTTCAGATTTTGGATAGCAAAAGCATTTTATGGAGCTAAATTTCAGTAGTACAAGTGAGATTTTATTACCTAGCCATAAATGCGGTAGGATATAATCCCCTCTCTGAAAATTAGCTTCAACGACACATTAATATTATTTTATCACTTCAAATATAATATGTCTATGAAGAAGTGTGTATGAAGTGTCTATTTTGCCCTATCTGCAAGCTATCCTTTAGCCTACCACAATTTTGTTTGCTAAAAGAAGACACAGACTTTGGGTCAGAAACAAAGAACTTTATTATCCCCACCAATAACAATAGCTAGTGTCAGCATTTTGTATGTGTGTGATAACTTCCTAAGTACCAATTCCCACAAATCAACACAAAGAGGGCCATGTGAAATGTGTACATGCACTTGGTTATATTACAGAAGATGGACCTGGTTGGAGGCGTGCTGGTAATATGCAAATCTTTGATAATGGACCTAAACGTACCTGCCATTTGGTTTGGAATAAGGCACTGTATCTTCCAAGTCTGTCCACAATTAAACATTCTTGACAAATATTCCGGCATAAAGGCAGTGAGTGCTTACAGGAGGTACCAAAGTATGAGAGATGCACAGAGAATATTGTTTTTTTAACAATACACAAACCTTTCTAGAGCATCTTAACTTTTTAAGAATTTTCCCATCACTATAACACTCTCTTGGCTGTGCTGATTAATTTAAGTGGCAAAGGCTGGAATCCAGTCCATCCGGTTCATCCTATAGAGTATTTAATTAAGACTACTAACAACAAGACTCTGAACAACATGATGCTGACTTGAACTCAACCATGTCCCCCTGGGTCCCAGATCCATATGGCTAAACAAATCCTGTAAGTCATCAAGGGACTGTCTTTATAAAAATGAGTGGCTTTGGGGCACCTGAGTGGCTCAGTTGGTTAAAAGCCTCTACCTTCGGCTCAGGTCATGATCTCAGGGTCCTGGGATCGAGCCCCGCATCGGGCTCTCTGTTCAGCAGGGAACCTGCTTCCCCCTCTCTCTCTGCCTGCCTCTCTGCCTACTTGTGATCTCTCTCCTCTGTCAAATAAATAAAATATTAAAAAAAAAAAAAAATGAGTGGCTTTCTGTATTGACCTTGCCACTTACCCAAGACATTAACCCAGGTAAAGCCAGAAACATTGCACAGACTCAGCCTTGGCAGACCAAGAGAAAGTCTAGGGCAAATCTATTATCCATGATTACCCTCATCAGTGAGTTGAGGCTAACCTGAACGCCTTCAAGAGCCAAAGTCATATTGTTGATCACTGCAGTAAAGGCAGGGAGAAATATTGTACCATTTTTTTGAACTGGTGATTCCCACTGTAGGGATAACTGCACACAGAATGCACATTAATAATTAGTCACTTATTCCTCTGTGAAAACCCACCAGTACCACAGACAACCTAGTTCTGGAACGATCTCTAAAGTCATCTGATAGCTACATGATCTACTAGTAGTATTTCCTTAAATACTTGAGGGTCAATTATGACCACCCCAATAATGCATGTGTTTCAAGAAGGGAGACAAGTTAATTCCTGGCTACCATACAAATAATATAGTACCAGAGCCACACATGGTGCTCTAGGGAACATAAACATTTTTGTGTTTTTGTTTCTTTTTTATTTTTTTTATAATTTTTTCCCAAATACGTTTATTTTATTTTTTCAGTGTTACAAGATTATTGTTCATGCACCACACCCAGTGCTCCATGCAATATGTGCCCTCCTCAACATAAATGTTTTTAACAATTTTTACTCTTTCCCAAATGGGGAGCACAAATTGACAGTGCCTCCAACATGGCACTTTCTTTGGCTGACTTGGGCTTGACTCTTACAGCAGCAAATTTTCTAAAGAGTCCACATTAATCCGTATCACTTGCTGCCTCCCTGCCAAAATATCTCTTAAGTTCTCACCTGGTTTCATCATAAAGGCTAGGGAAATTACTCTGGGTAGCAGGAATGAGAGCAAGAATTTATCTAAAAATTTTTGAGTTAGTGTCTCCTTCTCCAGTGGGTCACCTTCATTAGCATTATAAATCCAATCCATGGCAGTATGAGCCTGAATACTAGTCAATACTTCATCAATAGTTTACCACGGGAGTCTATCTCAGAAATTTCACTGAGTCAAACTCCATATAGCCTCTAGAACCCACTAAAAAAATTACTCTGAGACCTTCTACTGTCATGTCTGCATTTATTTAAGGTTGGTAGACTGCAAGAAGGAATAGGCCATAAAACAACCAACTGTTGCCACTATTCTATAGTAAGTATTATATTCCCAGCGACTTCATTTCCCAAGTAAACTAGCCAGTATTGTTATGATTCGCCTAGTTTCTTTCTATAGCAGTCACAAATTCTCCTACCATCACCTTCAGTGTGTGTGTGCAAGATTCTGTAACTGTTTTCTCAAACTGTTCTCTCAAACTGTTTTTCTCAAACATTCAGAAGAATGTTTCTTCTGTAACATTCTGTAACTGTTTTCTCAATGGAATTCTGTCCATCCAGCAAAAATCTTGGTTCTAGTTGTTTTAGCTGGACAACCAGAATGACTAATAAATCCTCCTCCTCTCCCTATGAAGAGAAAGGCTTGCAACAACCCCTGCACAGTCAAGATCTCTTTACCCCTACTTCCTAGTACTCTATCTGCAACCACCATTTCAATACCTTCTTTTAAAAGGCAATGAAGAATCACTTATTGCCTGGTTGACCATATACTCTGATCAACAGGTTTGCTACCAATTCCTGCAGACTTTCCTCAAATCCTGTTAATCCACCTTTATCTGTCCTCTTTCCGAAATAGTATCTCTGTCAGCATCTTATCCTCATCACCAAAACTGTCAAAGACTATGAAAAGTCTAAGACTTTACCTTACTTAGAAGCTGAAAAATCCCCAGGCACAGTTTCATGGATGCTCACAGAAGCCATAAGACTCCTGGGTAAGAGACAAAGGACTTCATTACTCACAGCTACAGCCATGTCTGAGTATGAGCATTTTCTAATGCCATCTCTGAGCCTAAATTCCCACAGGGAAATGCAAAGGGAGACAGATGACATCTGTACATGTAGTGTGTTACATTAGAGGAGAGAAACTGTAAACTTAAAAACTCAAATATTTCACAATGGGTAGTAACCACACCTTCCCTTAGTTCCAAAGGGAGACACTGTCTCTCCTAAAGCCATTCTCTACACAAATATTCTTGAAAAGATAGTCTGTAACAAAGACGGTACTTTTGCTCACAAGACATGGAAAAATACTAGAGACCCACGGAGTATTATCTTCCATTAAAGTGCTAGAATGAATGTTCTCAATAAAACACACTTCATTTGGACTATTATTTCACATTTTTTTTTCCAATACAGACCTGATTACATTTCTTAAAGCCATTAATCACAAAATGACCTAATTAAAAAGAAAAATAGGGGTTATATTTCTGGTAGAATACTGTGGTAATCAATATCTTGGTTGATTATGCTTTCAAGGAACACATCTGTTTCCAATGTCATGACTTAAAATTTCACTGACTATGGACTTTATTCCAACCACAATGTACCATATGTAGTTCTCCAAATGTGCGCTACTCTCCAGGATTGTATTTTGTACATACTAATCCTGCTGCTTCCAATAATTCTGTCAACCAGGGTGATTTTTTTTTCTGGTCCTTCAAGCATCATTTCTAGAAAATCCTTCCTAATGACAGTGAGTTATCGGTCCTTATGCCTAAACATAACTCTATCATATAACTTATAACAATATCTGATAATGTTCACTATACACCACCCATAACACATACACACTACACAATGAGTACTGTTTGATCTGGTATACTACTTAAAAATCAGTGGATTCTCAACATATTATGTATTAAAGAAATAGATAGATGAATGAATAGTAATGGGTTTTAATAAAGATTGGGTCCTTACTATCTCATGTCTTGGCTAGTGTAATAGTTTGTTATCTCCTCTATTCTTTTACTTCGTTTTTGATGGATTTTTTTTCAAATTTATTTATATTGTTTCATTTACTTGTAATTGTGGTAAAATCCACATAGCATAAAATTGACCATCTTAACCATATTTAAGTGTTTAGTCCACCACTGTACATTCACATTGTTACACAGTCATCACCATCATCCATTTCTAAAACCCTTTTCATCTTGTAAAACCAAAACCCTGTTGCATTGAACAACTCCTCACTTACCCCTCTCCCTAGCCTATGTTCACAATAACACTATTCTCAAAAGCCAAAGTTAGAAACTACTCAGTGTCCACCCACAGATGAATGGATAAACAAAAAGTGGTGTGCATGTATATATATATATACATATGTATATATATATATACACATATGTATATGTATATATAGATATACAATGAAATATTATTCAGTCTTAAAAGTAAGGAAATTCTGACACATAAATGAACCTTGAAGACATTATGCCAAGTGAAATAAGCCAGTCACAAAAAACCAAATACTGTATGACGGCACTCATATGAGGTACTTAGGGGAGTCAAATTCATAGAGACAGGAAGTATTCTTCCATTTCTTTAGTGAGCTCTGCATACTATTATCAGATTAATGCATTTTAAACATCAGATTAATATTTTTTTATTTTTTAGATTGTCTTAAACATCAGATTCATCATATCACTTAATTCAAAAAAGTAATGTTTTAATAAAATGAAGAATTAGTTCTAAGATTATTAATAGAATATTCACAATGCTATAAAATATAATCTTGAAATACCTTTTTATTAATGACTTATTAAACACATCACAACATGCTCTATTATCACTTAGACATATCCCTTCTGTATCCTCACTCATATCATCCTTCTCACAAGATAGCTTTCTTCTCCCATTACCTACTATTTCATTGCTACTCAAATTTTAAACTTTTTCTTATTGCTCCATTCAAAGCAAGTTACACCATTTTCAAATTTTTATTGAACAAATTACATCGACTAGGATACAGAATTATGTGGTCATATTAAGCCTCAGGTTGTGAGTTTTTATTTTAGATTTAAGCATCCTTTTTCTCAGGAAGACTTTCAGCTCTCTGATGGCAGAAACTAGGTCCTCTAGTCCTTTGTATCCCAAGAAAACAAATGGCAATTAAAGAGGGCAGGTGTATTCAAAGAGTTCAAAAATGACTAATACTGTACAAGATGTCAGCTCTCAGAGACCCATATGTACGGGTTTGTATGTCAAAGCATTCTTAGATTGATTTCTGTAGTTTATTTTTGTATTTTGTTTTTTCAGATACATGCTTTAAGGTGAATAGTTCATTCATTAGTGTTCTAAATTAATTCGAGTCATGTTCATTTTTTTCCTAGGTCATCCACATTAGTTTACAGTAAATTAACAGGAACAATCATCTAAGGATGGTTTTTCACATGGTTCTCATCAAATTATTACCAGCAAAAAAATTCTTAGTATCATTTGACTTGTGATACAACCCTGATCCTAACACTGGTTTCAGTTTATAGTACTATTAACTTAACTTCATCTGTTCATCCATAATAAAAACAGGTTGAACTAGATGATCTTTAAGACCCCTTGCCAAAATCAATAAGACAGTAAACAACAAATGTTTGAGAGGATGTGGGGAAAGGGGAACCCTCTTACACTGTTGGTGTGAATGCAAGTCGGTGCAGCCACTTTGGAAAACAGTGTGGAGATTCCTCAAGGATTTAAAAATAGAGCTACCCTATGACTCAGTAATTGCACCATTGGGTATTTACCCCAAAGAAGCAATGCAGTACAAAGAAGGGCCACATGTATCCCAATGTTCATAGCAGCAATGGCCACAATCGACAAACTGTGGAAAGAACCAAGATGCCCTTCAACAGATGAATGGAGAAAGAAGATACGGTCCATATATACAACGGAATATTATGCCTCCATCAGAAAGGATGAATACCCAACTTTTGCATCAACATGGAGGGGACTGGAAGAGATTATGCGAGTGAAATAAGTCAAGCAGAGAGAGTCAATTATCTTATGGTCTCCCTTATGTGTGGAGCGTAAAGAAAAACATGGAGGGCATTGTGAGAAGGAAAGGAAGGGTGAATGGGGGGAAATCAGAGAGGGAGATGAACCATGAGAGACTGTGGACTCTGAGCAACAATCTGAGGGTTTTGGAGGGGAAGGGGTGGGGAGTTGGGTGAGCCTGGTGGTGGGTATTGAGGAGAGCACATATTGCATGGAGCACTGAGTGTGGTGCATGAACAATTAATCTTGTAATACTGAAAAAATAAAAGTATTTAGGGGGGAAAAAAAACCCTTATAGGGCACCCAGGTGGCTCAGTTGGCTAATGTCTGCCTTTCCCTCAGGCCAAGATCCCTGGGTTCTGGGGTCAAGCCCTGCCTCAGGCTCCTTGCTCAGTGGGGAGTCTGCTTCTCCCTCTCCCTCTGCTCCTCTCCCTCAACACCCCCACCCCTCTGATACTCTTTCTCTCTCTCTCTGAAATAAATAAATCTTTTTTAAAAAGACCTCTTGTAACTCCAAATCATAATAGAAAATAAGGACAATAGTATTTTTGCTGGTACACTGCTTTTACATGAATCGCTTTTATAAATATTTTCTTTGGGTAATTACAACTCATAATTTGTTATTAAAATGTATAAACTCCATTCATATTTTGAATAATGAAGTTATCTCACTGCTTAATGTTAAGTAAAATGTGTAAACATCATGTGTTGTGTTAAGGCATACCAATTATTTATACACTCTTATTTACATATTCAATTGTTGATATTAAGATAATGGAGAAATATAATATTTAAAGGGTTAATTACTGAAGGGCATATTATCTCTATACTTCACAATTTTTTATTAAAAAAGACCATATAGGGATTAATTTCTGGTAGAGTAATGGATTTCTTAGAGCAGGGGTGTTTTAAGGAGATTAATTGAATTCATTTGCTCCTACCATCTCCCCAAAATATACACAAGATAATCACATACCCTATAAAACTATATGCAGCTGTACCTTATATGATGCTAGAAAATCAGATTAAAATTAGACAGTTATTTATAGGCAAGTTCTGGGTTTATTTCCTGCAATAGCTTGTAGCTGCTAATTCATCAAGCTTTGTACCATAAGAAATGTAGCTTTATGAGCTGCATTAGAAAATCTAAGAACCACTAAAGGAAAATGTTAAACCATTTAAACTAATGTTAATTTTAAAAAACAAATCTGAATAATTCATGGTCAAAATTAAATATTCCACCTCCTGCAATTACACATGCTTCAAAGGGAAGAGAAATATATAATAAAAATAACAATAAAAAAAACCAGCAGGAGCTTTAAATTTGCAGAATTCTTTGCAACCATGATTAAAATGCTATGTGCATAAGGTAAAGCTTTTGAATGTCTTTCAAACAAGAAAAAAATCTGAAAAGCTTTTATCCTTTAAAAAGGATTGTTTAAAATGGGCTTTCTTAAAGGAACGGGTAATATGCTAGAAAATAAAATGCAAACTATGTGATTTTTATAAGTAAATTTCCCACAGAAGACATACAAAACATACTAAATTTTGAATAATGTTCAAATTTACTCTGAAAACTGAGAGATGTAGATGGCTAAAAGCATATGAATATGTGAATATATTTATTTTTAATTCAAGATCATTTTACCCTCTTTCTTGATGCTTTGGTTAAACAATGTGAAACAACTTACCATCGATAGTTAATTTTCCAGAAATAAATAAAAATCAACATACTTTTTTGGGCTCTGAGACCTGGCTTTAGAAGCTCTAAAAAGCTACCCTCTTATTCCCATAATCTTAATTTAAAAACATCCCCCCTCTATGTAGGAAGAGTGACATTTTCACAGAAACTACAGATGTGGACAGATCAACTTGAAGATGTGATGAAAGATGTAGGCACCTGCCGTGCCAGGCACAGGTGCCAAGACAACCCAGAGGTCCATGTGGCAGCAGATGTCTATGCCAGGTGACTCTAATAACCAACATGTCTCCTTGCATACTGTTTAAATTACTTTTTTTTTTTTTTGAAAAATAAATAAAAACTATACAAGAACACAAACATTTGTGCTTCTCTGATTAAGGTTTTATAAATAATTCTGTAAGGTAAAATTCCTAAAATTAAGTTAAAAAATTAACCAACAAAATTAAATGATGGCATTGTATTTCTTTCATTTGTATCAAATAAACTGGAAAAGGTCTTAGTGTACCAGATCATCCTCAAGTTTTTAAAACACTATGGTCATATTAAGTTTAAACAGACTGCTACAAAAATAAACACATAATTATGTGTTCCCAATATCTCAAAGAAGTAACAACTAAATATTTTTTAATTGTAATGAATTTACAAACACACACATACACATGTTTTTTTCTGTAACATAAGAGGTTAGTAACTACAGAGAGGAATCATAAAATACATTATTTGTCCAACCATTACTTTACTATAACCTTAATTTTAAATGGCTCTGCTCCCCCATGATCCCAGACTGAGTGCTTTCAAAGACACTCTGGAGTTGAGCCTTCACTGAAATCTCCATATTCTAAAACAACTCTTCTCTTAACTGAATAATAACAAATACACAAATTATTCAAATTTATCACCAAGGTATTAAGAGGAAAATTTATGGTTATGTAGTAAAATAATTCATCCTAACAAATTAAATTCATCTATCATGTATTTATAGTTTGAAAGTGGCAGCTTTGGAACAACGTTGAAGGCCAAGTAAGTGATAGCCAATGAGATATACATACTGTTCCTTAGATCAAAAAAAAAAAAAACCCTTCCTTAAGCACAAAGAGCCTGAAACTACAACATTAGAGATTCATTTTCCTATTACAGATAAGGGGAAAGCTAGGACTTTCAACATTATCAGTTTTCAGAAAGGCAAGGCTAAAAGAATGGAGACAGACTTTGTCAACTTTAGAGTTTTGTTTAAAACTGTTATTTTCTTTCTTTTTTCTTTTTTTTTTTGCCTACCTCTGTAAAAATAGTACTATCTCTTCTATGTAGGAAAATACTTTAGTAGCTTCTGGTTCACTGAAATATAATTCCTCGAGTCTTTTTTAAATTTTTATTATTTTCCAGGTTTATTGAGGTATAATTGAAAACAAAAACTGTACCTATTTAAGGTACACAACATGATGTTTTAATATGTTTACATTGTGCAATGACTACCATTCTCAACCTAATTAACATATCATCACCTCAAATAGCTACCTTTTGGTGTACATGACAAGAACACTTAAAATCTACTCTATTAGCAAATTTCAAATTTATAATAGAGTATTATTACCTATAATCACCTTCAAGTCTTTTAAATCTTTTTCCTGGAAAATTATGAAGGTTATTTTTTAATTCAATATTTAGGTGAAGGGATTAGAGAACATAGTTAAAACACTCAAATAGCAATGTTTAGCGCACTGGTACCTCAGTCTTCTTCCTTAAAATGATCATGTAATTAAGAAATGCACCTTAATATAATAAAAGACATATATAACAAGCCCACAGCTAACATTATACTCAACAATGAAAAGCTGAAAGCTTTTTACCTAAGATCATGAACAAAATAAGGGTGCCCATTTTCACCATTTCTGTTTAACAGTACTCAAAGTCCTAAGAATAATTAAGAAAAAGAAATTAAAATCATCAAAATTGGAAAACAAGTAAAATTTCCTCTGTTTGTTGAGACACGATCTTATACATAGAAAACCCCAACATTACTTAAAAACTTTTAAAATAAAAGAATTCAGTAAAATTGCAAGATATAAAATCAATATACAAAAATCAGTTGCATATCTATACATTAACAGCAAACTGTCTGAAAAATTAAAGAAAGAGGACAATCCCATTTACAATAGCATCAAGAACAAAAATGCTTAGGAATAAATTAAACCAAGTAGGTGAAAGATCTCTACACTGAAAACTATGAGTCATAATGAAAGAAACTGAAGAAGAAACAAATAAATGAAAAGATATGCTTATGAACTGGAAAAAATAATACTGTCAAAATACCCACACTAAACCAAAGTGATCTACAGATTCAATGCAACCTCTGTCAAAATTCCAATGACATTTTTCACAGAAATAGAAATCAATCCTAAAATTCAAAGAACAACAAAAGACCCTGAATAGCTAAAGCAATCTTCAGGAAGAAAAACAAAGTTGGAGGCATCACACTTACTGATTTCATATTATGTTACAAAGCTATAGGAATCAAAACATTATGGCATTGGCACAATGACATATATATATATCAAATTTTGATAATGTTTTTTAATTTTCTGACCCTTTAGAAATTTACATAATTCATACTGTTATTTTTGAAGTTTTATCAAATTTAGTATGTAATGACTTCAAATTATGAAAGATGAAAAAACAAATAGTATATTTATATCTCTTTCAGTTTCTCCCAACTCATAATTTTGAATTTGTTACTATTATTATTATCAGTATTATTGCTCTTCTTATTGTTACATTGCCCAGGCTTATCACATTTGCCCTCTGTTTCACTTTTTGATAAAATCCTGTCAATCCTATATGAAGAGATATGCTTTGCTTAAAAAAAGAGATTATCTATAAACACACACACACACACACACACCATATATATATTTAATGTAACTCATTCCCCTTTTTTAACAAAATCTTATTCATTCATATCCTGGTAGTCAGGATTTCATTTGTTTTTGGTTTCTCTTATAAGTGATTGTAGATGTCATCTTGACTGATCTTCTAACTGAACACTTTGACTGCCTCTAGTTGAGTGAAAACTTAGATGTATAAACTCTCAGATTACATTTGTTGTTCCTCAGAACTTTGTATCTATTAATTCATTATCTTACAGCATTACATATTCTTCTGTAGACATCTAAGGACAATTTCCCCTTTGAAAGGGATGTGAGCTTAATGTCTAAAAACTTAAAGAATCTTCTTTATTCCTGAATTTCAGAAATTTTACAGGCAATCTCTGCTAATCAGTTTCTATCAAATTTCCTGAGATACTGTGTAACCCTTTTAATCCATACTATTTGTCTTTTTTTAATTTCAGTAGTTTTCCTATTAGTAAGAAAATTAGTAAGAAAATACTTATTAGTAAGTATTTGAGGATTTACTTTCTGTTCATTTCTGTTAACTTTTTACTTCACAGACCCCATCATGTTTCTTTTAAATGTTGTTGTCCATTGAGTTTGTCCTTTCCAAGTATTTTAATGGCAGATATTTCCCTCTGTGTTCACTTGCATTATTTTCTGGAAGCTTCATCTCTGTCACCAAATGAGTTATCAGCCACAACTTCCATATTCATTCTTATGTTTAATAAATTAACCCTGCAAAGATATTGCTGTTTTGTTCTGGGTTTGTTTTTTGTTTGTTTTTTGCTAATTTTCTATTTTTAGCTCTATAAAAGCTATTTTTTTCCTGTTGACATACTATTTTATTTTTGATGCCTTATTTTAAAATTAATTTATCCACTTCATTTCTCTTCTAGTTCTTTCTTTCTTAAGCTTTTCTAAAAACAAAATATGATTAGCTAAAACTTAACAAGCACTGATGATCTTCCAGGCACTTCATAACATGTTTCATTTTCCTACAAAAATCTTAGAAGAAAATGTTATTATCATCCCCATATTATATATGAGAAAACTATAAAACAAAAATATTAAGTTATTTGTCTAAGATCCCACTGGAGTTGGCATTCAACCCCATCAGCCTGGCTTATGAGGCCTGGGTACTTATTCACTACTCTTAAATGCATTGTGCTGCTTGTGTGTAATTTTCTTCCATCTGTTACTATTACTGTTGCTGCTATTTTCCAGAATGAAATACTTAGCATATTTCCAGAATGTATTTTTGGAAGTTCATTTGTTTATTCCATTCTTTGTCTCTTTCCTTCCTCTTTTTGCTTTGGCAGTAGTAGATAATGGCCACTATCCTCATTTACTTTTTTATCACACTCTTTTTTTTAATGTTAACAATTATGTCAACATTATATAATTGTTACAATATAGTGTACATGAGTTTTCATTGGCTTTTCCTAATGACTGCCTGTGGTGCCCTAAGAGCTTCATTTTAAAGACAATTAATACAATTTTGTACGCTTATAGGTTAAGAAAATGTTTTGTTTTGATCTTGCTGACTTGTACATACCTTTTTCAAATGTGTAGTGAAAGAATTCTGTAATCTCTCTTCATTCAGTCATCTTAGCACAGAATATTCTTAGTTGTCTATATATGGTTTCTAAGAATATTCATTTTTTTTTGTTCAGTTAGTAAAATTTTTACATATACAATACGCAAAATAGCCTGGATCATGTAAATTTTTTTTCACACTGGGCAAAATAAAAACCTAACTAATTAAACCCTTACCTCAAATGCATTGTTTAAAATGCACAATAATAGATTCCAAGGTGATTAAAATACGGCATCTTTATCTTCAGTTGTATAAAGGAACCTGAGTACAAAGTAGCTTTTTTTTTTTAATTTGGAAATAGAATTCAATTTTATAAAAGAAATGGCCAATGACGTATAACAATAACACTGTGAGCACAATGGCATGATAGATATACTATTGCCGTCATTTTAAATTTTACAGTCACCATGACTATGAATATTGAACAGCTTTACTGGTAACCAAAGTTTAAATCATTCTTTAATTATGCCTTTTACAGAAAAATTGGGCTTTGTGATTTTTCACTTTGAAATTTAATTTTTAGCCAAGACTACTAAAGAAAAAAATAAAAGTTCTGTAGTATGCAAGAAACTATTATCTACATAGTGTCAATTTCATAATAATATGCTAAAAAGAGGACTAATGTAAAGATAATCTCACGGGTGTAATTGATGATATCAAGGCCCTTGTACATGGCAGGCAAGTGTTAACTTATCAATTATGATTACCTAGCAGGAATATTTAAATATGTATTTAAACAATTAATAATAATCAGATTTTTAAAACTATGATCCTTAAGTCTGTACATTCATGTCTAACTCAAGTAGAAAGTGAAAGATAAATGAAAGAAAAATAGTAAGAAATGTATATATATATGCACATATATACACATATACATACATACATACATATGTAAGATGCGCGCGCGTACACACACACACACACACACTCATACATATATTCCTTTGCTTAGAATCAGGCTACTGGCCTCATCTGTGATCTGTAGCCTTAAGGTTATCTGTGGTGAGTAGAAGTCCTCAGAGAAGTCTTTCCTGTCTTGCCCATCTAATACATTTCAGATGTACCCACAGCAAACTAAACTAAACAAGAGGGAAAAACGATCTATCTGTCGATAGTGTTTATTTGACAGTGTATATTCTAATTATGTTTAATCGTGTTCCAACTTCACGCTCATTTTAACACCAACCTTTTCTTATTTTTCTTGTTTTATCTTTTCACTTTTCTCTCTTCTTCCTCTAGTCTGCTTTCTGATTTCCCCTTCCAAAACCTATTTTAACACTCGTGTGATTTTATGCTGTATTTCCCATGAAAATGAAGAGAAAGAGAACTCATGAGCAAAATTTGTATGCATATTTCTCTGTATATTTGTAAATACTTTAATCTTTTCCTTTATATTTTTTACTTTTTAGTTTTATATTTTCAAATTTTCATTTTGACCTTTAAAAAAGATTTTTTTTTCCTCAGTGTGAATTCCAAGTTGGTGACCTTCTCCTTTTTAGCCGTTAACTGTAATTTATTTTGTTTAATATTTACATCCTCACACCAACTTCTTTCTATACAACAACCAATCTGGTAGACACAAAATTTTAATACCTACCATACCATGAAGTAGGGCTTATTTGATAGGAATAAAAAAAGTGCAATTTAAATAGAATAGCTGGTTATTTTTAAACACAAAATTCTGCTTAAATATAAAACTATTTTAATGATCTTTACTATATAATCCCTGTATAAAGTTGGAGCCAATTTTTGGTAAAAACTTGCCTTTACATTTTACTCCATTGCATGTATTTTCACCAAGAAGTCATATATCAAGTTTGCTAAACTGCAATTTTCTTCTGTCTTCTAATACCAGAACACCACCTATTTTAGTGGTTCTCAATCTTTCATTTCATCTCCCAATTCATACCATCTCCAAATCTCTCACTAAAGATAGTAAGCTTAATCCTTAGTTATAAAGAGGACTGGGGTTTATGTGAAAAATGTGAATAGAAGGAGATACAGGATAACCGGAATTTAGAAGAAAGACACAGATAATTTCAAAAGGCTTACATTTGCTACTCTCCATAACCCCCTTCTATCCCCAGGAATCAATTTGTTGTCTTATTAAAAGGTAAAAATCACTGCGCCTGGGTAGCTCAGAAGGTTAAGCGTCTGCCTTCAGCTCAGGTCTAATCCCAGGGTCCTGGGATCAAGCCCAGTGTCCCTTCCGCTCAACAAGGAGTGGGCTTCTCCCTCTCCCTCTGCCACTTCCCCATGCTTGCACACTCTCACTCGCTCTCTCACACTCTCTCAAATAAATAAAAATCTAAAATTGCTAGGGCAAATCTACAAACCCACAGATTAACAAAATTAAATTACACAACTTAGAAGGCATTCCCCATACACATTGGGAAAGGCACATTGTATTTATTGCAAAGGAAGAGAGGTGGTTCATTGCAATCAGACTAGAGCCCATAGAGTGATACTCTCTGCTTTATGCAAGCCCCAGGCAAGCCAGAGATGAGTTGATGGAGGACCAAAAACAAAAAGGGATGCCTGTGGCTGTGATAACCTCCTTACAGAGTCAAGGCAGGAAAGCCTGTAACTGGAACTCTTCTAACTAACGTGGTCCTATTCTAATACTCTGAAGAAGAGATTTTATTTAAAAACTAGAGGGTAATATGTGATCATTTTCAATAACTGAGAGCCTTTGGTCTCTCCAAATCAAGCAATTCATGTACCGATTGTTGCTTGGAAACTGTTTTTATCATCATTTTCACATTTTTGGTGATACCTGAAAAACACTAAATGTTTTCTTAAACTGTGGATATAATTTTAACTGGATAAGTTTATGTTAAACACCTTTTATGTGCCATTTTGGCATTCTGAGTTGTTTTTCATTCACCCAATTCCCCCAACCTCTGTCAAGAACTGTAAAAGATCTGAGACTACTATATGCACTGGTATTATCTGGCCAAAATTCAGTTTCATTAATGCTGACATAAGACACAAAATGCCTATATCAGAAACAAGAGACTTTATTACTCACAGCAATACTAGCAACCATAGTGTCAGTATCTGCACATGTTCTGTGAGCACTAACTCTCAGAGGGCATCACCAACACAACCAGATGATAATTATGCATGCAATGGGGTATAGCAGCAGAAAGAAACACTGAGTTTAGAGAACCTAAATCTTTTAAAGAAGTCAGCTTGCCTAAATTTTGCCCCAGAGGGAGACATTATTATGGTGGAGAGTAAAAAAATCTGTTTTGTTCAGGAGAGATATGTTAAATATAATCTTTCAAAACAAACTGTTCACTATACAAATATCTTTGAAAAGGCTCTGAAATCAAAGGCAGATGAGCGATCCACGGAGAAGTGTCTCTCAGCATCCTCTGGGCTTATCATGATACTGATTAAGAATTTACTCTAAATTTATCATGAGACATAAACTATCTTTCCCTATTTGGCGGTAATCCAAAGTTCCAAATCCAAAGAGAAAGAACCAAAGAGGCAAATAGAAGGAAAAGGTATAAATTTATTTAAGATAGTTACTAAAGAGCAAATAGAAAAAGAGAGGGAGAGACGAAGCACAAGGATATTATGGAGAATAACAGAACCCAACCCGATCACTGTTTTGTTTTGTTTTTTTTTTTTAAGATTTTACTTATTTATTTGACAGAGAGAGACACGAGTTAGAGAGGGAACACGAGCAGGGGGAGTGGGAGAGGGAGAAGCAGGTTCCCCTTTGAGCCTGGGATCAAAGGGTTCCCAGGACCCTGGGATCATGACCTGAGCAGAAGGCAGACGCTTAAGGACTGAGCCACCCAGGCGCCCCATCACTCACTATTATTGTTAATAATCACAGAGTATTACACATACTGCCTGCTGTGGCCTGAAGTACTATTAGAAGTTTTAACAATTACTATCTCATTTAATTCATACAAGTATATGCACACTTTTTTCACATACACATATATATCAGTTCTGCATTGTGGATGAAGAAACTGTGGGTACATCACACAACTGCAAAACCAGAATTTAATACCAAAAATTTAATACTTTATATTTTAACTAATATTATAAAATAGTTCTCTACTATTATAGAAAACAGTGGATATATTTGTAGAGTGCCTGTCTTTGAAAATGAAAGATTTTCATGTTTTAGAAAACTTCATTTAGGAAAACTTCATTTGATTCATTTTGAGAAACTGAGATTCCAAATGTGTTGCAATAAAGTCATCTATATGTTCCTAAAAGACATCATCTGCATAAAATGAAGTATGGATATACCAACATGTAAAAGTTATGTAAATTAATATAGTAGAAATCATTCTATTTTGTTTCTCTTGATTATGGTCTCAGAGTAAATGAAAATATTATGATGAAAGTAGAGCACTGTAAACAAACTTAATCAACTCTTAATGTTGAGTACAGCATTGAAAATGCACATAATTTATATCTGAATGAACACACTCTTGCCTGAGCGGCAATCCACATGCACTAAGCTGACCATTATTAGGTAGGTAAGTGGATACTGACAGAAACAGGGTCTGGAAGAGCTCCTTTCTGCTGAATGAACTCATGGACTACATCAGTCAAAAAACCAAAAAAGAATGATGTATATTTCTAAGATCCCCGCTTTACAAAACAAACACATCCTGCATATGTGGGTGGCTTTTTATTTATGCAGATTATTGATTACACAATTTGCTACCACAAGACCGTAGCTGAAGGCTAATCTTATCCTACAACCCATCATATTTCCCTTTCTCAGTGTTGCGTGCTCAATAAACTACTGGTTCTAGCAAATAAATACATACATTCTGCATAATTTAATGATGCTTTTCAAAAGTACATGGTGATAACTAATTTTACAGTAGCTTATAAATTTTAAAGATTTCAGACATTATACTTTTATTCAAAATTGCTTTATTAGCATTACTCCCTCTTTTGAGCACTGTAAACTAATGACTTCTTACACCATTTCCTCGCCACAGATGGTCTTTTCTTTCTGTTATTCCTCTTGAAATCTTACTCACTATTCAAGGCTAAATTAAAATATAATCTCTTCCATTAATCATTTTCAGCAGTATTCAGGCACTCTATCTCTCCTCTCAATTCATAATATATCTTGCCTTATGATGCTCATTTGGCAACTGAATACATGATGTCATATGACACCAAACTACTGTCATCACATTTTATTTAACTTTCTTTTCATGAATTTTAGAGAATATACCCCCCAACTATTTTTTGAGTATCTTTTGGATGAAGTGATCATTTATAATTCCTGGCGAGTGCTATGATGATCTAATTGCCTTATAAAGTAATCAATAAATATTTGTTATCATTTTTTATTAATCACACATAACCTGCATCTCAACCAAAAAAGAATACGATAATGCCTCTTTCACCAGTTTTCAATTCATTACCTGAAATTATAGACATTTTACTAAAATTTTATTTTTGCTGTTATAAAAATCACTCATTTTTCTTCTAAAATAAATTTCTGCATAAAATATCCTATACTTTAATAAAATAATTCATGTAATATAAATATAATGAAATAGGCAATAAAAATCAATATAAAATATCAATTTTATCTTTTTTTATGCTCGAATTTGAGATATATTTTTAAATGCCGTAGTGCACAAGTAATTCTCAAGTATGGGACACTGTTAATTCTATTCAAATTATTTTTAGAAAAGAAAAAAATAACTAGCATTTATTGAAAACTATTTGGTACCAGTTACTGTTATGTAAGAACTTTCCATGTATCTAGTAACACCAATAATTTCAAACTTCAGGGGATAAAATATGGTTAAATAATCTGCCAAAGTCATACAGCTAGTTAGTGGTGGTAGAGGGGGCCCCCAACTCAAACAGAAATACTTTGAGTACACAGAATATGTACTTTCATTTTTTTATTCTAAAGTACTAAAACCCAGGTTGAGGTAATATAAATGTATACTGGATAAAAATAAAATAGGAAAAAATTACCATATGCAGGTGACCATTTCACATATTTATTATTTATCCTGATTTTCAAAACATCTGTTGTTAGGGCATCTGGGTGGCTCAATGGGTTAAAGCCTCTGCGTTCTGCTCAGGTCATGATCTCAGGGTCCTGGGATGGAGCCCCACATCAGGCTCTCTGCTCAGCAGGGAGCCTGCTTCCTCCTCTTTCTCTGCCTGCCTCTGCCTACTTGTGATCTCTCTCTGTCAAATAAATAAATAAAATCTTTTTTAAAAAATCTGTTGTCAAAATGTTCTCATTTTACAAAAAAAAAAAAAATGTGTTTTTTTCTTATAATTAAGGTCCACCTAAGAACTGAGGTATCATACCAAGGTTCTGTAGATTAGGTTTTAAAATCAGAAGATTTCCAAGGACTCCATATTTTTTTTTTTTTTTTTTTTTTTGGAATCACCTTATAGAAGGTTGCTTTAATTGTTGGGATAATACTTTTTTAATGGTAAAAGATGGGGTAATTTTTTCTATCTCTGATTATTTTTTTCTACTTCAGATAAGCATCATTATTCAGGACTTACTTTCAATAATTTTTTTAGAAGTTGGGAAGCAGGACCTACCATTTTACTATTTATTGCTGTTGAAGGAGCTGACCTGGTAGCTTTCATTGGCCTGCTAAATCATTATCACTAAGACAAGAGCAGAAACATCTTATCCTGCCATTCGTGGTCAGTTCTTTTGGTGAAACATGCCATGATTCTCAAATGTTAAGCTTGTTAGTTGACCTTTTGAAAGAGCAGAGCAAGGCTAACTCCATTTTGTGCTATACCCGCCATCTTTTGTATAACCTCTACATGACCTGCTTCTGAGAAAGGTCACAGAATGTCAGAACATTGCCTAGCTGCCCTTGAGCTAGTTTGAGTTAGCCTATAGGAAGGCAGAACCCCTAACCGCCACAGGATGTACACCCTGCCTTTTGCCGGCCAAACTTGCGACCAGAGTAATAGGCTAGTTCAAACAGTTACCATACCCGCCAAACTTGCGCGCCAATTCAGACCAGAGTAACAGGCTAGTTCAAAAGGTTACTATAGGGTAAATTGTAATTCAATTGGCCACCTGCGTGTGGACCGACATGACTACGCAACTTTCTGTGTGGCCACTGGCCCCTATAAAACTGTTACGCCCTTTAACCTAGGCATCCAAGTCCGGACCCCGCTGTGTCGGATATACTTGGGCCCAAGCTCAAGCTTGCAAATAAACCCTTGTGCGTTTGCGTCGGTATTGGCTCCTTGGTGGTCTCTCCAATTTGAAATCTGGGCACAACACTTTTCACCAATAAACATACGTTTTTGTTTTGTTTTTTAATTCATCACTTGTTATCTTTTTCTACAAGTGAAAATACTATTAAGAATGATGAACACTGACAATCTTTCAGAGCCATGGATTTTAATTCCTGGAAAAACTCAGTTTCCTCCTTTCTCAGGAGTACATCTCTGACATGCAATAGTTTTACTGTGTTCAGTTTGGTTCCTCTACAGAACATTTCTGAATTGTAACCACTTAGGTATTAGCAGAAAGTAAGTCTCTCATAATTTATGTTTTAATGGAAAGGTTACTTTACACTATTACACAGGAAACCAAATATAAAAATCCCCTAGGATTGTGACTTTACCAAGTGTAATACTGCCACCAAGTGGACCACAGTAAGATTAACTGTACAGAATACCGAAGCCAAATTCCTTCAGCAGGTGCCCTATAACTGATATTGAGAACTATAATAAGAATACATAAAATAATTTAAAAAAAAAAATCTCAGGTGATTGTTATATTTTACATATTTTTAATATAGCACTGAAATTCTGCAAATGAATGAAGTCTGGATGATAAAAAGAAAAAAATTAATCCTCCAGTCATTCACTATTGATTTAAAGAGGGTAGACCTCACCATTTTTATTAGACTCTCACAAAGTAGTTTTATACTTGAATACTTTATACCTGATACTTGGATCTTCCACATCGAGCTGATTAATCAGAATGTATTCTGTAGGTCTATTTCTGTATGAACTTATTTAAACAAGCTCACTTTATTTCTGCCTTAAATTCCCTGAATTTTCAAACCCTTGTAATATAGAAAAGCTCTGAAAGTTACAGTGAAAATATTATAGATTTCTTTTTTGGTCTGGCATATTAGATACTACTTAATTTCTCTTCTAAAACAGTATCAGGGGCGCCTGGGTGGCTCAGTGGGTTAAAGCCTCTGCCTTCGGCTCAGGTCATGATCTTAGGGTCCTGGGATCAAGCCCTGCATCGGGCTCTCTGCTCAGCAGGGAGCCTGCTTCCCCCTCTCTCTGCCTGCCTCTCTGCCTACTTGTAATCTCTCTCTCTGTAAAATAAATAAAAATAGAATCTTCAAAAAAAAATAAAACAGTATCATAAATTTTTAAAGAAATTAAAAAAACAGATTAAATGCATGGGTTTATATGGTATCCATACTGTATAAATGGATGCATTGATAATATTTAAATCCAAGAAAAACAAAGATAATAGCTAAAATTTGTTTTCTCCCTATGAGTTTTAAATTATCTCATTCAATCCTCATTTCAGGTCCATGAGGTTGGTATAATGTGCTCATTTTGTAGATTAAGAAACTGAAGCTTCGACATTTTAAGTTGGATTTTCCAAAGTCACAGAGTTAATAAATCTTTTACTTCAGCGGAAACATGCCCTCTCTAGGTCTACTGTGCAGGCCTTTGCCTGTGTTTTGGGGTAGTACCAGGGACAGTTTCATTTTCTGAGCCTTTTCAGTGTTATTGGGTCTTCTTGGTTTATTTGGTGCTGCTAATCTTTGCAATTGGTGCCTGAGAAGGAAAAAAAAAAATGTTTCCCAGGTCCAGTCACTGGGCGCCTCTTGGTGATGACAGGTTTCAGGCCACCAGGCGTGAAGAGGATTCCTTGGCCAAACACTTGTAGCAGAACTTCCTGACTGTTGAGGGCAGAAAACACTTCCCAGAATCCCTGATACAGGTGATACAGGTGCCTCAGGTGTCCATGACGTGTCTGAGGCGGGGCAAGAGGTCTCAGGCCCATGGTGTCTCTTTTGCAAGTGACATCTGCTGCTGGGAGAAGGAAGTCTCGAGTCTGAAGGGGCAGGAGGCTTCTAGAGTTGGGCTCTTGAGGTGGTGCAGTCCTTCTGAGAAGTGCCAGCTGGTTGCCCTGTACACATCTATTGGAGAAGAAAGTCTCTAGTGCTGTGGAGAAGAGTGCTTCCCCTGCAGTGGTGCAGACGAGCCACGTGTTTTCACAGGGACTCTGTTTGATCCAAAGGAGACATGCACCTGCCAGGGTTGCTTTCTATTGCTGGCCTGGGGTCAAAGAAATTCAGGTCCGGATCACAACTTTCTGTTGGGTGAGGGGATGTAAGATGCCATCCTCTACGCTGTCTCTCTAGTTCTGGAATCTCAAATCAATTTTCTTTCTCCTTTTCATCTTTCAGAATTTTCCTTTGGTTGCCAGTGTTTATATCTGATTTCCAGTGTTTATAATTGTACTTAGCAGGGAGGAGTAGAGAGAAATAGGCCCATGTCGTCTTGTCCAAAATGACCATCTCTCTGAATGACTTTTAATATTCAAACCTAACAATGTAGTTCTTTTTCAAAAGTCTTCAGAATTTAAACTTAATCTCTTTAGCAGGGGATACAACAGTATGTGTGGTCTCATAATTTTTAATCCTCAGTTCTCACCACATTTCTGTATGCGTGGATCAGTCCAACTAGGTACTGTGCTTTGTGAAATCTCAGATTCGTGCCAGTTCCATTCCTCATTTCCTTTAAGTTATCTTCCAGCTTTAAGGAGAGCTTCACTGTCCACTCCTCAGTGAAGTATCTCCTGACTTCCCCTAACTAAATCAGGCACCCAATTCTATGTCCCTGCTCTTTACTTTCTCAACACCCTCCCTGGTATCACCTACCAGGATATCTGATGACAGTTAATATTTCCTCAGTTCCTAGAATAGATCTGCATATTGTAGACTATCAGTAACTGTTAAACAATCACAGATGGTGTTAGTTAAGCATCAAAAATGGCTCTGCAGGAATGGTAAGCTGAACAGAAATTTAATATTATTAAAGAAATGCATAGATGTTCAAAATTGCATACTTTACTAAGTATCTTACCAATACTGCTTTCCTTAATTCTCAAGGTATATGTTATTACCTCTTTACAGATGAAAAAAGTGATTCGATGGTCCTTTTCCTAGTTCATGCTGACTACTATTATCACCTTATTATTTAATTAAAAACTAGATTTAGAAATATAAGTCACCTCTTACTAGAACACTGGGGAGACAGGGCTATCTTGAAACTGTTCTTAAAAACTAAGTAAATGGACTCTTTCTATTAAAAAAGACCAAATAAAAGCACAAAGTATAAATGAAAACTGTCCATCAATCTGATCTGTCAAAAGGATATACACTGTTAACATTTTCATGCATTACAATTAAGTGGTTTTTATGCATCATTTCTTATGCAAAGATAAAATACAGACAAAGGATCCAACTCAGAGTATACAAAAGGACAAATATATATGGAGAGAGAAAGAGAAAAGATGTTTCATTTCTACTCTTGCCTCTAAACAACCCATTTTTTTCCTCCAGTGTCATCATTTATTATATACTGAATTTCTCTATATATTTGGATCTGTTACTTTTTATTTTGTTCTATTGACCTGTCTGTACTTGCACCAATAGCAAATTTTTACTTCTGTAGCTTTATAAGATATTTTAATATCAGTTAGAGTAGCATTTATTCCTTTTAATTACTGTAGCTTTGTATATTTTAATATGTAATAGGACTAATACTCTCATATTATTCTTTCTTTTCACAAAAGTTACCTGACTAATCTTATCTGTTCATTTTCTTCTAAGTACTATATATCATCTATTATAATTCTTTTCAAAATCCATTGATATTTATTAAAATTTAATTAATTTATAGATTAACTTGGGAAAACAACATTTTTATAAACAGTTTATTCTTCCTATCCAGGACTAAAGACTACCATTCCATTTCTTCACAATTTTTTATTTTTTGCATACTACAAAATCTTGCAAAATTTTCTTTGAAATTATCTTGTATATTTCATGTAGAGTTTAAGTATTTTATTATTCTTGATGCCATTTTAAATGGAAAATTTACTTCCATTGTAACTTCCACATAGTTTTTATTGGAATATAAGAAAGCAGTTAAATTATTTTTGTATATTAATATTTTACATTGCCATATTAATTGAATTTTTTTTTAAGATTTATTTATTTATTTGAGAGAGAAAGAGAACATGCACAAGCATGAGTAGGGGAGGCAAGAAGGGAGAGAAACTCCAACAGACTCCCCAGTGTGGGGCTTCCAGGACCCTGAGATCATGACCTGAGCCAAAATCAAGAGTCAGACACTTAACCAACTAAGCTATCCAGGAGCCCTCTCTTTTGTTTTTTATTTTGTTGTTTTTCAAATAACTATCTTCAGTTTTCTATGTAAACAATTTTATCATTAGCAAATAATGATAATTTTACTTTTCCTTTTAAATTTTTATTTATCTTATCGAATTACATTGGCATGTACCTTTAGAACAATGTTACATGTTAATCATGATCAAGATTATACTTGCCTTGTTCCTTATTGTAATGGGGAAACTTTCTCAAGGGTTCTAAGAATTGGCCCCTGATTCTACTATTACCATAGCAGATAATCTGCTGGGCTCAGCTCCTTCTTTTTCCATGCATGTATTTCAATGCTCAGTTTACTCTTATCTTCCCAGTAAGACTTTCTTCGGTTCCTCCATCCTGCAAATTCACCCTGTAGTGATCGCGTTAGCATATATTCTTTGATATGTTACTTATTCATTAATTCAATATTGATTGATTATCTAGTATATGCAGGATCTTGAATGAGGTAGTTTTGTTTTAAAACTTGAAACAGCATGGTCTCTGTCTTCGAGGGGCCAAAAGTAAAATGAAAAAGGAGAACTGCTTGCTTGTTATTTGTGTATCTTTGGAGACAATACGGAATAGTGTTTATGATTGTGGACTTTGAATTGAGACAGTTTAGGGCTTTTAATCTTTACCATCTATGAAACCTTGACAAATTACTTAACCTCACTAAGCCTCAATTACCTTGTGTAAAAATAGGATGTGTTTTATAAAGGTTTTTATGGTAAAAATGATGATGCTTGAAAAGTTCTGAGCACAGGACCAGAACACAGAGCTCAATGAATGTTAGCTATTGTTATAACTCTAAGCATTGTTGCAATTAACAGACTCAAAAGCTATTAGAGGTTCATACAATGTGTCATAGGACACAAGAAGTCTTCGGAAAGCACACAGAATGGTCTAAAAAGAAAATGAGATTTTTCTGATAGAAAAGGATAGAATTTTAAGGAAAGAAGTATTACAGAGGAAGAAAAAGTATATATAAGGTAATTGGGGATAAATAAAAGGATGGCATGTTGAGAAAGAAAAGGTTTTCAGTAAAATTCAGGAGACATGCTTGGAAGAGGTTCTCTGGAATCATACGCTATAGTTTCTGAGAAACTATATTTCTATTCTATTCTGTTCTATTCCTTAAGCAATCCCATACGCTTTTGTACAATTACTTAACTATTTTGTTATTCCCAACACCTTTTGATTGCTAAGATTAAATGACTAGAAATCTAAAAAGTTGATTTTCTATATTCTACATTTACTTTGCCAAATATTTAGGGTAGTGCTTTGTATGTGTTGGTATCTATTGAATAAATGAACGCAGAGTATATAATTTGAAAGAATAATCTTATACCTACTAGATAAGTGATCTAAAACTAAAAAGTCAACATACTTGCATAATTTAAATTTAACCTTCCACTCCCTCCCCCTAATTCATATAGATTGGTTTTCTAACTCTTAGACATATAGGAGGGAATTCTTCACAGCTTGTCCTCAGTTTTATGTTAGAGAGAAAGCATGATGATTTTATGCAAGCTGCAACATATCCTTTAAAATTCATTACCTCACATCTACTAAACATTGGATACAATACTGGTCATATAGAGAAATGAAATATGGTTTCTACTTTCCATCAGCTTAGAGATTATTAGGGGGGAAAAAAGAGATTAAAAAAAAATATGTATAAGGTCTAATTCCAGATAATGAAAATGTAGCTGAATACTCTCATGGGCAGAGTGTCTCAGAAAGACTTGTATGGAAGTGATATGCACAGTTTGTGAGGAAAAAGACTTGAACAAAGGGACAAAGCTAGAAAACTAATGTAATAATTTTAACGTCCCTATAAAGGACACTAAAAAGCTCACTCTATTCTACCCATGAAGATATATTTAGAAAAAGGTATTAATACTTATCACTTACTATTTTTAAAAATTGTGTAGTATTCAGTCTCTCAAAAAGAAATTAATTCTCATAAGTTTGTAGCCTGATAAATAAGAAAAAGTTCTAGACAAACATGCTCTACTATTAATTCTTTGGCTTATTCCAATTATCCTTTTTAATGTTTCTATAAGGTATTCAATCTTAAAAAAAACTAAACAAATAAAAAACTAAGTGATAAACACACAAACAAAATTAAATCTTTCCTTTACCTTAAAACAAGATCTTTGAGAGAAAGAGAGAGAGGGAGCAGGTATGGGGTAGGGACAGGAAGAGGGAGAGAATCTTAAGCAGACTCACACTCAGAGCATTGCTGGATGTGGGACTCGATCTCATGACCTGACCTGAAATCAGGAGTTGGATACTTAGCCAACTGAGCTACCAAGGCACCCCAAAACAATATTTTTCAAAACAATCGGAGCTATAGTATCCTTGGAAGAAAAAAATTCTTTTTAAACTACTTAGAGAACAAAAGAGCTTTACACTTATTTTTATAAGGCATACAAACATTCCTATAAAGTCTGATCAACGTTAAAACGTTTACTAATTCTTTTTTTTTAAGTAACTATATTGCACACTATAGCCTGAATTAAAGGCTACTCAGGAAGAACTTATGCAAATTTTTTTAGAGTTGCTAATCATTTACATCATTGCTTTTTATTAATAAGATACAATGCTATAAATAATAAATATGAAAATTACAACAGTTCTTTATATTTTCATTACTAGGTCAAGCTAGAGAGAAGATCAATATGTTTTCTAACATAACTTATATTTAGATTCACGCAAGCATGATAATGCAAAATTTTTGAAGTATGCCACATAGACACATACACACTCATACACATTTTTGAGTAACACTAAATCATGGCCGCATCAATGGTTTCAAATACAATTTCATCAAGCACTTCAAAGCTCTTTTCAAATTTAGACAAATTAAAAATGAAACATTATTTGATAATGGCAGACATTTGATGTTAAAAAGCTTTCAGGTTTAGTATTCAAATTAAATCTTGATTTTTAAGTGGAATTATGTTGAGTGTAATCTAAGCTTTCACTGACACTTAACCTAACTACTATTGATATATCACACAATTATATAAAATGCCTCAAAACAAAATGAATATAAATTTTCATAATTTCATTATTGTGGATAAAGAGGAGACATCTGCATGCTGATATGAAAGATGTAACTAACTAAACTGTATAAAATCTGGATTAAATTGTAGGCACATGCATATGGTTTTAAACATAATTTATGATCACATTGTGATTATTTGCATTTACGCATAAAATTCCTCTGTTAAGGCATAACATTTCTATAAATTTTATAAAGCATTCTTTATATAACATTCTATAATGATCAGTCTAAGTGGTGTTTATTCTTTGGACTGTTTTTTTAACCTCATTATGAGCATTCCATACAGAAAGAACAGCATGTACAAAGGTCTTACAGCAGAAGAGTACTCAAAGAAATTATGGAAAGAAAGTGTGGTGACACAACAGGAAGAAAGGAGAGTAGTATGGAAGGAAATCACAAAAACAAGAAGGGCTCAGACCACCATAGCTTACACAGAAAAAAAAATTAGCTCTTGATACTAAGAACAATGATTAATTTATGAAACAGTTTAATCAGGGAAATATAAAATTTATATTTTATAATGATTACTTTGTCTGAAACATGGTTTCTAAGATAGAAAAAAATAGAGGGATCCTATGGGAAATTATTATAAATCCAAGAGAGAAATGATGCTGTTGGGTTTAGAAAGTTAAAGGGCCATATGTCTTATTCATGGTTGTACTCTCAGTGTCTTTAGCAAAATTCAGTAAATGATTTTGTTAATTTGCTCCTTTTTTTATTACATGATTGAAAGTTACTCTTCCGAGCAGAATTAATTATGTCTTTTGTTTTACAAATTATTTAAGAGTTTCATACTGCGTATTTTCAGTCACCAAAAAGTTACCATCTCCTCATCCTGAGAATAAGTAAAAAAGAACCTAACACTTGTCTTATAAAGTACTACATTGGGAAAGATTAGCATCAGCAACCAAAATAAAAAACTGTAGTTTTCTTTGCTTAGCATTTGCCACCACAAATTGATACATTTTTAATTTTTTAATTCCAAAATATTGAAACCACAGAAAATACCTGTAATACCTATATAGTTTAAGAGACAACTTGATCTCTTTTTGTTTCTCCCTTTCAAATACTTTGTCAGTAACATGGCAATCAATGATTTCAATCTCTGTGGTTCTGCCATTACATCTTTAAACATATATTGCTATTAGCTATTTTTTTCTTAAAAGTCAGCTTACATATAAGCACAATTTTTTAGGTCTACCATTGATAATTATCACTGGTAAAATCAAATTTTATTCTGACAATAAACCATCTGATAGTGCCAATTTTTTTTTTTTTTTTAGTGCCAAAGATTTTAAATTCAGAGAACATGGTTTTATTTTTTCTTCTTTTCCCTCCCCATCTCTGCACCTTTGGCAAATATTTTTGCAGGTGGGAATCATAGTTTCTCCGGCTGGAGTTTGTCAAATGAATATTATGAGGAGACCAAACATAAATATTCAACATACATAGTAAGAAAGCATCTCATTGAATATAAATTCTTCAAAAATAAATCAGCGTATCTAATACACACAAGTTCTCTTTTGAAGTTATTTTGTTCCTATTTGGTTATATCTATTAGAATGTTCATATACACATTCATTCACATGTTTATTATTTATGAAGCAGAAGTTCAGATGAGGGCAAATGGAAAAATAAAATACAGTGTCTACATATATGCTGTAGAGAGAACCCCATAAAAAAGAACATTGTATAAATAAATGCAAGTAAGCATCATAAGAATTATGAAAGGAACATATACAGAACACAGTACCTTGGGAGAAGGCCCATGAGTTAAATCTTGAAATACATAATGAAACAAATTGTTTTATATAAGAATATTTTAGGCAGAAGAATAAATGAGTACACAGCAATATGGCTTCAAATAATTTGGGCATGATTTTCATACATGTTGTAAAGGGGAGAATATTTAGAGGTGAGGATAGAGATGAAGGCAACCATTAGGTCCTAAAGGGTCTAATAAACAATTTGAATTTTATCTTTAATGCCTTTAAGTTGTGAAAAAGTAATTGACCCACTTTTGTAAAAAAAAAAAAAAAAAAAGACAAAAAACTTATGATAACAATGTGAGAATATATTAGAGCAGATCAAAACTAAAGAATAGTCTAGTTTAAAGGCTACTACAGTTACTTAGGTGATAAATATTAGGTAATAATTACTTATTGCATTATCCAAATTCAGGTAATGATGGTGACAATGGAGAGAAGACAGTTTCAAGTGCTAGTTAAAAACTGTATTAATAAAACCTCATATTTAAAGGGTATGGAAAAATGACTCTGATAAGTGAACTGATAAGGGCCTCAAGAATATAAGAGAATACAAAGTCTGCAATATAATGAAGATGGCCCATTTTGAACATATTAAAAATGATATGTCTGTGTGTAATCCAGTTAAAGAAGCTAATCTGAAAATAGAGATTTTTATTGTCATCAACTAAGAGTTAAGTAGATTACATCATTCAGGGAAAAATGCACTGAAAGAAGAAAAATACCCAGACTAATTATCCCAGGAACATCACTATTTAAGAAAAAGGCATTAACAAATTTGTGAAAAAATAAACTAGGGAAAGAAGAAAGAATACAATGGCCTGGAGCCCCAAAAGTGTGTTTTAAGAATAAGGAAATAATCAACAGTATAACATAACAAAAAAGAGGAGGATAATGAAGTCCACTGATGATAACAATGTGGAAATCTAGGGTACCTTAGCAATAGCAGTTTCCATAAAGTGAAAGATTTTAGGGTGACTGGCTATGAAGGGAAAAGGAGACGTGGAGTGACAGAGGGATATCCAATGTGGCACTTCTTTCCGTCATGAACAAGATTCTTAATTAATGAACTTTCCTTCGGGAGTGGAATGATGTTGAATGTAACCACATATAGATTCATATGTAGGAAGTAGCGTGGCAAATTGAGTGAGCTGCGCTCCCAGATTCTCCATTTTTTGTGTGGAAAGAAAGATAGGCACAGTTACCTTGTGAAAATAGAGGATGCGGTAAAGGTGGCAGTAATACATGCTGGAAATTTACAGTGAGGTATGGAGAGCAAGACGGTGGGAGATGGGACAACTAAGCCAGGTGGCAGTAAGAACAGAACAAGTATGGAGGCCTCACATATGCTGTGATATCAAGTCACTCTGTTTTCACAAAAGTACTAGATTCCTGAATCACTTAAATTGTTGCAACCCATTCTCAGCTCAAAGTGAACCTTTCTTGGTCTAAAAAAACAGAAAACAAAATGTTCTTTTGGTTAACCTCCTCTTTCATTCATCTGTCATCTTAAATTCAGATCTTATACTATCTGCATTTAACAGAAAATAATTTGCTATCTTACTTTGCTAGTCAATAATTAATCTTGGAACTAAAAATGAGCCAGATTTTTTTGTATTTCAAGGGGAGGTAATCATGAGAAGAACAGATCAGTGCCAGCTAATTACAATTTACCAAAAACTTAGGTTTTAAAATTATAGCTAGATAATTGACGTAGAAGTGTTTTATCATGTAAGTTAGGCATTCTATTTTTTTTTAAGATTTTATTTATTTATTTGACAGAGAGGAGAGAGATCACAAGCAGGCAGAGAGGCAGGCAGACAGAGGGGGAAGCAGGCTCCCCGCTAAGCAGAGAGCCCGATGCGGGGCTCGATCCCAGGACCCTGAGATCATGACCCGAGCCAAAGGCAGAGGCTTAACCCACTGAGCCACCCAGGTGCCCCAAGTTAGGCATTCTATAATAAAATATGCTATAAGATACTCTATGCTTCTTTCATATCCATTAATTCTCAGTCTTATTTGATCTCCATGATTAAAGTATATTCAGGTCAAATAAATAATTCTTAAATGAAAGAATATTTGTTAACTTTATTTAGTGTAATAAGAAGTCAGTTTCAGCCTAGGAAAAAAGAAACTCAATTCTGTGTCTAAACATCCTGACAGTCATCATAAAATGGAAAGGTTTTTTTATCCAGGCCATTAAATGTTAAAAATTTACATGTGAAGAAATAGGTATTTCAGATGATCTGTAAAATGTAGCGATCTCCTCCTCCCCTAAAAGGGCATAAAATTGTCAATCCTATATAACAGCAATAGTTCTCAAAATTATATTCTATTTGGAAATATGCACAATTTCTCTCTCTTTTTTTAAAGATTTTATTTATTTACTTGAAAGAGAGAGAGAGAGATCACAAGTAGGCAGAGAGGGGGAAGCAGGCTCCCTGCTGAGCAGAGAGCCCAATGTGGGGCTCGATCCCAGAACCTTGAGATCATGACCTGAGCCGAAGGCAGAGGCTTTAACCCACTGAGCCACCCAGGTGCTCCACAATTTCTCTTTTGTTACATTGTAACTCTCTTTATAATGAAAATCCATTACTGATATTCCAGTCTTGAGCATTTTTCAAGTCACATGCTAAAATGTGTATTAAACACATACTGTAAATTTGTTCAAAACTTCATTACTATTAAATATGTCCAATCATTTGGTTACATTTTCAATGTTCCAAGATAAATCGAATGTTCATTTTGAGAAATGTCACTGGGCTGTAATGGATGAATACTACGGCTCATAATGAAATTTCAAATTAATGGAAAGTATACTCTGAATGATATTAATATTTCCGAGACATCCATGAATCTTATGGGAATGGTTAGAAATAAAAAAGAAGAAACCTATTAAAGTGCTTGAAATTGCCAAGTTGTAAAGTACAGAAAAGTTGGCATGTTAAATTAGTTGAATTACTGAGAGTCCAAAATTACAAATTATGCAATATGCACCCGAGCAGATTTGACAGCTTTTAATTTTTTTCATTGCTTTATAACTGCTGTAATTATAATTTCCTCTGAATCTGTAAACTATGCCAAAACGTCTGATTTCTAAATGTTTTAAACTACCACAAATTCACAAATGAAATTCAATTTGACAGAAACAATTTGAGTAATAGCACAGCTTTCTCTGAGGACCTTTTTTTCTTTTTTTTTTTAAAAACAAAAGCCTCTTTTGTTACACGGGAAATTTACTAGGAAAGAATAAAGGAGTAAAACTCCCCTTGCTTTGAGTGCTTGAGGATGAATGTAAATCACTGTTTTAGAATAAACAAATACAGTTGGAGCCTTACAATCATGAATTAGGATGTATATCTAGCACTACTTGCACTAATTCTCCTTTTGTGTGGCCACCAGAGAAATTAATATGTAATTTGCTGATTTAGAAAAAGTCTATTTTAGCAGGTTCTTATTCTAGCGGCATAAAGTCATTTGAAGGGGGAGGAGGAGTTACTACAAACTCGTAAATCTTCACCTCAATTATTTGTTTCTTCTTTCTTCCACTCATTTAATATGTATTCTATGACTTCTTGGTTTAAGACTTTGTACTAGCGCCTTAGAGATGTTTCATTAAAAAAAAAAAGTAGTCCATGCCCTCAAGGATCTTTTATTTAAGTATGGAGTGAGGCCAACAATAAACAAGTAAACAAATACATAATATGTAAAATGGTGGTAAGTGATACAGAGAAAAAAAACAAATAAACCAGGGTAAAGAGGATCCAGAGGGATAAGAAAAGTATTCTACACAGAACGGTCAGGGATTACCCAAGATAAGGAGATATTTGAGCAGAAATCCAAAAGAAATTAAGGAGGATGACAGGCAAAAACCTGTAGGAAAGGTGTTCCAGGCAGCAGGAATTACAATCACAAAAAATTGAAATGAGAAATTGTTTGACAAGCTAGAGAAAAATCAGGGAAGCTAGAGTGGGTCGCAGAGTAAGTAAAAGGCCCAGTAGCAGAAAATAATTATAAAGTGAAAACAAAGGACAGGGTCATTTAGGGAAATTTAGGCCATTGTAAGTCCTTTGCTTTTTCTTTGGGTAAGTGGGATACCCGTGGAAAATGTTACAAATACACATAACGCAATTTAATTTAGTTATATAGGATCAGTCTAACAACATGAAGAAAACAGATGATAGGTGAGGAAGAACAGAACAGAGAGAGGGAGAACATTGGGAAGTTCTTGCAATAATCTAGCCAAGAAGGTGAGCTAGAAATGTGGTAGTGTTTCCAAACATGTAAATGATGAAAACTGGTCAGATTCTGGAAGTCACAAAAAAAAATCAACCAAAGAATTTGTGAATGAAATTTCTTAGAAGTGGAATATAGACAAGGATTTTTGTGACTTACGACTTCAAGATTCATAAGTAACAGGAGAAAGTAAGCAGTAGGATTTACTGGTCTGGAGCTCTACAGAAGGAAAAAGGTTCTTCTTTCCCAAAGGATTATGTTATAAATTATGTAAATATATAAATCGTGTATTGTGAAAAGTTACAAATATTTTTTTTTAAAGATTTATTTATTTTAAAGAGAGAGCATGCAGCAAATGGGGCAGAGGGAAAGGGAGACACAATCTCAAGCAGACTGAGCATGGAGCCTGATGTGGGGCTACATCTCGCGACCCTGAGATCCAGACCTGAACTGAAACCAAGAGTCTGGCACTTAACTGACAGCACCACCCAGGAGCCCCAACAAACATTTTAAATCTAGAGAAGCACATGTGTGCACGTGGTGTTATTTATTCAATAGACACTGCTTTTACTCATGACTCCTGCAGAAACTATACTACCTACCAGGAATATATAGTCTACAAACTGAAAATCACTATACTATCTTATTTTATGTGGTTACACCCAAAGTATGTTACAATGTGAATACAATAGTAAGATGTATACCTCATGCGGAATATCTGTTTATCAAAGAACATAGGTATAATAGGAGATAAACTTTGTCACTGTCATAGTTCACTATATTTCTTTGTAAATGGAAGTACGGAGGCAAAAAGTAGTCAATTAAGTTAAACTCAACAAACATTCCTTGAATCAATGTTATACTTAAAGATAAAGCAATAAACAAGGCTCAAGTCCTCAGAAGGCACTCAGAATGAAATATTTTTATTTCCTTACAAAAGATGGCATATTTCTGTGTTTTGCTTGCTTTTTCTGTGTAAGGTGTAACAGAATGAAAATAGATAGAAAGTTGCTCTTTAAAACAAGAAACTAATAGGGGCATCTGGGTGACTCAGTCAGTTGAGCATCTACCTTCAGATTAGGTGATGATCCTGGGGTCCTGGGATCACATCCTGTACTGGACTCCCTGCTCAGTGGGGAGTTTGCTTCTCCTTCTCCCTCTGCCACTCCCCCAGCTCATGCTCTCTCTCTCTCTGTCTCTTAACTAAATTTAAAAATTAAAAAAAAAAAAGATGCTAATATAATTGCAGACATTTTTTAAAGCAGAAAGAGAAAATATAAGGTAGATAAAAAGCAATAAAAAAAAGAAAAAGCAATCAGAAAATAATTTTAAAGCATAGTTAAAATCTTCTTAAATTGAGTAGCTTGCATTCCAGATAACTAGAAACACAATCAGACCTCCAAATTTCAATATTTGGCTTTTGCTACATTCATTATTATAAGAATCTTTATGAACTTGTAAAAACAGAGAAAACTTAATGCATCATAAACAAGAGTTAATACTGAAAATTTCTAAAAATAGAGTGCTGCAGCATCTCTATTAACAAGAAAGTAGCATTTTAAAAAGAAAGTATACACATATTTTGAGATATTTTAATCTCCTGATGTTAAAAAGAAAAACTAAGAGTTTCATTAAGGCTAAGTTATTCAATTACATACTTATTGAAAATACCATAATCGCCAGGCACTATTGTTCTTGCTGAGATCAGTGGTGATCATGAAATGGTATCATTATTTTCACCAGGTCTATAGTCCAGTGTGGGAGAATACTGTCAATCAAATAATAATACTAATAAATGTACAATCATAAACTAGGATAAGGATCCTAAAGAAAAGGAACAAAGTCCTATAAAAGTCTGTCAGATGATAATTACAAAATAAGACGATACAGCCTTTAGCTAAAGCCTAATGGAGAATTTTCTTGTATAACTCATTATCATGAGAAGGGTTTCCCATTCAGAGTGAACCTTAGAGTTTTGATGTTTAAAATACCTGAAGAATTCTAAATAATGCTTAATCAGCTAATCTAGATATATAGTATCAGTGAATAATCAGTGCTTTCTGAAGCTCACAGTGTCAGGTTTGAAAAGAATTCAACTACCAAAACCTCAAGCTCTAAAATCCATAACATTCATTTCCTCCTCCTTTAAGTAGAGATTAAAAGCATGGACTTCAGCGGCGCCTGGGTGGCTCACTCTGCGAAGCACAGGGCTCTTGACTTTGGCTCCCATCATGACCTCTGGGTTGTGAGACTGAGCTCCAAGGTTGGCTCCACGCCCAGTGGGGAGTCGGCTTGAGATTCTCTCTCCCTCTAATGAAGGATAGTCAGAAGAAAGTAGGCAGGGACACAGGACCCTGCCCCAAGAGGAAACCAACCTTAAAAGGATTCTACACCAACCTGAAAGGAGCCCTCCACTCTTCCCTGCGGAACAGTTAGATGAGTGCATAGACAAAAAACCTGTTAGGGTGTCAGGCTCCCGGAGAGTCAATCAGATTAAAATGACCTACCAACAAGCCAATAAAAACCCCTAGACTTAGAAACTCCGGTGGCAACTCTCCCAGGTCCCTTCCCTCTTTGGGACCTTTGCACTACTGCTCAATAAACTTTGCTTTGCTGCCCATCACACTTTGTCTAGTCTACCTCTTCATTCTTCGAAGCGGCATGACCAAGAACCACAGGCACTGAAGGAAATGAAATCCTACAGCACCTCCCTCTCTCCCCCTCCCCCTGTTCCTCAAGCTCTCTTTCTCTAAAATACATAAATAAATCTTGAAAAATAAACAGATACACAAACAAACACATAAATGAATTGCTAGCATGGACTCTGGAGTCAGGTTTTCCAGACTCATTCTTACAGTTACTAGTTTTATGACTGTGTTACTTAATGTTACTCACCGTTTCTGTGCTTCCGTTTCCATATCTGTAAAAATGTGAAGTTATTTTTACCAAATCTCATAGGATATGAATAAATGAGTGATACAGTACAAACTACTAGTGCAACAGAAAATCAAAGTACAAGTTCAAATCAGTAAAGGCTGGAATATCCAAAGAGAGTTTTACAAGGGAAGGAAGACTTAAATTAGACACGTATTAATAAGTAAGAAGGGGTAAGTGAAAAGGAAGGTATCAGACACCTGTAAGGGAGGATAATAAGATGGGCCAAATTCCAGAACTGGAAGTCCACATGACATGTTTGAAGAATAATGAGAGAGGAGCTTCACAAAAGTATAATATGAGTATCAGCAGAATCATTTATTTGGAGTATGGAAAGTTCACTGAGATTATTTCAGATACCACATCTAACTAAACCTTAAGGAAATACCCTTTTCCAGCTACTTATCTGTGGGAAGCTCACTGTACTTACAAAGCAAAATATTGTAATAGATTTTATGTAGATATAAGAGCCCAGTGGTTTTCTATTAAACCAGATAATGAAGACATTTGAAAAAATATAAGAACATGCCCCTGTCTTTGTTATTTTTTTTAATTTGTGAAAAAAGTTATTTTTCATAAAATTATTTTATTTAATATAGTTTTAATGCTATTATATTTTTCAAATATGTGTTTCAATTACTATTAAAGTAAATAATAATTGATATAATGCACAAAAACAAAAGCTCTTCCAGGTCCTTGACAATTTTTAGGAATTCCCCCCAGCTGCTGGGTTTGGGCAACAGACAGCTTTCAACTGAATCCTTCTTCAGGGCTTAGCCTCATCTCTAGCCTTTGCTGCTTTGCCAAAAGCCTCATCTCTAGCCTTTGCCAAAGGAGGTCATAACCCCTTCTTAGGGCAGCCTGCATCCATCAGTCAGTGTGAAAGTACAGAGATCGCTTCCACTTGCATCAATTTCGGACAAACAGGAAGGACCATCTCAGCCTGAGAGGTCACTATAGGGTCAGCTGAGGCTCTATTGTAGTGCATCACAGTGCAACTTATCCTTCTACCCAATCCTGCTTCCATCATTCTGCTCCCCTTGTATTGTATGAATGGAGGTTTCTGTGATTTGTCCTGCATAACTGACCACCCTGACCTGCACGTACCAGGCAGGCTAAAGAATGCTGTTTGTGAGATTTGTGCTCTGTAAGTGACCTTGGGAGCCTGATGAGTTGACACTGGCTGGCCTCCAGGTCAGAACTGGTCCTTCTAGTCTATACCTCAAGAACTGTAAATCTTCTTTTCCATCCCCTCTGGCTCCAGGCTGGGCTGGCCCCCCAGAATGGAATCTGGGAATTGTTAGTTCGCTTTGGTCACAAGTGTTTTTACTCATTTTATATTTCTTACATGATACACACGGAATCCTAAATTCGTAATCTGGAATATCACTCCACATAACAGTTATCCTAAAGAGAAATCTTTAATCAAATCTACACAACTAAAATAAATAATTTTACTTTTGGCTCCTTGGCCCTCTAACTCAGTAACACCTAGTCAGTTAAATTAATTAAGCCAATAGGCAAAATAATCATTTAGTGAAAGGTCTATGGTTGGAACCAAAATCTCTTAGAAGGAAATAAAAGAAATTCCAGAATCTGGTATCCAAGAATATAGTAATTATCACTCTACCCAGTGTGAAGATTATGGGTGATTTATGCCATTTGTCAGTGGATATTATGTGTATTTTAAAGTTTTTTTCTTAAAAAAGACTATAAACAGGATAAAGAAAATAGAAAAGGCTCTGTATATTGAAAGAATTTACAAGTTTCATGCCTCATTATTTTTTTTTGAATGCCATAAATATTTTTAAAAAGCTTTAACTATCTGACAGACTAGAATTGTGTATAGCATCAGAGAACTAGATATAAACTTGAAGACAGAATTTAATTTAATAAGGAAAAGGGAATTTTAGGGACAACAGCCATTTAATAAAAGTGCAAATACTCTCTGGAAAACAATATGGAGGTTCCTCAAGAAGTAAAAAATAGAACTACCCTATGATCCAGCAATTGCACTACCGAGTATTTACTCGAAGGATACAGAAATACTGATTTGGAAGGATACATGCACCCTGATGTTTATAGCAGCATTATCAACAACTGCCAAATTACAGAAAGAGCCCAAATCTCCACTGACTGATGAATGGATAAAAAAGATATGATGTGTGTGTGTGTTTGTAATATTACTCAGCCATAAAAAAGAATGAGATCTTGCCATCTGCAATAATTGTGGATGGAGTTAAGAATGTATTATGCTAAGTGAAATAAATCAGTCAGAGAAAGACAAATACCATATGATTTCACTCATACATTGAAATTAAGAAACAAAACAGATGAACACAATGGGAAAAAAGAGGGAGGCAAACCATAAAGCCAGCTCCTAACTCTAGAGAACAAAGGGGAGTGGAGCTGGAGGGAGGTGGGGGGGGGGATGGGTTAAGTAAGTGATGGGTATTAAGGAGGGCCCTTGTGATGAGCACTGACTGGATGTATGTGAGTGATGAAACACTAAATTCTACACATTGAAACTAATATTACACTATATGCTAACTAACGAATTAAAAAAACTTGGAAGAAAAAATCAATCAATAATTAAAAGTTCAGAGAGCTCTTAAAATCTTCTTAGAGTTGTAAACAGGAAATAATATTTCTCACATGAAAAGTGATCATGTAAACCATGATACAAAATAAACTCCCAATAAACATAAACTTCTCAATTTCCCTATCCCTGAATATGAACTAATTTATGGAGAAATATCTGTTTTGATAGGGTTAAAAAAAAGAGAAGGGAAAAGGTATAAAATGTTTAATTATGAAAATTATAGGTAAAATAGTCATAAAAAACATTTCCTGATGCCTAAAAAAAAACATTTCCTGATGTTTTAAGGCATCAGGAAAAAAAATATGAACATACCCTAAGAATAAATATTTTAAAATAATAATGGTCTGCAAGGTCATTACATTTTCCTTATTTTCAGACATGGTTGTTTGTATTTCTCATTTCTAACCCACCCACCATTAATTACTTCATCTGGTGTCTTTAGGTTCACTCCCTGAACTGGTTTAGAAAATGATTTAGAAAGAGTGTGGCACTTACTTTTCTATCAATTAAAAAGTCTAGATGACAGTTAATTTTTCTTTCTTAATCATGGCACATCATTTTGATTAAAGGAGAATCATGCAATCAGCTCAAATAGATTGCATCTCTGGTCCCTTTTTCCTTCATGTATACCACATTTATTAAAATAAAAATACACGCGGAAGAAGGTAGCAGATTCCAGAATGAGTACACAGAAAAAAACAACACTGTTAATTTCAATGCAAAAAGAGTATCAATCCCTACATTCACAAGGACCACTTGCCATCAACCACTCGCTACAGTAAGATTTTCAGTTTCCATAAACTGTTCCTATTACCTTGCGTCACTTTTTACACTACTCTGTGCACCAAGTTACATGGACATTATACATGTTGACAGTTTGGATAGCAATTATGAAGAAATTGGCTTCCTTAGGAAATAGATTGTTCATAAATTAGGCTGTGTGACTTCAATAGCTAATAAATTATGGTACTTTATAACTGAGTATAATTATATACTTTATAATGTGAGAAAGGTAAACAAATTGCCAAGTAAAGAAAAATAGCTGAAATTAGCATAACTCAGTGCTTTGCCTCCTCCTGGGAATATCTTTATCATTGTTCTCCATAAAAGGTTTAATTGGTAAGTTAGTAATTATTCAGTAATTATTCACTAATGGTAATATTTTAATTACACAATTTCACAATTTTAAAAAACAAGCAAAAGTAAAACAATACATAATAGAATGAATAAAATAGAAGCAGTGACAAAATGCTGAGAATAATTTAATTTAGTAGTGGTCTCTCAACCAAATTGGAATATAAAGTTTACCTCAGATATCGACAAAAAAAGTAATATTCTATTTTGCATTCACACAATAATAAAAAAATGGTCATTTTTTCATGTGAGGTATTCATCACTATAACCTACAGCCACTTACTGAATTCAATTAATCCATTTAAAATAAGGTAAATAATAATACTAAAAAGAACACATTTTCATTGCACTATCCTGCTTAAAACTTCCTACAAAATTCTATTATGTAATGCATAACTCTCTCTGAACTAGCTCTGCCTTATGTGTCTCCCCCTATCAGATTCCACCTTCATTTCAAAACTCCTGGCCTCACATATATACTTTATGCATTGATGGAATTACTCATGAATTGCTAGAAGTCTAAACTTTTGTTCTCTTGAGCTCACTTAAAGGATGTGTTAAATACCATTATCCAAAACTTAGAAACAAGGCCAAAAAGATGACTAGACACTGAACCATTTTTAAAATGCTCTTCCAAGAATTACTGGATTCTGCAGAACATTACACCATTATTTGATTTTGCTATTTACTATTAATTGAGGGCTACAACTACGTGAAGTTACATGGTAACTTGGAGATTTGTACCCAATAAAGGTATAAATGCTCTTGTCTGGTAATGGATTATTGCCCTGTAGGACATCAACTGGTCTTGTATTCAATTTTGCAGTATTGTTCTAACATTATTTTATTAAATTTGTATCAATATCGTTTCTAATTCCTTTTAAACCAATTTACCACTTTCTCTTATTAACTAGTTGAGTAAATCTTTGATTCTTGCCCAATCTATATTTGTATAAACTTTTATAAACTTCTAAACTTTCTGAAGTGTTTTAATTTAATTTGGAAAATTATACCTTTAGGCAACCCACTGAGATATCCAAGTGGACTCACATGCCAGAATCAATTAAACTACTTTGCTAGAGAATTGACTTCACAGTCTGTTTGAGGCCAAGCATGTCCCATCTTGGATACCAAAGTGAATCCTAAGTGACAACAGTATTTTACCTTTGCTGAATTTCTGGGTTTTTTTTTTTGTTTTTTGGTTTTTTTGGTCTTCCCCCTTGTTTTATAATGAATTTTGTTTGGTTGGTTGGTTTGGTTTCGTTTTGGTTGGTTTGGTTCCTTTTGATTGTTTTTTCTTCTAACAAATTCTGTTATTCTCACTTTCTTATCTAACTCCTGTTGAGTCTGTCTGGTCTCAAACCATTAAGCCAGATACAACTATATAGTTGAGAAATTTTATAGTTGTGTGTGTGTGTGTGTGTGTGTGTGTGTGTGTGTGTGTATAACATATAACATCCTATGTTAAGTCATGGCCTCAGCTATGCTCCTTTCCACAGCCAAGTGAAGAACTAGTAATCAGTGGACCTAAGCCAGTTTCAACCACATGGTCTAGGAAGCACCTATGTATATGTGAGTATAGTTTTACATGATCAAAAAATCCTTATTTGTGAGGTATCTAATTTAATGGTCTTATCATTTACTATCTCCACTGGGTTGATACTGGAGATCTAGTCTCTGCTGGATAAAAGACAATAGAGAATCTGATTTATTAGGGGTTTTTGTCATTGTTGCCTGTCGAGTTGGGAGCTCAAATTAATTAAAATTTTTGTGTGCCCACTGAAAAGGAGAGCAACACTTTGAGATCTGGATATGGGTAAATCAGTACTTAGGTTCTCAAAAACTACAGTCTCAGAGTCTCATGGAAAGAACTGGACTCTTAAATATAGTTACTTTCTGGAAGGACAGGGACTTTAACAAATTTAGGAGACCCCAGAAGAAAGGAATTCACCAAATTTGTACTTACTACAAGTGAAATCTAATGGAGAGGCAGGTCTGAATTCCTATCCTCAGGATAGAAAGCAAGTAAAAGTTTTAAAAGATCTAGTCCTATATTTCTTAATGACGTTTCTAGATAGCAGTTACTCTGTACCCTAAGCTCAAGGAAGCACACACAATTAACTAATATCTCATACTACACAAATGTAAATAATAAGTCCATACTAAAAAACAGGATCAGCCTTTTTCCTGGGATCAATAATCTTAATATAATAATTATATAATAAATATGGTATCATAATATGTTCATAATATGATAGCATACAATATTAATATTACAGTACTCTTTGGAAAATACTTCAGATATAAGAGAAAAATGTTAAGAAAAAAATATCCAAATATTAGGAATAAGGCCAAGAGGATGATTGCTTGTCTTATCAATGTCATATTGGAAGATTAAATAATTCTCAAGGTGACTGTCCTGCTTTTGATTTTGTTATTTGCTGTTAATCAAGGGCACAGACTCTGTGAAGTTACAGGTTAATTAGCAGATTTGTGCCCAATAGAGATATAGATTTTTTTTGTAAAAAAGATAATCTCAAATATGGGTTTATTGCACTGCAAGACATTAATCAGGTTTATAATCACAGTCTTATTCTATTATTTCTTTATTAAACTTCCTATAAATAACCTGTTCCTCAGATACTGTTTGAACAGCTCTAATTTTCACTGGTTCCCTGACAAATTAACTTGAATAAATCTTTGACATATGTATAAAAGTCACATTTTTAACTTTTAAAAATTGTAGTTTTATAAGCAACTATTTTTTTTTTTTTTAAAGATTTTATTTATTTGACAGAGAGAAACACAGCGAGAGAGGGAACACAAGCAGAGGGAGTGGTAGGCGGGAGAAGTAGGTTTCCTGCAGAGCAGGGAGCCCGATGCGGGGCTCGATCCCAGGACCCTGGGATCATGACCTGAGCCGAAGGCAGATGCTTAACGACTGAGCCACCCAGGCGCCCCTATAAGCAACTATTTTTTAAGACACTACCTATTCTATGAAATCTTTTGTGAACATTCAAGAATTTATCTGCTCATTTGTGCCACTATCCTACCCTAAAAATTTACTGTTTATTTTGTTTTGCTAAACCTAAGAGCCCTAGTGACCTAGACCTATTTTTGCCAAATCTCCACAGCTTCACAAAATCAATTATGTAAACATCAACTAATAAATGATAATTAAATACATGAATAATATATGAATAAACGTAAAGCTGAATTTTATTTATTTCTTCATTGCAAAATAACTTGGATTCCTCTTACCTGAATCTTTGTGCTACCTCACCAATAATTAAGAGCCAATTATATGCCCTCACTTCTATTTTTTAGAGTTGTTAGTGGACTGTTCACTACTGGATACGTTACTTAGATCTGTCACAGCCGGATTCCAGAACCAGCCATTTCTCTCCTATTCTAGTTAGCTGTCCTTATAAGTAAGGAACCTATATTTTTTAAATGTAAGAACTTCAACAGCCTCACAGAAGATCTAGATTTTTTCAAGTAAGGAACCCATATTTTTAAATGTAAGAACTCCATGACCCCCACAGAAGATCTAGATTGTTTTTTAAAGCAATACTTACTTTTTTTTAATATCATATAATTCAGTCTCCATAAATAAAGAGACGTCCTCTCTCTGCTCACTATGACATCCGCACGCCTTTCAAACAGTACCTAACACTTGCTGGACACACAGCTGGCACTGAGCTCAACTAAGAATTCATATTGCTCGACTAGTAAGTCCATTTAACAAAATTATCTTGTGAATTTTTCTCCAGTTTGGGCTGCTGTTCTCTAAGCAACTCAATTGTGATTTTATTATGCAATTCTGTTTTGGTTTTTTTAAGTATTTTTTTAAAAGTATTTTTAATGAAGATTGTGTCTATCGCTTTACTGAAATAGACTTGCTTATTGAACCAGAATAATTTGCTATTTTATCTTTAAAGAATTATTATTTTTACGTAAATATAGGAACTTTTAGAAAAGCCACAGTGTCAAAATGGGAAAATCGCTTTATGTTGTTCTTTTATAAAAACAAAAACCAATTTCTGTAAAAATCATTTGTATGGGTCCATTGTTCTGATTTCCTTAAAATTACCTAATGGTCTACTTACAACAACAAAGAAAGAATTATGGAAAGGGGAGATTTTAGCACTTTTATGTTCAATCCCACTGCACTGAATCAAAACACAGAAAACAAAACTATATACTGAACAACAGAGGTTTATCTTTGAACTTCTTTACTTAACCGACCTTACAGGCTTCCAACTGTGTAACAGTAAGTTTCCTTCAAGAAATCATAGTATCACTTCATAAAAGTTAATGGTATCCCAACTCCCTTTTGTTATGCAGGACTTCCTAGAGAGATGAATGCTATTGGGAAAAAGCATGCATTAATAGTTCCTTTCTCTTTTTCTAAATGTAAACCCAGCATCTCTGCTTCAGTTCTTTTTTCTCAGCTATAGCAACTTCCAGTGGACTGCTGGGTCAAGTTAAATCTTTAAGATCAGTGTATTCGCATACCCACTTGGTTCAGTGATAGTTTCTATATACTGTTATTATTATTAAAAAAATAAAAGAAAGAGAATCACTGTGATTCATGAACCATAGCTAGGTGGCTGATCTTCCTTTCATCGGAAATCACTATTTATATTAATGTATCTGCATTTCTTTGGAACATAAATCTACTGAAGGGAATAGCATGCTGAGATTTACTGTCTCACTCCAACTAGTTCCTAATACATGATATGAATTATCTGACAGCTGCTTGCCTCCCATTCAAATCCAGATAGTCTAAATATTCAGGCTAAAAACCCTACTGGTGGGTGTATTCTTCCAAAAGAATGAAGAAGAAGTAAGAAAGACAAGAGCAAAAACTTCAGTGCGTTACAAAGTTTTCACACAAGTTCAGAAATCTTAAATTATGACCAGACAAGTACTATTACTAAATACACTACAGCTCAAATTTAAAGTAAATAAGGCACTCTATAAATAACTATTTTTTTCAACATTATTTTTCTCTTTGATGTTAGTGCCTATTACCATTTTGGATAGCATTATCTTGCAATTTATCAGAAGATACTTTTAAAGTAGCAATTTATCAAATTATAATGTGATTAATTGTATGTGTCCACACAGATGTCCACAATAAACTTGTTTTTTATTTAAGAAAACAAAGGATGCAAATTAAATATCTTTGTAAATAGCTAGTACAGCGTCTTAAGCGCAGATAATTTTTTCTTAATTTCATAATCAAGAAATAACTAAGTCGAGTAAACTTTCTAATCAAAGTGTAACATAAATGTAGTAAAATATGCAAATCTTAAATGTACTTTTCTATTATTTTTTCTAAGCAATATAAATTGATTTTTAAAAATGTATCCATTTCCAAAAACTAACCAAATGAGAATCCAGGTAAATAGATGATTCTAATAAAGCAATAAAATATAAAGAACTTCTTAAGGGCTGTTTTTGTTGTGGCTTAAAGAGCCAATTCAACTTACTGTCAACGGTAAGATATATTTTAAATGTGAGTTTGGCTTTTAATAATTTTTTTTTCAAAAAATAATTCAAAAATAAAATAAAATAAAATCTTGTTTTCTTTCTAAATGACTATTTTAAAAGGCAGTATTATTTTTATTTTAGTTTTTGGCTTGATACTTGTTATTAATAAAAATTCAGTATCATTCATATTGGTATAACACTTTAAAATTTACAGAAACTTTTCACATATATGTCTGATCTTTATAACTCTATGAGGTAGAAAGTATTATTATTAAGTGAAAGGATTGACTGGAATTTCTTACCCTTTTCCAAATCATTGTGCCTTTCATCACACCCTGCTTGCTTAAAATGAAAAGTTAAAGTCATGTATCACATAAAAGAATTCCTATTTTGTAAATTTGTTTATTTTGATCATGTTTGTATGTTAAGACAAATAGTTTGCCTTTGATTTTTAAGCAATTATTTTATTCCAGACAAGGTTCACAAGAGAAAAAAAATACATATTCTTATAAGATATTAAGGAGCAGAAGGCACTAAAGGTGTTTGGGGAAAAAAGAAAAAATATGAAATTATCAGAAAGTTGTTTATTTATTAATTTACTACATTTTTAAGAATCATTACCTTTTTTCATATTTTTAGTAACTAAAGATTTTTTATACGTTTTCTTCCCTTCTAAAGGCACACATGTACTCTGACACCACAAATTTCACTGACACCACAAATTTCTCTCTCTGACCAGAACTAGCCTGAGGCACAATCCACAGGAAGCTCTGAAGGAGACAAAGCAGAAACAGCAGGCCTAGAGGCCACAGAACAGGAAAGAGGTGGCCAATGTGTGATTCTCTGACAGTTCCCAAGTTTCTTGGAGGATCAAATACATGCTTCTTGCATAATATTAGCCCACAATTTTTGCCACTCTCTTGCTCAACTTGAGCTGCTGTCAAATGGAAAACATAGTATATATAAAAAAACCCAGAAGAATCCACTGAAAAACTGCTAGAATTGATAAATAAATTCAGTAAAGTCACAAGATACAAAATCAATGTACAGAAATCCGTTGCATTTCTATACACCAATAATGAAGCAGCAGAAATTAAGAAAACAATCCCATTTACAATTGCACCAAAAATCATTGGACACCTAAGAATAAACCCAACAAAAGAGGGTTGAAAAGACCCTCTTAAGTTGAGTATAGATTGAAAGACCTATACTCTGAAAACTATAAAACACTGATAAAAGAAACTGGAGATGACATAAAGAAATGGAAAGACATTCCAAGCTCATGGATTAGAAGAACAAACACTGGTAAAATATCTACCCAAAGCAATCCATGCATTTAAAGCAATCTCTATCAAAATACCAATATCATTTTTCACAGAACTGGAGCAAATAATCCTAAAATTTGTCTGGGACCACAGAAGACTCCAAAAAGCCAAAGCAAGCTTGAAAAAGAAAAACAAAGTTGAAGGTATCAAAATTCCAGACTTCAAGTTATACTATAGAGCTATAGTAATCAAAACAGCATGGTACGGACACCAAAAAACAGGCACATAAATCAATGGAACAGAAAATCCAGATATGAACCCACAATTACACGGTCACTTAATCTGATAAAACAGGAAAGACTATCCAATGAGAAAAGGAGTCTTTCAACAAATGGTGTTGAGACAACTGGACAGAAACAGGCAAAGAAATGAAACTGGACTACTTCTTACACCATATATAAAAATAAATTTAAAATGGATGAAAGACCTAAATGTGAGACAGTAAAACATCAAAATCCTAGAAAAGAACCTAGGCAGTAACCTCCTTGATATCAGTTGTAGCAATGTTTTTCCAGGTATGTCTCCTGGGGCAAGGGAAAGAAAAGCAAAAATAGACTACTGAGACCACATCAAAATAAAAAGCTTCCACATAGCAAAAGAAATAATCAAGAAAACTAAAAGGCAACCAATGAAATGGGATAAGATATTTATAAATGATATATCCAATAAAGGGTTATTATCCAAAATATATAAAGAACTTAAGAAAAAAAAAAACTCAAGACCCAAAAAAACAAATAATCCAATTAAAAATGGACGGTAGACATGAACAGACATTTCTCCAAAGAAGACATATAGATGGCCAAGAGACACATGAAAAAGATGTTCATTATCACTTTCCATCAGGGAAACATAAATCAAAACTACAATGAGATTATCACCTTATACCTGTCAGAATGGCTAAAATCAACAACACAAAAAACATGAGGTGTTGACAGGATGTGGAGAAAAGGGAACCCTTGCGCACTGTTAGTGGGAATGCAAACTGGTACAGCCATTCTGGAAGATAGTAGGGAGGTTCCTCAAAAAATTAAAACAGAACTACCCTATGATCCATGATCCAGCAATTGCACTACTGAATATTTACCCAAAAATATACAAGAACACTAAGTCAAAGGGATACCTGCACCCCAATGTTTACAAGCAACACTACTTAATAGCCAAGATATGGAAGCAGCCCAAATATCCATCAATCGATAGATGGAAAAAGGAGATGTGATATATATATAAAATAAGTAATATATAATATACATATTAGAGTATATATATACACACACACCATTATATACCATTATACATATATTGGAATATTATTCAGCCATAAGAAAGAATGAAATCTTTTCATTTGCAACAACATAGAGCTACAGAGTATAATGCTAAGTGAAATAAGTCAGAGAAAGACATACACCATATGATTTCACTCATATGTGGAATTTAATAAACAAAACAAATGAGCAAAGGGAAAGAGAGAGAAAGAGAAACCAAGAAATGGACCTTTAATTACAGTGAACAAACTGATGGTAACCAAAGGGAAGGAGGGTAGGAGAATGAGTTAAAGAGGTGATAGGCATTAAGGACTGCACTTGCCGTGATGAGCACTGGATGCATGGAATTGCTGAATCACTATATTGTACACCTGAAACTAATATAACAAAGTATGTTAATTAACTGGAATTAAAATAAAAACTTTTTAAAAATATGAAAAATAAAAAAGTATAGTGCCAGGTAACAGCCATGAAGGTAGAATTTATTATTGCAGTGTATTACACAGACCTTAATGAGGAGGTCCTATTTTAAGAGATGTAATTGCTGCTTCTCCAATGTGACTTCAGAAACAGAGGAGGTGATTTCGAGAATTATTAGAATATCTTAAAAGGAGACTGATATATATGTGTATAAAAACAGGACAGTACTATAAATGGCAAAAAACAAAGGAAGAAGAGTCATGAACTAACAGGGCAAATATCAATCTCTGCATATTTCTCTGTATCTGCTATAAATTTTCAGTCCTCGGAGATTCTGCTATTTTCCTTATGCAAATAGATCTCTCATAAACTCTCATTCTATTTCCATCAATCCAATATATTATGTTCTTCAATGTTTATTGATGTTGTCAGATTTCTGATATAACAGAGATTCCCAGTCTTTTGTGTGGAGTCCACAAATGACTTCAACTATATCTGAAATTTTCAGATAGGACAGGTGAAAAATAAAGGCAAGAGTGTCATGGACCAAATGCAAGTAATAGCTGTGTCTAAAATGTAGATAAGAAGCCCATTAAGGAGTCTGTAAGGAGAAAAGAAGGAGAAAAAGAATGAGAGGAGAGGTAACACTGCAAAAAGAAGTGGTAAGTATATAAATCAAGTCCCTCAACAGTGCTAGAAACTGAAGAAAAAAGAAAGGTGAAGACTTGGGGAAAAAAAAAAAAAAGGAATATGGAAATTGGTAAAGTCACCGATGACTTTATTTTTTAAAAGATTTTATTTTTTTATTTGTCAGAGAGAGAGAGAAAGCACAAGCTAGTAGAAAAGATTACTTTGAAAGAACGCAAGGACACAAAATACCTAAGGTCAGAGGAAGTGGAACAACTGATGGGTAGAAATACAAACGTTTTGGGAGTGTGTGTCAACGACAGGATGGATAATTTGAGGACAGCATTTAAAGTTTATACTCAGTGCCTGAGTTAAGCAGCTGGTCTGTGATCCACTTTCCCTGTTACAGGGCTAAATGGAGTATGCTTTCTGGAAAGTAAGAAGGTAAGAGACTTGGTGTAATCTTGTAAATATACTAATGAAAGACCTCCTAGCAAACAAACTGGCAAATTAAGTCATTTTCACTAGTAGAGAGCTTATCTGTGGACTGCTTTTAACAGAATGTGTAACAGAATGTGTCTATCTAGAATTGCTTATGAAAATTAAGCCTATAATACAGAAATGGATGGGATATGGCCTCATGGAAAATGTTCATGTATGCTACATAACTGAGTATGAAATGGAGATGTCTCATGTGGCCAAATGGTAAAAACTTGCAGTTATAAGATAAATAAGTTCTGGGGATGCTGTAATGTACAGCATGGTGACTAAGTCAAAAAGAAAAAAAAAAAAGGAGATGTTTTGTACTGAGATGGTTCCTTCTGTGTAAATGATGTGATGGTACACATCCACCAGTTCAAATCTCATCCAACAATCTGAGCCAAAGTCCATCATGTAAAGAAAGAGAACATATGAGAGGCTGGGAAGGTATTCCATATCTCTCTCTGCTTCACCTGTGCCTCTTGATGTCTGATTAAAGCTCTGATTCATGTGAGTCTCTCTTGACAAAAAACTTCTTTGTGTTTCTCACTGGCATACACACAAAGCACTGGGTACTGCTAAAGACAACTACTTGAATATTAAAATCATAACTTTATAAGGTAATTATAAATGTATATAATAAAGAGCCCAAGACACAAAACTAAAAAAAGAAAAATAGATGTTTCAGGTTGGATATAATAAGCTAAGAACAATAAAAGACCAAAAAAAAAGTATTTTAGAGCAAACTTTTCACAGTAAAGTGAAATGATCACTGTATTAAATTATAAAAGTGATAATAACAGCTACTCTAATTTAGGAATGATGAATTTAAAGACAGACATCATCACATAGCAAACATGTGAAGTATATATGCACAACTCATTTGAAAATCACACCTTTTCACCCTGACATTGCAAATATGATGGCTTATGAGATAATTATACAAGTTTGTCCCATTTTTTAAAGTATTTTTAAAATAATATTAATCTTACTTATATTTTTTCTATAAACTGACCATAATGCCTAATATTAGGCACAAGTCTACTATAATTGTATATATCTTAAATTTAGAAGTCAAATTTTGTTTTATTTAATTTTCTCAAGTTAATAGGTATTTATGTATTTATTTATTTTAAAATGTTTATTTATTTGACAGAGAGAGAGAGCACAAGCAGTGGGAGAGGGAGAAGTAGGCTCCTCGTGGAGCAAGGAGCCCAACTTGTTCCATCCCAAGACCCTGGGATCATGACCTGAGCCAAAAGCAGATGCTTAACTGACTGAGCCACCCAGGTGTCCCTAAAATTAATAGGTATTTAAATTTAAATTTCAAAACAATATAACTTTTTTTCCCAAATATGTTTATTTTATTTTTTCAGTGTTACAAGATTAATTGTTCATGCAAAATAATATAACTTTAAAAAAATAAATTTTTTTTTATTATTTAACTGGAGTAATATAAAGTTTCAAATTCCTGTGACTACTCCCTCAGAAAAAGGAGTTATTTTACTCAAGGTCAATTCTGTGTTATACATTGATTGTGCAGCTGCTCAGATGGTCAGAGATTTGTCATGGATTCTGAATCAATAAATATTCTCTTTCATGCTATGAAAACTAGCTGGCCCACGGGGTTACCTAAATAAGGCATAAAATAGTTTTCACCTCATAGAAAATTAAGATAACTTGATCCAATTAAATATAAAATTGTCATTTTTGCATTCTAATCCCAAGAATAAAAGGTAAATTAATTTTATTTTCCAATTTCTTATTTTTAGAAGGGATATAAATGATCTTGTGGTTACCTAAATATAGCATGGTTAAAGAAAAGAATTTTAAATTGCCTTCTATTGTCCTTCTCAATCATTTTCTTTATAAATAGCAATAAACAGGACTATGTACTGTTCTT